>CATORF010000675.1:0-21015 GCA_951804975.1 Anthophora plumipes
GAACGCTCTTTTCGAGCTACTTAATGCGCGAAACACGTTTTCTGGTGTTTTCACCACTCCACGGTACGTTTGATGTGCAGAACCGGAGATATATCGGTTTTCGTCGGGTTTCAAGCTGAGATATGCATTTTCTACGATAATCTTGGTGAGACTTCTGTAAGAAGTATGCAGGATCTTCGAGAACGCTCTTTTCGAGCTACTTAATGCGAGAAACACGTTTTCTGGTGTTTTCACCACTCCACAGTAGGTTTGATATGCAGAACCGGCGATATTTTGGTTTTCGTCGGGTTTCAAGCTGAGATATGCATTTTCTACGATAATCTTGGTGAAACATCTGTCCGAAGTATGCAGAAACATCGAGAGCGCTCTTTTCGAGCTATTTAATGCGAGAAACTCGTTTTCTGGGGTTTTTACCACTCCACAGTTCGTTGGATATGCAGAACCGGAGATATCTTGGTTTTCGTGGGGTTACAAGCTGGGATATGCATTTCCTGCGATAATCTTGGTGAGACTTCTGTCCGAAGTATGCTGAATCATCTAGAACGCTCTTTTCGAGCTATTTAATGCGAGAAACACGTTATCTGGTGTTTTCACCACTCCACAGTGCGTTTGACATGCAGAACCAGCGATATCTTGGTTTTCGTGGGGTTTCAAGCTGAAATATGCATTTTCTGCGATAATATTGGTGAGACTTCAGTCAGAAGTATGCAGAATCATCTAGATCGCTCTTTTGGAGCTACTTAATGCACGAAACACGTTTTCTGGTGTTTTCACCACTCCACAGTACGTTTGACATGCAGAACCGGAGATATCTTGGTTTCGGTCGGGTTTCAAGCTGAGATATGCATTTTCTACGATAATCCTGGTGAGACTTCTGTCAGAATTATGCAGAATCTTCGAGAACGCTCTTTTCGAGCTACTTAATGCACGAAACACGTTTTCTGGTGTTTTCACAACTCCACGGTACGTTTGATGTGCAGAACCGGCGATATCTTGGTTTTCGTGGGTTTTCAAGCTGAGATATGCATTTTCTGCGATAATCTTGGTGAGACTTCTGTCCGAAGTATGCTGTATCATCGAGATCGCTCTTTTCGAGCTAGTTAGTGCGAGAAACACGTTATCTGGTGTTTTCACCACTCCACAGTGCGTTTGATATGCAGAACAGTAGATATCTTGGTTTTCGTGGGGTTTCAAGCTGAGATATGCATTTTCTGCGATAATCTTGTTGAGACTTCTGTCCGAAGTATGCAGAATCATCGAGATCGCTCGTTTCGAGCTATTCAATGCGAGAAACACGTTATCTGGTGTTTTCACCACTCCACAGTGCGTTTGATATGCAGAACCGGCGATACCTTGGTTTTCGTGGGGTTTCAAGCAGAGATATGCATTTTCTGCTATAATCTTGGTGAGACTTCTGTCGGAAGTATGCTGAATCATCGAGATCGCTCTTTTCGAGCTAGTTAGTGCGAGAAACAAGTTATCTGGTGTTTTCACCACTCCACAGTGCGTTTGATATGCAGAACAGTAAATACCTTGGTTTTCGTGGGGTTTCAAGCTGAGATATGCATTTTCTGCGATAATCTTGGTGAGACTTCTGTCGGAAGTATGCTGAATCATCGAGATCGCTCTTTTCGAGCTATTTAATGCGAGAAACACGTTTTCTGGTTATTTTCACCACTCCACAGTGCGTTTGATATGCAGAACCGGCAACATCTTGATTTTCGTGAGGTTTCGAGCTGAGATATGCATTTTCTGCGATAATATTGGTGAGACTTCTGTCCGAAGTATGCTGTATCATCAAGATCGCTCTTTTCGAGCTAGTTAGTGCGAGAAACACGTTATCTGGTGTTTTCACCACTCCACAGTGCGTTGGATATGCAGAACCGGAGATATTTTGGTTTTCGTCGGGTTTCAAGCTGAGATATGTATTTTCTGCGATAATCTTGGTGAGACTTCTGTCCGAAGTATGCTTAATCATCGAGATCGCTCTATTCGAGCTATTTAATGCGAGAAACACGTTATCTGGTGTTTTCACCACTCCACAGTGCGTATGATATACAGAACCGACGATATCTTGGTTTTCGTGGGGTTTCAAGCTCAGATATGCATTTTCTGCGATAATCATGGTGAGACTTCTGTCCGAAGTATGCAGAGTCATCGAGATCGTACTATTCGAGCTATTTAATGCGAAAAACACGTTATCTGGTGATTGCACCACTCCACAGTGCGTATGATATGCAGAACCGACGATATCTTGGTTTTCGTGGGGTTTCAAGCTCAGATATGCATTTTCTGCGATAATCTTGGTGAGACTTCTGTCCGAAGTATGCAGAAACATGGAGATCGCTCTTTTCGACCTATTGAATGCGAGAAACACGTTATCTGGTGTTTTCAGCACACCACAGTGCGTTTGATATGCAGAACCAGCGAAATCTTGGTTTTCGTGGGGTTTCAAGCTGAGATATGCATTTTTTACGATAATCTTGGTGAGACTTCTGTCCGAAGTATGCTTAATCATCGAGATCGCTCTATTCGAGCTATTTAATGCGAGAAACACGTTATCTGGTGTTTTCACCACTCCACAGTGCGTATGATATGCAGAACCGACGATATCTTGGTTTTCGTGGGGTTTCAAGCTCTGATATGCATTTTCTGCGATAATCTTGGTGAGACTTCTGTCCGAAGTATGCAGAGTCATCGAGATCGTACTTTTCGAGCTATTTAATGCGACAAACACGTTTTCTGGGGTTTTCACCACTCCACAGTTCGTTGGATATGCAGAACAGGAGATATCTTGGTTTTCGTGGGGTTTCTAGCAGAGATATGCATTTTCTGCGATAATCTTGGTGAGACTTCTGTCCGAAGTATGCAGAGTCATCGAGATCGCTCTTTTCGAGCTATTTAATGCGAGAAACAAGTTATCTGGTGTTTTCACCACTCCGCAGTGCGTTTGATATGCAGAACCAGCGATATCTTGGTTTTCGTGGGGTTTCAAGCTCAGATATGCATTTTCTGCGATAATCTTGGTGAGACTTCTGTCCGAAGTATGCAGAGTCATCGAGATCGTACTTTTCGAGCTATTTAATGCGACAAACACGTTTTCTGGGGTTTTCACCACTCCACAGTTCGTTAGATATGCAGAACAGGAGATATCTTGGTTTTCGTGGGGTTTCTAGCAGAGATATGCATTTTCTTCGATAATCTTGGTGAGACCTCTGTCCGAAGTATGCAGAAACATGGAGATCGCTCTTTTCGACCTATTGAATGCGAGAAACATGTTATCTGGTGTTTTCAACACTCCACAGTGCGTTTGATATGCAGAACCAGCGAAATCTTGGTTTTCGTTGGGTTTCAAGCTGAGATATGCATTTTTTACGATAATCATGGTGAGACTTCTGTCCGAAGTATGCAGAATCATCGAGATCGCACTTTTCCAGCTATTTAATGCGACAAACACGTTATCTGGTGTTTTCAGCACTCCACAGTGCGTTCGATATGCAGAACCAGCGATATCTGGGTTTTCGTGGGGTTTCAAGCTGAGATATGCATTTTTTACGATAATCTTGATGAGACTTCTGTCCGAAGTATGCAGAAACATCGAGATCGCACTTTTCGAGCTATTTAATGCGACAAACACGTTATCTGGTGTTTTCAGCACTCCACAGTGCGTTTGATATGCAGAACCAGCGAAATCTTGGTTTTCGTGGGGTTTCAAGCTGAGATATGCATTTTTTTACGATAATCTTGGTGAGACTTCTGTCCGAAGTATGCTTAATCATCGAGATCGCTCGTTTCGAGCTATTTAATGCGAGAAACAAGTTATCTGGTGTTTTCACCACTCCACAGTGCGTTTGATATGCAGAAACAGCGAAATCTTGGTTTTCGTTGGGTTTCAAGCTGAGATATGCATTTTTTACGATAATCATGGTGAGACTTCTGTCCGAAGTATGCAGAATCATCGAGATCGCACTTTTCGAGCTATTTAATGCGACAAACACGTTATCTGGTGTTTTCACCACTCCGCAGTGCGTTTGATATGCAGAACCAGCGATATCTTGGTTTTCGTGGGGTTTCAAGCTCAGATATGCATTTTCTGCGATAATCTTGGTGAGACTTCTGTCCGAAGAATGCAGAGTCATCGAGATCGTACTTTTCGAGCTATTTAATGCGACAAACACGTTTTCTGGGGTTTTCACCACTCCACAGTACGTTGGATATGCAGAACAGGAGATATCTTGGTTTTCGTGGGGTTTCTAGCAGAGATATGCATTTTCAGCGATAATCTTGGTGAGACCTCTGTCCGAAGTATGCAGAAACATGGAGATCGCTCTTTTCGACCTATTGAATGCGACAAACACGTTATCTGGTGTTTTCACCACTCCACAGTGCGTATGATATGCAGAACCGACGATATCTTGGTTTTCGTGGGGTTTCAAGCTCAGATATGCATTTTCTGCGATAATCTTGGTGAGACTTCTGTCCGAAGTATGCAGAGTAATCGAGATCGTACCTTTCGAGCTATTCAATGCGAGAAACACGTTTTCTGGGGTCTTCACCACTCCACAGTTCGTTGGATATGCAGAACAGGAGATATCTTGGTTTTCGTGGGGTTTCTAGCAGAGATATGCATTTTCTGCGATAATCTAGGTGAGACTTCTGTCCGAAGTATGCTTAATCATCGAGATCGCTCGTTTCGAGCTATTTAATGCGAGAAACAAGTTATCTGGTGTTTTCACCACTCCACAGTGCGTTTGATATGCAGAAACAGCGATATCTTGGTTTTCGTGGGGTTTCAAGCTGAGATATGCATTTTTTACGATAATCATGGTGAGACTTCTGTCCGAAGTATGCAGAGTCATCGAGATCGTACTTTTCGAGCTATTTAATGCGACAAACACGTTTTCTGGGGTTTTCACCACTCCACAGTTCGTTGGATATGCAGAACAGGAGATATCTTGGTTTTCGTGGGGTTTCTAGCAGAGATATGCATTTTCTGCGCAAATCTTGGTGAGACCTCTGTCCGAAGTATGCAGAAACATGGAGATCGCTCTTTTCGACCTATTGAATGCGAGAAACACGTTATCTGGTGTTTTCACCACTCCACAGTGCGTTTGATATGCAGAACCAGCGAAATCTTGGTTTTCGATGGGTTTCAAGCTGAGATATGCATTTTTTACGATAATCATGGTGAGACTTCTGTACGAAGTATGCAGAATCATCGAGATCGCACTTTTCGAGCTATTTAATGCGACAAACACGTTATCTGGTGTTTTCAGCACACCACAGTGCGTTTGATATGCAGAACCAGCGAAATCTTGGTTTTCGTGGGGTTTCAAGCTGAGATATGCATTTTTTACGATAATCTTGGTGAGACTTCTGTCCGAAGTATGCTTAATCATCGAGATCGCTCTATTCGAGCTATTTAATGCGAGAAACACGTTATCTGGTGTCTTCACCACTCCACAGTGCGTATGATATGCAGAACCGACGATATCTTGGTTTTCGTGGGGTTTCAAGCTCAGATATGCATTTTCTGCGATAATCTTGGTGAGACTTCTGTCCGAAGTATGCAGAGTCATCGAGATCGTACTTTTCGAGCTATTCAATGCGACAAACACGTTATCTGGTGTTTTCAGCACACCACAGTGCGTTTGATATGCAGAACCAGCGAAATCTTGGTTTTCGTGGCGTTTCAAGCTGAGATATGCATTTTTTACGATAATCTTGGTGAGACTTCTGTCCGAAGTATGCTTAATCATCGAGATCGCTCTATTCGAGCTATTTAATGCGAGAAACACGTTATCTGGTGTTTTCACCACTCCACAGTGCGTATGATATACAGAACCGACGATATCTTGGTTTTCGTGGGGTTTCAAGCTCAGATATGCATTTTCTGCGATAATCATGGTGAGACTTCTGTCCGAAGTATGCAGAGTCATCGAGATCGTACTATTCGAGCTATTTAATGCGAAAAACACGTTATCTGGTGTTTTCACCACTCCACAGTGCGTATGATATGCAGAACCGACGATATCTTGGTTTTCGTGGGGTTTCAAGCTCAGATATGCATTTTCTGCGATAATCTTGGTGAGACTTCTGTCCGAAGTATGCAGAAACATCGAGATCGCTCTTTTCAACCTATTTAATGCGAGAAATACGTTATCGGGTGTTTTCACCACTCCACAGTGCGGTTGAAATGCAGAACCAGCGAAATCTTGGTTTTCGTGTGGTTTCAAGCTCAGATATGCATTTTCTGCGATAATCATGGTGAGACTTCTGTCCGAAGTATGCAGAAGCATCGAGATCGCACTTTTCGAGCTATTTAATGCGAGAAACACGTTATCTGGTGTTTTCACCACTCCACAGTGCGTATGATATGCAGAACCGACGATATCTTGGTTTTTGTGGGGTTTCAAGCTCAGATATGCATTTTCTGCGATAATCTTGGTGAGACTTCTGTCCGAAGTATGCAGAGTCATCGAGATCGTACTTTTCGAGCTATTTAATGCGAGAAACACGTTTTCTGGGGATTTCACCACTCCACAGTTGGTTGGATATGCAGAACAGGAGATATCTTGGTTTTCGTGGGGTTTCTGGCAGAGATATGCATTTTCTGCGGTAATCTTGGTGAGACCTCTGTCCGAAGTATGCAGAAACATCGAGATCGCTCTTTTCGACCTATTTAATGCGAGAAACACGTTATCTGGTGTTTTCACCACTCCACAGTGCGTTTGATTAGCAGAACCAGCGAAATCTTGGTTTTTGTGGGGTTTCAAGCTGAGATATGCATTTTTTACGATAATCTTGGTGGGACTTCTGTCCGAAGTATGCTTAATCATCGAGACCGCTCTATTCGAGCTATTTAATGCGAGAAAAACCTTCTCTGGTGTTTTCACCACTCCACAGTGCGTTTGATATGCAGAACCAGCAATATCTTGGTTTTCGGGTGGTTTCAAGCTCAGATATGCATTTTCTGCGATAATCTTGGTGAGACTTCTGTCCGAAGTATGCAGAATCATCGAGATCGCACTTTTCGAGATATTTAATGCGAGAAACACGTTATCTGGTGTTTTCACCACTCCACAGTGCGTTTGATATGCAGAACCGGCGATATCTTGGTTTTTGTGGGGTTTCAAGCTGAGATATGCATTTTTTACGATAATCTTGGTGAGACTTCTGTCCGAAGTATGCTTAATCATCGAGACCGCTCTATTCGAGCTATTTAATGCGAGAAAAACCTTGTCTGGTGTTTTCACCACTCCACAGTGCGTTTGATATGCAGAACCAGCGATATCTTGGTTTTCGTGTGGTTTCAAGCTCAGATATGCATTTTTTACGATCATCATGGTGAGACCTCTGTCCGAAGTATGCAGAAACATCGAGATCGCTCTTTTCGAAATTTTTAATGCGAGAAACACGTTATCTGGTGTTTTCACCACTCCACAGTGCGGTTGATATGCATAACCAGCGAAATCTTGGTTTTCGTGTGGCTTCAAGCTCAGATATGCATTTTCTGCGATAATCATGGTGAGACTTCTGTCCGAAGTATGCAGAATCATCGAGATCGCACTTTTCGAGCTATTTAATGCGAGAAACACGTTATCTGGTGTTTTCACCACTCCACAGTGCGTATGATATGCAGAACCGACGATATCTTGGTTTTCGCGGGGTTTCAAGCTCAGATATGCATTTTCTGCGATAATCTTGGTGAGACTTCTGTCCGAAGTATGCTTAATCATCGAGACCGCTCTATTCGAGCTATTTAATGCGAGAAAAACCTTGTCTGGTGTTTTCACCACTCCACAGTGCGTTTGATATGCAGAACCAGCGATATCTTGGTTTTCGTGTGGTTTCAAGCTCAGATATGCATTTTTTACGATCATCATGGTGAGACCTCTGTCCGAAGTATGCAGAAACATCGAGATCGCTCTTTTCGAAATTTTTAATGCGAGAAACACGTTATCGGGTGTTTTCACCACTCCACAGTGCGTATGATATGCAGAACCGACGATATGTTGGTTTTCGTGGGGTTTCAAGCTGAGATATGCATTTTTTACGATAATCTTGGTGAGACTTCTGTCCGAAGTATGCTTAATCATCGAGATCGCTCTATTCGAGCTATTTAATGCGAGAAACACGTTATCTGGTGTTTTCACCACTCCACAGTGCGTATGATATGCAGAACCGACGATATCTTGGTTTTCGCGGGGTTTCAAGCTCAGATATGCATTTTCTGCGATAATCTTGGTGAGACTTCTGTCCGAAGTATGCAGAGTCATCGAGATCGTACTTTTCGAGCTATTTAATGCGAGAAACACGTTATCTGGTGTTTTCACCACTCCACAGTGCGTATGATATGCAGAACCGACGATATGTTGGTTTTCGTGGGGTTTCAAGCTGAGATATGCATTTTTTACGATAATCTTGGTGAGACTTCTGTCCGAAGTATGCTTAATCATCGAGATCGCTCTATTCGAGCTATTTAATGCGAGAAACACGTTATCTGGTGTTTTCACCACTCCACAGTGCGTATGATATACAGAACCGACGATATCTTGGTTTTCGTGGGGTTTCAAGCTCAGATATGCATTTTCTGCGATAATCATGGTGAGACTTCTGTCCGAAGTATGCAGAGTCATCGAGATCGTACTATTCGAGCTATTTAATGCGAAAAACACGTTATCTGGTGTTTTCACCACTCCACAGTGCGTATGATATGCAGAACCGACGATATCTTGGTTTTCGTGGGGTTTCAAGCTCAGATATGCATTTTCTGCGATAATCTTGGTGAGACTTCTGTCCGAAGTATGCAGAAACATCGAGATCGCTCTTTTCAACCTATTTAATGCGAGAAATACGTTATCGGGTGTTTTCACCACTCCACAGTGCGGTTGAAATGCAGAACCAGCGAAATCTTGGTTTTCGTGTGGTTTCAAGCTCAGATATGCATTTTCTGCGATAATCATGGTGAGACTTCTGTCCGAAGTATGCAGAAGCATCGAGATCGCACTTTTCGAGCTATTTAATGCGAGAAACACGTTATCTGGTGTTTTCACCACTCCACAGTGCGTTTGATTAGCAGAACCAGCGAAATCTTGGTTTTTGTGGGGTTTCAAGCTGAGATATGCATTTTTTACGATAATCTTGGTGGGACTTCTGTCCGAAGTATGCTTAATCATCGAGACCGCTCTATTCGAGCTATTTAATGCGAGAAAAACCTTCTCTGGTGTTTTCACCACTCCACAGTGCGTTTGATATGCAGAACCAGCAATATCTTGGTTTTCGGGTGGTTTCAAGCTCTGATATGCATTTTCTGCGATAATCTTGGTGAGACTTCTGTCCGAAGTATGCAGAATCATCGAGATCGCACTTTTCGAGATATTTAATGCGAGAAACACGTTATCTGGTGTTTTCACCACTCCACAGTGCGTTTGATATGCAGAACCGGCGATATCTTGGTTTTTGTGGGGTTTCAAGCTGAGATATGCATTTTTTACGATAATCTTGGTGAGACATCTGTCCGAAGTATGCTTAATCATCGAGACCGCTCTATTCGAGCTATTTAATGCGAGAAAAACCTTGTCTGGTGTTTTCACCACTCCACAGTGCGTTTGATATGCAGAACCAGCGATATCTTGGTTTTCGTGTGGTTTCAAGCTCAGATATGAATTCTCTGCGATAATCTTGGTGAGACTTCTGTCCGAAGTATGCAGAATCATCGAGATCGCACTTTTCGAGCTATTTAATGCGAGAAACACGTTATCTGGTGTTTTCACCACTCCACAGTGCGTATGATATGCAGAACCGACGATATCTTGGTTTTCGTGCGGTTTCAAGCTCAGATATGCATTTTCTGCGATAATCTTGGTGAGACTTCTGTCCGAAGTATGCAGAGTCATCGAGATCGTACTTTTCGAGCTATTTAATGCGAGAAACACGTTATCTGGTGTTTTCACCACTCCACAGTGCGTATGATATGCTGAACCGACGATATCTTGGTTTTCGTGGGGTTTCAAGCTCAGATATGCATTTTTTACGATCATCATGGTGAGACCTCTGTCCGAAGTATGCAGAAACATCGAGATCGCTCTTTTCGAAATTTTTAATGCGAGAAACACGTTATCTGGTGTTTTCACCACTCCACAGTGCGTATGATATACAGAACCGACGATATCTTGGTTTTCGTGGGGTTTCAAGCTCAGATATGCATTTTCTGCGATAATCATGGTGAGACTTCTGTCCGAAGTATGCAGAGTCATCGAGATCGTACTATTCGAGCTATTTAATGCGAAAAACACGTTATCTGGTGTTTTCACCACTCCACAGTGCGTATGATATGCAGAACCGACGATATCTTGGTTTTCGTGGGGTTTCAAGCTCAGATATGCATTTTCTGCGATAATCTTGGTGAGACTTCTGTCCGAAGTATGCAGAAACATCGAGATCGCTCTTTTCAACCTATTTAATGCGAGAAATACGTTATCGGGTGTTTTCACCACTCCACAGTGCGGTTGAAATGCAGAACCAGCGAAATCTTGGTTTTCGTGTGGTTTCAAGCTCAGATATGCATTTTCTGCGATAATCATGGTGAGACTTCTGTCCGAAGTATGCAGAAGCATCGAGATCGCACTTTTCGAGCTATTTAATGCGAGAAACACGTTATCTGGTGTTTTCACCACTCCACAGTGCGTATGATATGCAGAACCGACGATATCTTGGTTTTTGTGGGGTTTCAAGCTCAGATATGCATTTTCTGCGATAATCTTGGTGAGACTTCTGTCCGAAGTATGCAGAGTCATCGAGATCGTACTTTTCGAGCTATTTAATGCGAGAAACACGTTTTCTGGGGATTTCACCACTCCACAGTTGGTTGGATATGCAGAACAGGAGATATCTTGGTTTTCGTGGGGTTTCTAGCAGAGATATGCATTTTCTGCGGTAATCTTGGTGAGACCCCTGTCCGAAGTATGCAGAAACATCGAGATCGCTCTTTTCGACCTATTTAATGCGAGAAACACGTTATCTGGTGTTTTCACCACTCCACAGTGCGTTTGATTAGCAGAACCAGCGAAATCTTGGTTTTTGTGGGGTTTCAAGCTGAGATATGCATTTTTTACGATAATCTTGGTGGGACTTCTGTCCGAAGTATGCTTAATCATCGAGACCGCTCTATTCGAGCTATTTAATGCGAGAAAAACCTTCTCTGGTGTTTTCACCACTCCACAGTGCGTTTGATATGCAGAACCAGCAATATCTTGGTTTTCGGGTGGTTTCAAGCTCAGATATGCATTTTCTGCGATAATCTTGGTGAGACTTCTGTCCGAAGTATGCAGAATCATCGAGATCGCACTTTTCGAGATATTTAATGCGAGAAACACGTTATCTGGTGTTTTCACCACTCCACAGTGCGTTTGATATGCAGAACCGGCGATATCTTGGTTTTTGTGGGGTTTCAAGCTGAGATATGCATTTTTTACGATAATCTTGGTGAGACTTCTGTCCGAAGTATGCTTATTCATCGAGACCGCTCTATTCGAGCTATTTAATGCGAGAAAAACCTTGTCTGGTGTTTTCACCACTCCACAGTGCGTTTGATATGCAGAACCAGCGATATCTTGGTTTTCGTGTGGTTTCAAGCTCAGATATGAATTCTCTGCGATAATCTTGGTGAGACTTCTGTCCGAAGTATGCAGAATCATCGAGATCGCACTTTTCGAGATATTTAATGCGAGAAACACGTTATCTGGTGTTTTCACCACTCCACAGTGCGTTTGATATGCAGAACCGGCGATATCTTGGTTTTTGTGGGGTTTCAAGCTGAGATATGCATTTTTTACGATAATCTTGGTGAGACTTCTGTCCGAAGTATGCTTAATCATCGAGACCGCTCTATTCGAGCTATTTAATGCGAGAAAAACCTTCTCTGGTGTTTTCACCACTCCACAGTGCGTTTGATATGCAGAACCAGCAATATCTTGGTTTTCGGGTGGTTTCAAGCTCAGATATGCATTTTCTGCGATAATCTTGGTGAGACTTCTGTCCGAAGTATGCAGAATCATCGAGATCGCACTTTTCGAGATATTTAATGCGAGAAACACGTTATCTGGTGTTTTCACCACTCCACAGTGCGTTTGATATGCAGAACCGGCGATATCTTGGTTTTTGTGGGGTTTCAAGCTGAGATATGCATTTTTTACGATAATCTTGGTGAGACTTCTGTCCGAAGTATGCTTAATCATCGAGACCGCTCTATTCGAGCTATTTAATGCGAGAAAAACCTTGTCTGGTGTTTTCACCACTCCACAGTGCGTTTGATATGCAGAACCAGCGAAATCTTGGTTTTCGTTGGGTTTCAAGCTGAGATATGCATTTTTTACGATAATCATGGTGAGACTTCTGTCCGAAGTATGCAGAATCATCGAGATCGCACTTTTCGAGCTATTTAATGCGACAAACACGTTATCTGGTGTTTTCAGCACACCACAGTGCGTATGATATGCAGAACCAGCGAAATCTTGGTTTTCGTGGGGTTTCAAGCTGAGATATGCATTTTTTACGATAATCTTGGTGAGACTTCTGTCCGAAGTATGCTTAATCATCGAGATCGCTCTATTCGAGCTATTTAATGCGAGAAACACGTTATCTGGTGTTTTCACCACTCCACAGTGCGTATGATATGCAGAACCGACGATATCTTGGTTTTCGTGGGGTTTCAAGCTCAGATATGCATTTTCTGCGATAATCTTGGTGAGACTTCTGTCCGAAGTATGCAGAGTCATCGAGATCGCTCTTTTCGAGCTATTTAATGCGAGAAACAAGTTATCTGGTGTTTTCACCACTCCGCAGTGCGTTTGATATGCAGAACCAGCGATATCTTGGTTTTCGTGGGGTTTCAAGCTCAGATATGCATTTTCTGCGATAATCTTGGTGAGACTTCTGTCCGAAGTATGCAGAGTCATCGAGATCGTACTTTTCGAGCTATTCAATGCGAGAAACACGTTTTCTGGGGTTTTCACCACTCCACAGTTCGTTGGATATGCAGAACAGGAGATATCTTGGTTTTCGTGGGGTTTCTAGCAGAGATATGCATTTTCTGCGATAATCTAGGTGAGACTTCTGTCCGAAGTATGCTTAATCATCGAGATCGCTCGTTTCGAGCTATTTAATGCGACAAACACGTTATCTGGTGTTTTCAGCACACCACAGTGCGTTTGATATGCAGATCCAGCGAAATCTTGGTTTTCGTTGGGTTTCTAGCAGAGATATGCATTTTCTGCGATAATCTAGGTGAGACTTCTGTCCGAAGTATGCTTAATCATCGAGATCGCTCGTTTCGAGCTATTTAATGCGAGAAACACGTTATCTGGTGTTTTCACCACTCCACAGTGCGTTTGATATGCAGAACCAGCGAAATCTTGGTTTTCGTGGGGTTTCAAGCTGAGATATGCATTTTTTACGATAATCTTGGTGAGACTTCTGTCCGAAGTATGCTTAATCATCGAGATCGCTCTATTCGAGCTATTTAATGCGAGAAACACGTTATCTGGTGTTTTCACCACTCCACAGTGCGTATGATATGCAGAACCAGCGATATCTTGGTTTTCGTGGGGTTTCGAGCTCAGATATGCATTTTCTGCAATAATCTTGGTGAGACTTCTGTCCGAAGTATGCAGAGTCATCGAGATCGTACTTTTCGAGCTATTCAATGCGAGAAACACGTTTTCTGGGGTTTTCACCACTCCACAGTTCGTTGGATATGCAGAACAGGAGATATCTTGGTTTTCGTGGGGTTTCTAGCAGAGATATGCATTTTCTGCGATAATCTAGGTGAGACTTCTGTCCGAAGTATGCTTAATCATCGAGATCGCTCGTTTCGAGCTATTTAATGCGACAAACACGTTATCTGGTGTTTTCACCACTCCACAGTGCGTTTGATATGCAGAACCGGCGATATCTTGGTTTTTGTGGGGTTTCAAGCTGAGATATGCATTTTTTACGATAATCTTGGTGAGACTTCTGTCCGAAGTATGCTTAATCATCGAGACCGCTCTATTCGAGCTATTTAATGCGAGAAAAACCTTGTCTGGTGTTTTCACCACTCCACAGTGCGTTTGATATGCAGAACCAGCGATATCTTGGTTTTCGTGTGGTTTCAAGCTCAGATATGAATTCTCTGCGATAATCTTGGTGAGACTTCTGTCCGAAGTATGCAGAATCATCGAGATCGCACTTTTCGAGCTATTTAATGCGAGAAACACGTTATCTGGTGTTTTCACCACTCCACAGTGCGTATGATATGCAGAACCGACGATATCTTGGTTTTCGTGCGGTTTCAAGCTCAGATATGCATTTTTTACGATCATCATGGTGAGACCTCTGTCCGAAGTATGCAGAAACATCGAGATCGCTCTTTTCGAAATTTTTAATGCGAGAAACACGTTATCGGGTGTTTTCACCACTCCACAGTGCGGTTGATATGCATAACCAGCGAAATCTTGGTTTTCGTGTGGCTTCAAGCTCAGATATGCATTTTCTGCGATAATCATGGTGAGACTTCTGTCCGAAGTATGCAGAATCATCGAGATCGCACTTTTCGAGCTATTTAATGCGAGAAACACGTTATCGGGTGTTTTCACCACTGCACAGTGCGTATGATATGCAGAACCGACGATATCTTGGTTTTCGCGGGGTTTCAAGCTCAGATATGCATTTTCTGCGATAATCTTGGTGAGACTTCTGTCCGAAGTATGCAGAGTCATCGAGATCGTACTTTTCGAGCTATTTAATGCGAGAAACACGTTATCTGGTGTTTTCACCACTCCACAGTGCGTATGATATGCAGAACCGACGATATCTTGGTTTTCGTGGGGTTTCAAGCTCAGATATGCATTTTCTGCGATAATCTTGGTGAGACTTCTGTCCGAAGTATGCAGAGTCATCGAGATCGTACTTTTCGAGCTATTTAATGCGACAAACACGTTTTCTGGGGTTTTCACCACTCCACAGTTCGTTGGATATGCAGAACAGGAGATATCTTGGTTTTCGTGGGGTTTCTAGCAGAGAGATGCATTTTCTGCGATAATCATGGTGAGACCTCTGTCCGAAGTATGCAGAAACATGGAGATCGCTCTTTTCGAACTATTGAATGCGAGAAACACGTTATCTGGTGTTTTCACCACTCCACAGTGCGTTTGATATGCAGAACCAGCGAAATCTTGGTTTTCGTTGGGTTTCAAGCTGAGATATGCATTTTTTACGATAATCATGGTGAGACTTCTGTCCGAAGTATGCAGAATCATCGAGATCGCACTTTTCGAGCTATTTAATGCGACAAACACGTTATCTGGTGTTTTCAGCACACCACAGTGCGTATGATATGCAGAACCAGCGAAATCTTGGTTTTCGTGGGGTTTCAAGCTGAGATATGCATTTTTTACGATAATCTTGGTGAGACTTCTGTCCGAAGTATGCTTAATCATCGAGATCGCTCTATTCGAGCTATTTAATGCGAGAAACACGTTATCTGGTGTTTTCACCACTCCACAGTGCGTATGATATGCAGAACCGACGATATCTTGGTTTTCGTGGGGTTTCAAGCTCAGATATGCATTTTCTGCGATAATCTTGGTGAGACTTCTGTCCGAAGTATGCAGAGTCATCGAGATCGCTCTTTTCGAGCTATTTAATGCGAGAAACAAGTTATCTGGTGTTTTCACCACTCCGCAGTGCGTTTGATATGCAGAACCAGCGATATCTTGGTTTTCGTGGGGTTTCAAGCTCAGATATGCATTTTCTGCGATAATCTTGGTGAGACTTCTGTCCGAAGTATGCAGAGTCATCGAGATCGTACTTTTCGAGCTATTCAATGCGAGAAACACGTTTTCTGGGGTTTTCACCACTCCACAGTTCGTTGGATATGCAGAACAGGAGATATCTTGGTTTTCGTGGGGTTTCTAGCAGAGATATGCATTTTCTGCGATAATCTAGGTGAGACTTCTGTCCGAAGTATGCTTAATCATCGAGATCGCTCGTTTCGAGCTATTTAATGCGACAAACACGTTATCTGGTGTTTTCAGCACACCACAGTGCGTTTGATATGCAGATCCAGCGAAATCTTGGTTTTCGTTGGGTTTCTAGCAGAGATATGCATTTTCTGCGATAATCTAGGTGAGACTTCTGTCCGAAGTATGCTTAATCATCGAGATCGCTCGTTTCGAGCTATTTAATGCGAGAAACACGTTATCTGGTGTTTTCACCACTCCACAGTGCGTTTGATATGCAGAACCAGCGAAATCTTGGTTTTCGTGGGGTTTCAAGCTGAGATATGCATTTTTTACGATAATCTTGGTGAGACTTCTGTCCGAAGTATGCTTAATCATCGAGATCGCTCTATTCGAGCTATTTAATGCGAGAAACACGTTATCTGGTGTTTTCACCACTCCACAGTGCGTATGATATGCAGAACCAGCGATATCTTGGTTTTCGTGGGGTTTCAAGCTCAGATATGCATTTTCTGCAATAATCTTGGTGAGACTTCTGTCCGAAGTATGCAGAGTCATCGAGATCGTACTTTTCGAGCTATTCAATGCGAGAAACACGTTTTCTGGGGTTTTCACCACTCCACAGTTCGTTGGATATGCAGAACAGGAGATATCTTGGTTTTCGTGGGGTTTCTAGCAGAGATATGCATTTTCTGCGATAATCTAGGTGAGACTTCTGTCCGAAGTATGCTTAATCATCGAGATCGCTCGTTTCGAGCTATTTAATGCGACAAACACGTTATCTGGTGTTTTCAGCACACCACAGTGCGTTTGATATGCAGAACCAGCGAAATCTTGGTTTTCGTGGGGTTTCAAGCTGTGATATGCATTTTTTACGATAATCTTGGTGAGACTTCTGTCCGAAGTATGCTTAATCATCGAGATCGCTCTATTCGAGCTATTTAATGCGAGAAACACGTTATCTGGTGTTTTCACCACTCCACAGTGCGTATGATATGCAGAACCGACGATATCGTGGTTTCCGTGGGGTTTCAAGCTCAGATATGCATTTTCTGCGATAATCTTGGTGAGACTTCTGTCCGAAGTATGCAGAGTCATCGAGATCGCTCTTTTCGAGCTATTTAATGCGAGAAACAAGTTATCTGGTGTTTTCACCACTCCGCAGTGCGTTTGATATGCAGAACCAGCGATATCTTGGTTTTCGTGGGGTTTCAAGCTCAGATATGCATTTTCTGCGATAATCTTGGTGAGACTTCTGTCCGAAGTATGCAGAGTCATCGAGATCGTACTTTTCGAGCTATTCAATGCGAGAAACACGTTTTCTGGGGTTTTCACCACTCCACAGTTCGTTGGATATGCAGAACAGGAGATATCTTGGTTTTCGTGGGGTTTCTAGCAGAGATATGCATTTTCTGCGATAATCTAGGTGAGACTTCTGTCCGAAGTATGCTTAATCATCGAGATCGCTCGTTTCGAGCTATTTAATGCGACAAACACGTTATCTGGTGTTTTCAGCACACCACAGTGCGTTTGATATGCAGATCCAGCGAAATCTCGGTTTTCGTTGGGTTTCTAGCAGAGATATGCATTTTCTGCGATAATCTAGGTGAGACTTCTGTCCGAAGTATGCTTAATCATCGAGATCGCTCGTTTCGAGCTATTTAATGCGAGAAACACGTTATCTGGTGTTTTCACCACTCCACAGTGCGTTTGATATGCAGAACCAGCGAAACCTTGGTTTTCGTGGGGTTTCAAGCAGAGATATGCATTTTTTACGATAATCTTGGTGAGACTTCTGTCCGAAGTATGCTTAATCATCGAGATCGCTCTATTCGAGCTATTTAATGCGAGAAACACGTTATCTGGTGTTTTCACCACTCCACAGTGCGTATGATATGCAGAACCAGCGATATCTTGGTTTTCGTGGGGTTTCAAGCTCAGATATGCATTTTCTGCAATAATCTTGGTGAGACTTCTGTCCGAAGTATGCAGAGTCATCGAGATCGTACTTTTCGAGCTATTCAATGCGAGAAACACGTTTTCTGGGGTTTTCACCACTCCACAGTTCGTTGGATATGCAGAACAGGAGATATCTTGGTTTTCGTGGGGTTTCTAGCAGAGATATGCATTTTCTGCGATAATCTAGGTGAGACTTCTGTCCGAAGTATGCTTAATCATCGAGATCGCTCGTTTCGAGCTATTTAATGCGACAAACACGTTATCTGGTGTTTTCAGCACACCACAGTGCGTTTGATATGCAGAACCAGCGAAATCTTGGTTTTCGTGGGGTTTCAAGCTGAGATATGCATTTTTTACGATAATCTTGGTGAGACTTCTGTCCGAAGTATGCTTAATCATCGAGATCGCTCTATTCGAGCTATTTAATGCGAGAAACACGTTATCTGGTGTTTTCACCACTCCACAGTGCGTATGATATGCAGAACCGACGATATCGTGGTTTCCGTGGGGTTTCAAGCTCAGATATGCATTTTCTGCGATAATCTTGGTGAGACTTCTGTCCGAAGTATGCAGAGTCATCGAGATCGTACTTTTTGAGCTATTTAATGCGACAAACACGTTTTCTGGGGTTTTCACCACTCCACAGTTCGTTGGATATGCAGAACAGGAGATATCTTGGTTTTCGTGGGGTTTCTAGCAGAGATATGCATTTTCTGCGATAATCTTGGTGAGACCTGTGTCCAAAGTATGCAGAAACATCGAGATCGCTCTTTTCGACCTATTTAATGCGAGAAACACGTTATCTGGTGTTTTCACCACTCCACAGTGCGTTTGATATGCAGAACCAGCGAAATCTTGGTTTTCGTGGGGTTTCAAGCTGAGATATGCATTTTCTGCGATAATCTTGGTGAGACTTCTGTCCGAAGTATGCAGAATCATCGAGATCGCACTTTTCGAGCTATTCAATGCGAGAAAAACGTTTTCTGGGGTTTTCACCACTCCACAGTTCGTTGGAAATGCAGAACAGGAGATATCTTGGTTTTCGTGGGGTTTCTAGCAGAGATATGCATTTTCTGCGATAATCTTGGTGAGACTTCTGTCCGAAGTATGCAGAATCATCGAGATCGCACTTTTCGAGCTATTTAATGCGACAAACACGTTATCTGGTGTTTTCAGCACTCCACAGTGCGTTTGATATGCAGAACCAGCGATATCTGGGTTTTCGTGGGGTTTCAAGCTGAGATATGCATTTCTTACGATAATCTTGGTGAGACTTCTGTCCGAAGTATGCAGAATCATCGAGATCGCTCTTTTCAAGCTATTTAATGCGAGAAACACGTTTTCTGGGGTTTTCACCACTCCACAGTGCGTTTGATATGCAGAACCAGCGATATCTTGGTTTTCGTGGGGTTTCAAGCTCAGATATGCATTTTCTGCGATAATCTTGGTGAGACTTCTGTCCGAAGTATGCAGAGTCATCGAGATCGTACTTTTCGAGCTATTTAATGCGACAAACACGTTTTCTGGGGTTTTCACCACTCCACAGTTCGTTGGATATGCAGAACAGGAGATATCTTGGTTTTCGTGGGGTTTCTAGCAGAGATATGCATTTTCTGCGATAATCTTGGTGAGACCTGTGTCCGAAGTATGCAGAAACATCGAGATCGCTCTTTTCGACCTATTTAATGCGAGAAACACGTTATCTGGTGTTTTCACCACTCCACAGTGCGTTTGATATGCAGAACCAGCGAAATCTTGGTTTTCGTTGGGTTTCAAGCTGAGATATGCATTTTTTACGATAATCATGATGAGACTTCTGTCCGAAGTATGCAGAATCATCGAGATCGCACTTTTCGAGCTATTTAATGCAACAAACACGTTATCTGGTGTTTTCAGCACTCCACAGTGCGTTTGATATGCAGAACCAGCGAAATCTGGGTTTTCGTGGGGTTTCAAGCTGAGATATGCATTTCTTACGATAATCTTGGTGAGACTTCTGTCCGAAGTATGCAGAATCATCGAGATCGCTCTATTCGAGCTATTTAATGCGAGAAACACGTTATCTGGTGTTTTCACCACTCCACAGTGCGTATGATATGCAGAACCGACGATATCTTGGTTTTCGTGGGGTTTCAAGCTCAGATATGCATTTTCTGCGATAATCTTGGTGAGACTTCTGTCCGAAGTATGCAGAGTCATCGAGATCGCTCTTTTCGAGCTATTTAATGCGAGAAACAAGTTATCTGGTGTTTTCACCACTCCGCAGTGCGTTTGATATGCAGAACCAGCGATATCTTGGTTTTCGTGGGGTTTCAAGCTCAGATATGCATTTTCTGCGATAATCTTGGTGAGACTTCTGTCCGAAGTATGCAGAGTCATCGAGATCGTACTTTTCGAGCTATTCAATGCGAGAAACACGTTTTCTGGGGTTTTCACCACTCCACAGTTCGTTGGATATGCAGAACAGGAGATATCTTGGTTTTCGTGGGGTTTCTAGCAGAGATATGCATTTTCTGCGATAATCTAGGTGAGACTTCTGTCCGAAGTATGCTTAATCATCGAGATCGCTCGTTTCGAGCTATTTAATGCGACAAACACGTTATCTGGTGTTTTCAGCACACCACAGTGCGTTTGATATGCAGAACCAGCGAAATCTTGGTTTTCGTTGGGTTTCTAGCAGAGATATGCATTTCTTACGATAATCTTGGTGAGACTTCTGTCCGAAGTATGCAGAATCATCGAGATCGCTCTTTTCAAGCTATTTAATGCGAGAAACACGTTTTCTGGGGTTTTCACCACTCCACAGTGCGTTTGATATGCAGAACCAGCGATATCTTGGTTTTCGTGGGGTTTCAAGCTCAGATATGCATTTTCTGCGATAATCTTGGTGAGACTTCTGTCCGAAGTATGCAGAGTCATCGAGATCGTACTTTTCGAGCTATTTAATGCGACAAACCCGTTTTCTGGGGTTTTCACCACTCCACAGTTCGTTGGATATGCAGAACAGGAGATATCTTGGTTTTCGTGGGGTTTCTATCAGAGATATGCATTTTCT
>CATORF010000676.1:0-69706 GCA_951804975.1 Anthophora plumipes
AACACCAGAAAACGTGTTTTTCGCATTCAATAGCACGAAAACAGCGATTTCGGTGATTTTGCACACTTGTAACAGCAGAATCGTGAAGATTATCACTGAAAGTGCATATCTCAGCTGGAAACAACAACGATACCGAAGATATCGCAGTTTCCGCATATCAAACGCACTGTGGAGTGCTGAAAACACCAGAAAACGTGTTTTTCGCATTGAATAGCGCGAGAACAGCGATTTCGGTGATTCTGCACACTTGTAACAGAAGAATCATGAAGATTATCACTGGAAATGCATGTCTCAGCTGGAAACAACAACCATACCGAAGATATCGTAGTTTCCGCATTTCAAACGCACTGTGGAGTGCTGAAAACACCAGAAAACGTGTTTTTCGCATTCAATAGCACGAAAACAGCGATTTCGGTGATTTTGCACACTTGTAACAGCAGAATCGTGAAGATTATCACTGAAAGTGCATATCTCAGCTGGAAACAACAACGATACCGAAGATATCGCAGTTTCCGCATATCAAACGCACTGTGGAGTGCTGAAAACACCAGAAAACGTGTTTTTCGCATTGAATAGCGCGAGAACAGCGATTTCGGTGATTCTGCACACTTGTAACAGCAGAATCATGAAGATTATCACTGATAATGCATATCTCAGCTGGAAACAACAACGATACCGAAGATATGGCAGTTTCCGCATATGAAACGCACTGTGGAGTGCTGAAAACACCAGAAAACGTGTTTTTCGCATTCAATAGCACGAAAACAGCGATTTCGGTGATTCTGCACACTTGTAACAGCAGAATCATGAAGATTATCACTGAAAATGCATGTCTCAGCTGGAAACAACAACGATACCGAAGATATCGTAGTTTCCGCATATCAAACGCACTGTGGAGTGCTGAAAACACCAGAAAACGTGTTTTTCGCATTCAAAAGCACGAAAACAGCGATTTCGGTGATTCTGCACACCTGTAACAGAAGAATCGTGAAGATTATCACTGAAAGTGCATATCTCAGCTGGAAACAACAACGATACCGAAGATATCGCAGTTTCCGCATATCAAACGCACTGTGGAGTGCTGAAAACACCAGAAAACGTGTTTTTCGCATTCAAAAGCACGAAAACAGCGATTTCGGTGATTCTGCACACTTGTAACAGCAGAATCGTGAAGATTATCACTGAAAGTGCATATCTCAGCTGGAACCAACAACGATACCGAAGATATCGCAGTTTCCGCATATCAAACGCACTGTGGAGTGCTGAAAACACCAGAAAACGTGTTTTTCGCATTCAAAAGCACGAAAACAGCGTTTTCGGTGATTCTGCACACTTCTAACAGCAGAATCGTGAAGATTATCACTGAAAGTGCATATCTCAGCTGGAAACAACAACGATACCGAAGATATCGCAGTTTCCGCATATCAAACGCACTGTGGAGTGTTGAAAACACCAGAAAACGTGTTTTTCGCATCGAATAGCGCGAAAACAGCGATTTCGGTGATTCTGCACACTTGTAACAGCAGAATCATGAAGATTATCACTGAAAATGCATGTCTCAGCTGGAAACAACAACGATACCGAAGATATCGTAGTTTCCGCATATCAAACACACTGTGGAGTGCTGAAAACACCAGAAAACGTGTTTTTCGCATTCAATAGCACGAAAACAGCGATTTCGGTGATTCTGCACACTTGTAACAGCAGAATCATGAAGATTATCACTGAAAGTGCATATCTCAGCTGGAAACAACAACGATACCGAAGATATCGCAGTTTCCGCATATCAAACGCACTGTGGAGTGCTGAAAACACCAGAAAACGTGTTTTTCGCATTCAAAAGCACGAAAACAGCGATTTCGGTGATTCTGCACACTTGTAACAGCAGAATCGTGAAGATTATCACTGAAAGTGCATATCTCAGCTGGAACCAACAACGATACCGAAGATATCGCAGTTTCCGCATATCAAACGCACTGTGGAGTGCTGAAAACACCAGAAAACGTGTTTTTCGCATTCAAAAGCACGAAAACAGCGTTTTCGGTGATTCTGCACACTTCTAACAGCAGAATCGTGAAGATTATCACTGAAAGTGCATATCTCAGCTGGAAACAACAACGATACCGAAGATATCGCAGTTTCCGCATATCAAACGCACTGTGGAGTGTTGAAAACACCAGAAAACGTGTTTTTCGCATCGAATAGCGCGAAAACAGCGATTTCGGTGATTCTGCACACTTGTAACAGCAGAATCATGAAGATTATCACTGAAAATGCATGTCTCAGCTGGAAACAACAACGATACCGAAGATATCGTAGTTTCCGCATATCAAACGCACTGTGGAGTGCTGAAAACACCAGAAAACGTGTTTTTCGCATTCAAAAGCACGAAAACAGCGATTTCGGTGATTCTGCACACTTGTAACAGCAGAATCGTGAAGATTATCACTGAAAGTGCATATCTCAGCTGGAAACAACAACGATACCGAAGATATCGCAGTTTCCGCATATCAAACGCACTGTGGAGTGCTGAAAACACCAGAAAACGTGTTTTTCGCATTGAGTAGCGCGAGAACAGCGATTTCGGTGATTCTGCACACTTGTAACAGCAGAATCATGAAGATTATCACTGATAATGCATATCTCAGCTGGAAACAACAACGATACCGAAGATATCGCAGTTTCCGCATATCAAACGCACTGTGGAGTGCTGAAAACACCAGAAAACGTGTTTTTCGCATTCAATAGCTCGAAAACAGCGATTTCGGTGATTCTGCACACTTGTAACAGCAGAATCATGAAGATTATCACTGAAAATGCATGTCTCAGCTGGAAACAACAACGATACCGAAGATATCGTAGTTTCCGCATATCAAACGCACTGTGGAGTGCTGAAAACACCAGAAAACGTGTTTTTCGCATTCAATAGCACGAAAACAGCGATTTCGGTGATTCTGCACACTTGTAACAGCAGAATCATGAAGATTATCACTGGAAATGCATGTCTCAGCTGGAAACAACAACCATACCGAAGATATCGTAGTTTCCGCATTTCAAACGCACTGTGGAGTGCTGAAAACACCAGAAAACGTGCTTTTCGCATTCAATAGCACGAAAACAGCGATTTCGGTGATTTTGCACACTTGTAACAGCAGAATCGTGAAGATTATCACTGAAAGTGCATATCTCAGCTGGAAACAACAACGATACCGAAGATATCGCAGTTTCCGCATATCAAACGCACTGTGGAATGCTGAAAACACCAGAAAACGTGTTTTTCGCATTGAATAGCGCGAGAACAGCGATTTCGGTGATTCTGCACACTTGTAACAGCAGAATCATGAAGATTATCACTGATAATGCATATCTCAGCTGGAAACAACAACGATACCGAAGATATGGCAGTTTCCGCATATGAAACGCACTGTGGAGTGCTGAAAACACCAGAAAACGTGTTTTTCGCATTCAATAGCACGAAAACAGCGATTTCGGTGATTCTGCACACTTGTAACAGCAGAATCATGAAGATTATCACTGAAAATGCATGTCTCAGCTGGAAACAACAACGATACCGAAGATATCGTAGTTTCCGCATATCAAACGCACTGTGGAGTGCTGAAAACACCAGAAAACGTGTTTTTCGCATTCAAAAGCACGAAAACAGCGATTTCGGTGATTCTGCACACCTGTAACAGAAGAATCGTGAAGATTATCACTGAAAGTGCATATCTCAGCTGGAAACAACAACGATACCGAAGATATCGCAGTTTCCGCATATCAAACGCACTGTGGAGTGCTGAAAACACCAGAAAACGTGTTTTTCGCATTCAAAAGCACGAAAACAGCGATTTCGGTGATTCTGCACACTTGTAACAGCAGAATCGTGAAGATTATCACTGAAAGTGCATATCTCAGCTGGAACCAACAACGATACCGAAGATATCGCAGTTTCCGCATATCAAACGCACTGTGGAGTGCTGAAAACACCAGAAAACGTGTTTTTCGCATTCAAAAGCACGAAAACAGCGTTTTCGGTGATTCTGCACACTTCTAACAGCAGAATCGTGAAGATTATCACTGAAAGTGCATATCTCAGCTGGAAACAACAACGATACCGAAGATATCGCAGTTTCCGCATATCAAACGCACTGTGGAGTGTTGAAAACACCAGAAAACGTGTTTTTCGCATCGAATAGCGCGAAAACAGCGATTTCGGTGATTCTGCACACTTGTAACAGCAGAATCATGAAGATTATCACTGAAAATGCATGTCTCAGCTGGAAACAACAACGATACCGAAGATATCGTTGTTTCCGCATATCAAACGCACTGTGGAGTGCTGAAAACACCAGAAAACGTGTTTTTCGCATTGAATAGCGCGAGAACAGCGATTTCGGTGATTCTGCACACTTGTAACAGCAGAATCATGAAGATTATCACTGATAATGCATATCTCAGCTGGAAACAACAACGATACCGCAGATATCGCAGTTTCCGCATATCAAACGCACTGTGGAGTGCTGAAAACACCAGAAAACGTGTTTTTCGCATTCAATAGCACGAAAACAGCGATTTCGGTGATTCTGCACACTTGTAATAGCAGAATCATGAAGATTATCACTGAAAATGCATGTCTCAGCTGGAAACAACAACGATACCGAAGATATCGTAGTTTCCGCATATCAAACGCACTGTGGAGTGCTGAAAACACCAGAAAACGTGTTTTTCGCATTCAATAGCACGAAAACAGCGATTTCGGTGATTTTGCACACTTGTAACAGCAGAATCGTGAAGATTATCACTGAAAGTGCATATCTCAGCTGGAAACAACAACGATACCGAAGATATCGCAGTTTCCGCATATCAAACGCACTGTGGAGTGCTGAAAACACCAGAAAACGTGTTTTTCGCATTGAATAGCGCGAGAACAGCGATTTCGGTGATTCTGCACACTTGTAACAGCAGAATCATGAAGATTATCACTGATAATGCATATCTCAGCTGGAAACAACAACGATACCGAAGATATGGCAGTTTCCGCATATGAAACGCACTGTGGAGTGTTGAAAACACCAGAAAACGTGTTTTTCGCATTCAAAAGCACGACAACAGCGATTTCGGTGATTCTGCACACTTGTAACAGCAGAATCGTGAAGATTATCACTGAAAATGCATATCTCAGCTGGAAACAACAACAATACCGAAGATATGGCAGTTTCCGCATATCAAACGCACTGTGGAGTGCTGAAAACATCAGAAAACGTGTTTTTCGCATTCAATAGCACGAAAACAGCGATTTCGGTGATTCTGCACACATGTAACAGCAGAATCGTGAATATTATCACTGAAAGTGCATATCTCAGCTGGAAACAACAACGATACCGAAGATATCGCAGTTTCCGCATATCAAACGCACTGTGGAGTGCTGAAAACACCAGAAAACGTGTTTTTCGCATTGAGTAGCGCGAGAACAGCGATTTCGGTGATTCTGCACACTTGTAACAGCAGAATCATGAAGATTATCACTGATAATGCATATCTCAGCTGGAAACAACAACGATACCGAAGATATGGCAGTTTCCGCATATCAAACGCACTGTGGAGTGCTGAAAACACCAGAAAACGTGTTTTTCGCATTCAATAGCACGAAAACAGCGATTTCGGTGATTCTGCACACTTGTAACAGCAGAATCATGAAGATTATCACTGAAAATGCATGTCTCAGCTGGAAACACCAACGATACCGAAGATATCGTAGTTTCCGCATATCAAACGCACTGTGGAGTGCTGAAAACACCAGAAAACGTGTTTTTCGCATTCAAAAGCACGAAAACAGCGATTTCGGTGATTCTGCACACTTGTAACAGCAGAATCGTGAAGATTATCACTGAAAGTGCATATCTCAGCTGGAAACAACAACGATACCGAAGATATCGCAGTTTCCGCATATCAAACGCACTGTGGAGTGCTGAAAACACCAGAAAACGTGTTTTTCGCATTGAGTAGCGCGAGAACAGCGATTTCGGTGATTCTGCACACTTGTAACAGCAGAATCATGAAGATTATCACTGATAATGCATATCTCAGCTGGAAACAACAACGATACCGAAGATATCGCAGTTTCCGCATATCAAACGCACTGTGGAGTGCTGAAAACACCAGAAAACGTGTTTTTCGCATTCAATAGCACGAAAACAGCGATTTCGGTGATTCTGCACACTTGTAACAGCAGAATCATGAAGATTATCACTGAAAATGCATGTCTCAGCTGGAAACAACAACGATACCGAAGATATCGTAGTTTCCGCATATCAAACGCACTGTGGAGTGCTGAAAACACCAGAAAACGTGTTTTTCGCATTCAATAGCACGAAAACAGCGATTTCGGTGATTCTGCACACTTGTAACAGCAGAATCATGAAGATTATCACTGGAAATGCATGTCTCAGCTGGAAACAACAACCATACCGAAGATATCGTAGTTTCCGCATTTCAAACGCACTGTGGAGTGCTGAAAACACCAGAAAACGTGTTTTTCGCATTCAATAGCACGAAAACAGCGATTTCGGTGATTTTGCACACTTGTAACAGCAGAATCGTGAAGATTATCACTGAAAGTGCATATCTCAGCTGGAAACAACAACGATACCGAAGATATCGCAGTTTCCGCATATCAAACGCACTGTGGAGTGCTGAAAACACCAGAAAACGTGTTTTTCGCATTGAATAGCGCGAGAACAGCGATTTCGGTGATTCTGCACACTTGTAACAGCAGAATCATGAAGATTATCACTGATAATGCATATCTCAGCTGGAAACAACAACGATACCGAAGATATGGCAGTTTCCGCATATGAAACGCACTGTGGAGTGCTGAAAACACCAGAAAACGTGTTTTTCGCATTCAATAGCACGAAAACAGCGATTTCGGTGATTCTGCACACTTGTAACAGCAGAATCATGAAGATTATCACTGAAAATGCATGTCTCAGCTGGAAACAACAACGATACCGAAGATATCGTAGTTTCCGCATATCAAACGCACTGTGGAGTGCTGAAAACACCAGAAAACGTGTTTTTCGCATTCAAAAGCACGAAAACAGCGATTTCGGTGATTCTGCACACCTGTAACAGAAGAATCGTGAAGATTATCACTGAAAGTGCATATCTCAGCTGGAAACAACAACGATACCGAAGATATCGCAGTTTCCGCATATCAAACGCACTGTGGAGTGCTGAAAACACCAGAAAACGTGTTTTTCGCATTCAAAAGCACGAAAACAGCGATTTCGGTGATTCTGCACACTTGTAACAGCAGAATCGTGAAGATTATCACTGAAAGTGCATATCTCAGCTGGAACCAACAACGATACCGAAGATATCGCAGTTTCCGCATATCAAACGCACTGTGGAGTGCTGAAAACACCAGAAAACGTGTTTTTCGCATTCAAAAGCACGAAAACAGCGTTTTCGGTGATTCTGCACACTTCTAACAGCAGAATCGTGAAGATTATCACTGAAAGTGCATATCTCAGCTGGAAACAACAACGATACCGAAGATATCGCAGTTTCCGCATATCAAACGCACTGTGGAGTGTTGAAAACACCAGAAAACGTGTTTTTCGCATCGAATAGCGCGAAAACAGCGATTTCGGTGATTCTGCACACTTGTAACAGCAGAATCATGAAGATTATCACTGAAAATGCATGTCTCAGCTGGAAACAACAACGATACCGAAGATATCGTAGTTTCCGCATATCAAACACACTGTGGAGTGCTGAAAACACCAGAAAACGTGTTTTTCGCATTCAATAGCACGAAAACAGCGATTTCGGTGATTCTGCACACTTGTAACAGCAGAATCATGAAGATTATCACTGAAAGTGCATATCTCAGCTGGAAACAACAACGATACCGAAGATATCGCAGTTTCCGCATATCAAACGCACTGTGGAGTGCTGAAAACACCAGAAAACGTGTTTTTCGCATTCAAAAGCACGAAAACAGCGATTTCGGTGATTCTGCACACTTGTAACAGCAGACTCGTGAAGATTATCACTGAAAGTGCATATCTCAGCTGGAACCAACAACGATACCGAAGATATCGCAGTTTCCGCATATCAAACGCACTGTGGAGTGCTGAAAACACCAGAAAACGTGTTTTTCGCATTCAAAAGCACGAAAACAGCGTTTTCGGTGATTCTGCACACTTCTAACAGCAGAATCGTGAAGATTATCACTGAAAGTGCATATCTCAGCTGGAAACAACAACGATACCGAAGATATCGCAGTTTCCGCATATCAAACGCACTGTGGAGTGTTGAAAACACCAGAAAACGTGTTTTTCGCATCGAATAGCGCGAAAACAGCGATTTCGGTGATTCTGCACACTTGTAACAGCAGAATCATGAAGATTATCACTGAAAATGCATGTCTCAGCTGGAAACAACAACGATACCGAAGATATCGTAGTTTCCGCATATCAAACGCACTGTGGAGTGCTGAAAACACCAGAAAACGTGTTTTTCGCATTCAAAAGCACGAAAACAGCGATTTCGGTGATTCTGCACACTTGTAACAGCAGAATCGTGAAGATTATCACTGAAAGTGCATATCTCAGCTGGAAACAACAACGATACCGAAGATATCGCAGTTTCCGCATATCAAACGCACTGTGGAGTGCTGAAAACACCAGAAAACGTGTTTTTCGCATTGAGTAGCGCGAGAACAGCGATTTCGGTGATTCTGCACACTTGTAACAGCAGAATCATGAAGATTATCACTGATAATGCATATCTCAGCTGGAAACAACAACGATACCGAAGATATCGCAGTTTCCGCATATCAAACGCACTGTGGAGTGCTGAAAACACCAGAAAACGTGTTTTTCGCATTCAATAGCTCGAAAACAGCGATTTCGGTGATTCTGCACACTTGTAACAGCAGAATCATGAAGATTATCACTGAAAATGCATGTCTCAGCTGGAAACAACAACGATACCGAAGATATCGTAGTTTCCGCATATCAAACGCACTGTGGAGTGCTGAAAACACCAGAAAACGTGTTTTTCGCATTCAATAGCACGAAAACAGCGATTTCGGTGATTCTGCACACTTGTAACAGCAGAATCATGAAGATTATCACTGGAAATGCATGTCTCAGCTGGAAACAACAACCATACCGAAGATATCGTAGTTTCCGCATTTCAAACGCACTGTGGAGTGCTGAAAACACCAGAAAACGTGTTTTTCGCATTCAATAGCACGAAAACAGCGATTTCGGTGATTTTGCACACTTGTAACAGCAGAATCGTGAAGATTATCACTGAAAGTGCATATCTCAGCTGGAAACAACAACGATACCGAAGATATCGCAGTTTCCGCATATCAAACGCACTGTGGAGTGCTGAAAACACCAGAAAACGTGTTTTTCGCATTGAATAGCGCGAGAACAGCGATTTCGGTGATTCTGCACACTTGTAACAGCAGAATCATGAAGATTATCACTGATAATGCATATCTCAGCTGGAAACAACAACGATACCGAAGATATGGCAGTTTCCGCATATGAAACGCACTGTGGAGTGCTGAAAACACCAGAAAACGTGTTTTTCGCATTCAATAGCACGAAAACAGCGATTTCGGTGATTCTGCACACTTGTAACAGCAGAATCATGAAGATTATCACTGAAAATGCATGTCTCAGCTGGAAACAACAACGATACCGAAGATATCGTAGTTTCCGCATATCAAACGCACTGTGGAGTGCTGAAAACACCAGAAAACGTGTTTTTCGCATTCAAAAGCACGAAAACAGCGATTTCGGTGATTCTGCACACCTGTAACAGAAGAATCGTGAAGATTATCACTGAAAGTGCATATCTCAGCTGGAAACAACAACGATACCGAAGATATCGCAGTTTCCGCATATCAAACGCACTGTGGAGTGCTGAAAACACCAGAAAACGTGTTTTTCGCATTCAAAAGCACGAAAACAGCGATTTCGGTGATTCTGCACACTTGTAACAGCAGACTCGTGAAGATTATCACTGAAAGTGCATATCTCAGCTGGAACCAACAACGATACCGAAGATATCGCAGTTTCCGCATATCAAACGCACTGTGGAGTGCTGAAAACACCAGAAAACGTGTTTTTCGCATTCAAAAGCACGAAAACAGCGTTTTCGGTGATTCTGCACACTTCTAACAGCAGAATCGTGAAGATTATCACTGAAAGTGCATATCTCAGCTGGAAACAACAACGATACCGAAGATATCGCAGTTTCCGCATATCAAACGCACTGTGGAGTGTTGAAAACACCAGAAAACGTGTTTTTCGCATCGAATAGCGCGAAAACAGCGATTTCGGTGATTCTGCACACTTGTAACAGCAGAATCATGAAGATTATCACTGAAAATGCATGTCTCAGCTGGAAACAACAACGATACCGAAGATATCGTAGTTTCCGCATATCAAACGCACTGTGGAGTGCTGAAAACACCAGAAAACGTGTTTTTCGCATTCAAAAGCACGAAAACAGCGATTTCGGTGATTCTGCACACTTGTAACAGCAGAATCGTGAAGATTATCACTGAAAGTGCATATCTCAGCTGGAAACAACAACGATACCGAAGATATCGCAGTTTCCGCATATCAAACGCACTGTGGAGTGCTGAAAACACCAGAAAACGTGTTTTTCGCATTGAGTAGCGCGAGAACAGCGATTTCGGTGATTCTGCACACTTGTAACAGCAGAATCATGAAGATTATCACTGATAATGCATATCTCAGCTGGAAACAACAACGATACCGAAGATATCGCAGTTTCCGCATATCAAACGCACTGTGGAGTGCTGAAAACACCAGAAAACGTGTTTTTCGCATTCAATAGCTCGAAAACAGCGATTTCGGTGATTCTGCACACTTGTAACAGCAGAATCATGAAGATTATCACTGAAAATGCATGTCTCAGCTGGAAACAACAACGATACCGAAGATATCGTAGTTTCCGCATATCAAACGCACTGTGGAGTGCTGAAAACACCAGAAAACGTGTTTTTCGCATTCAATAGCACGAAAACAGCGATTTCGGTGATTCTGCACACTTGTAACAGCAGAATCATGAAGATTATCACTGGAAATGCATGTCTCAGCTGGAAACAACAACCATACCGAAGATATCGTAGTTTCCGCATTTCAAACGCACTGTGGAGTGCTGAAAACACCAGAAAACGTGTTTTTCGCATTCAATAGCACGAAAACAGCGATTTCGGTGATTTTGCACACTTGTAACAGCAGAATCGTGAAGATTATCACTGAAAGTGCATATCTCAGCTGGAAACAACAACGATACCGAAGATATCGCAGTTTCCGCATATCAAACGCACTGTGGAGTGCTGAAAACACCAGAAAACGTGTTTTTCGCATTGAATAGCGCGAGAACAGCGATTTCGGTGATTCTGCACACTTGTAACAGCAGAATCATGAAGATTATCACTGATAATGCATATCTCAGCTGGAAACAACAACGATACCGAAGATATGGCAGTTTCCGCATATGAAACGCACTGTGGAGTGCTGAAAACACCAGAAAACGTGTTTTTCGCATTCAATAGCACGAAAACAGCGATTTCGGTGATTCTGCACACTTGTAACAGCAGAATCATGAAGATTATCACTGAAAATGCATGTCTCAGCTGGAAACAACAACGATACCGAAGATATCGTAGTTTCCGCATATCAAACGCACTGTGGAGTGCTGAAAACACCAGAAAACGTGTTTTTCGCATTCAAAAGCACGAAAACAGCGATTTCGGTGATTCTGCACACCTGTAACAGAAGAATCGTGAAGATTATCACTGAAAGTGCATATCTCAGCTGGAAACAACAACGATACCGAAGATATCGCAGTTTCCGCATATCAAACGCACTGTGGAGTGCTGAAAACACCAGAAAACGTGTTTTTCGCATTCAAAAGCACGAAAACAGCGATTTCGGTGATTCTGCACACTTGTAACAGCAGAATCGTGAAGATTATCACTGAAAGTGCATATCTCAGCTGGAACCAACAACGATACCGAAGATATCGCAGTTTCCGCATATCAAACGCACTGTGGAGTGCTGAAAACACCAGAAAACGTGTTTTTCGCATTCAAAAGCACGAAAACAGCGTTTTCGGTGATTCTGCACACTTCTAACAGCAGAATCGTGAAGATTATCACTGAAAGTGCATATCTCAGCTGGAAACAACAACGATACCGAAGATATCGCAGTTTCCGCATATCAAACGCACTGTGGAGTGTTGAAAACACCAGAAAACGTGTTTTTCGCATCGAATAGCGCGAAAACAGCGATTTCGGTGATTCTGCACACTTGTAACAGCAGAATCATGAAGATTATCACTGAAAATGCATGTCTCAGCTGGAAACAACAACGATACCGAAGATATCGTAGTTTCCGCATATCAAACACACTGTGGAGTGCTGAAAACACCAGAAAACGTGTTTTTCGCATTCAATAGCACGAAAACAGCGATTTCGGTGATTCTGCACACTTGTAACAGCAGAATCATGAAGATTATCACTGAAAGTGCATATCTCAGCTGGAAACAACAACGATACCGAAGATATCGCAGTTTCCGCATATCAAACGCACTGTGGAGTGCTGAAAACACCAGAAAACGTGTTTTTCGCATTCAAAAGCACGAAAACAGCGATTTCGGTGATTCTGCACACTTGTAACAGCAGAATCGTGAAGATTATCACTGAAAGTGCATATCTCAGCTGGAACCAACAACGATACCGAAGATATCGCAGTTTCCGCATATCAAACGCACTGTGGAGTGCTGAAAACACCAGAAAACGTGTTTTTCGCATTCAAAAGCACGAAAACAGCGTTTTCGGTGATTCTGCACACTTCTAACAGCAGAATCGTGAAGATTATCACTGAAAGTGCATATCTCAGCTGGAAACAACAACGATACCGAAGATATCGCAGTTTCCGCATATCAAACGCACTGTGGAGTGTTGAAAACACCAGAAAACGTGTTTTTCGCATCGAATAGCGCGTAAACAGCGATTTCGGTGATTCTGCACACTTGTAACAGCAGAATCATGAAGATTATCACTGAAAATGCATGTCTCAGCTGGAAACAACAACGATACCGAAGATATCGTAGTTTCCGCATATCAAACACACTGTGGAGTGCTGAAAACACCAGAAAACGTGTTTTTCGCATTCAATAGCACGAAAACAGCGATTTCGGTGATTCTGCACACTTGTAACAGCAGAATCATGAAGATTATCACTGATAATGCATGTCTCAGCTGGAAACAACAACGATACCGAAGATATCGTAGTTTCCGCATTTCAAACGCACTGTGGAGTGCTGAAAACACCAGAAAACGTGTTTTTCGCATTCAAAAGCACGAAAACAGCGTTTTCGGTGATTCTGCACACTTGTAACAGCAGAATCGTGAAGATTATCACTGAAAGTGCATATCTCAGCTGGAAACAACAACGATACCGAAGATATCGCAGTTTCCGCATATCAAACGCACTGTGGAGTGCTGAAAACACCAGAAAACGTGTTTTTCGTATTGAATAGCGCGAGAACAGCGATTTCGGTGATTCTGCACACTTGTAACAGCAGAATCATGAAGATTATCACTGATAATGCATATCTCAGCTGGAAACAACAACGATACCGAAGATATGGCAGTTTCCGCATATGAAACGCACTGTGGAGTGCTGAAAACACCAGAAAACGTGTTTTTCGCATTCAATAGCACGAAAACAGCGATTTCGGTGATTCTGCACACTTGTAACAGCAGAATCATGAAGATTATCACTGAAAATGCATGTCTCAGCTGGAAACAACAACGATACCGAAGATATCGTAGTTTCCGCATATCAAACGCACTGTGGAGTGCTGAAAACACCAGAAAACGTGTTTTTCGCTTTCAAAAGCACGAAAACAGCGATTTCGGTGATTCTGCACACCTGTAACAGAAGAATCGTGAAGATTATCACTGAAAGTGCATATCTCAGCTGGAAACAACAACGATACCGAAGATATCGCTGTTTCCGCATATCAAACGCACTGTGGAGTGCTGAAAACACCAGAAAACGTGTTTTTCGCATTCAAAAGCACGAAAACAGCGTTTTCGGTGATTCTGCACACTTGTAACAGCAGAATCGTGAAGATTATCACTGAAAGTGCATATCTCAGCTGGAAACAACAACGATACCGAAGATATCGCAGTTTCCGCATATCAAACGCACTGTGGAGTGATGAAAACACCAGAAAACGTGTTTTTCGCATTGAATAGCGCGAGAACAGCGATTTCGGTGATTCTGCACACTTGTAACAGCAGAATCATGAAGATTATCACTGATAATGCATATCTCAGCTGGAAACACCAACGATACCGAAGATATCGCAGTTTCCGCATATCAAACGCACTGTGGAGTGCTGAAAACACCAGAAAACGTGTTTTTCGCATTGAATAGCGCGAGAACAGCGATTTGGGTGATTCTGCACACTTGTAACAGCAGAATCATGAAGATTATCACTGATAATGCATATCTCAGCTGGAAACAACAACGATACCGAAGATATGGCAGTTTCCGCATATCAAACGCACTGTGGAGTGCTGAAAACACCAGAAAACGTGTTTTTCGCATTGAATAGCGCGAGAACAGCGATTTCGGTGATTCTGCACACTTGTAACAGCAGAATCATGAAGATTATCACTGATAATGCATATCTCAGCTGGAAACAACAACGATACCGAAGATATCGCAGTTTCCGCATATCAAACGCACTGTGGAGTGCTGAAAACACCAGAAAACGTGTTTTTCGCATTCAATAGCACGAAAACAGCGATTTCGGTGATTCTGCACACTTGTAACAGCAGAATCATGAAGATTATCACTGAAAATGCATGTCTCAGCTGGAAACAACAACGATACCAAAGATATCGTAGTTTCCGCATATCAAACGCACTGTGGAGTGCTGAAAACACCAGAAAACGTGTTTTTCGCATTGAATAGCGCGAGAACAGCGATTTCGGTGATTCTGCACACTTGTAACAGCAGAATCATGAAGATTATCACTGATAATGCATATCTCTGCTGGAAACAACAACGATACCGAAGATATCGCAGTTTCCGCATATCAAACGCACTGTGGAGTGCTGAAAACACCAGAAAACGTGTTTTTCGCATTGAATAGCGCGAGAACAGCGATTTCGGTGATTCTGCACACTTGTAACAGCAGAATCATGAAGATTATCACTGATAATGCATATCTCAGCTGGAAACAACAACGATACCGAAGATATCGCAGTTTCCGCATATCAAACGCACTGTGGAGTGCTGAAAACACCAGAAAACGTGTTTTTCGCATTCAATAGCACGAAAACAGCGATTTCGGTGATTCTGCACACTTGTAACAGCAGAATCATGAAGATTATCACTGAAAATGCATGTCTCAGCTGGAAACAACAACGATACCGAAGATATCGTAGTTTCCGCATATCAAACGCACTGTGGAGTGCTGAAAACACCAGAAAACGTGTTTTTCGCATTCAATAGCACGAAAACAGCGATTTCGGTGATTTTGCACACTTGTAACAGCAGAATCGTGAAGATTATCACTGAAAGTGCATATCTCAGCTGGAAACAACAACGATACCGAAGATATCGCAGTTTCCGCATATCAAACGCACTGTGGAGTGCTGAAAACACCAGAAAACGTGTTTTTCGCATTGAATAGCGCGAGAACAGCGATTTCGGTGATTCTGCACACTTGTAACAGCAGAATCATGAAGATTATCACTGATAATGCATATCTCAGCTGGAAACAACAACGATACCGAAGATATGGCAGTTTCCGCATATGAAACGCACTGTGGAGTGTTGAAAACACCAGAAAACGTGTTTTTCGCATTCAAAAGCACGAAAACAGCGATTTCGGTGATTCTGCACACTTGTAACAGCAGAATCGTGAAGATTATCACTGAAAGTGCATATCTCAGCTGGAAACAACAACGATACCGAAGATATCGCAGTTTCCGCATATCAAACGCACTGTGGAGTGCTGAAATCACCAGAAAACGTGTTTTTCGCATTCAATAGCACGAAAACAGCGATTTCGGTGATTCTGCACACTTGTGACAGCAGAATCATGAAGATTATCACTGAAAGTGCATATCTCAGCTGGAAACAACAACGATACCGAAGATATCGCAGTTTCCGCATATCAAACGCACTGTGGAGTGCTGAAAACACCAGAAAACGTGTTTTTCGCATTGAATATCGCGAGAACAGCGATTTCGGTGATTCTGCACACTTGTAACAGCAGAATCATGAAGATTATCACTGATAATGCATATCTCAGCTGGAAACAACAACGATACCGAAGATATCGCAGTTTCCGCATATCAAACGCACTGTGGAGTGTTGAAAACACCAGAAAACGTGTTTTTCGCATTCAAAAGCACGAAAACAGCGATTTCGGTGATTCTGCACACTTGTAACAGCAGAATCGTGAAGATTATCACTGAAAGTGCATATCTCAGCTGGAACCAACAACGATACCGAAGATATCGCAGTTTCCGCATATCAAACGCACTGTGGAGTGCTGAAAACACCAGAAAACGTGTTTTTCGCATTCAAAAGCACGAAAACAGCGTTTTCGGTGATTCTGCACACTTCTAACAGCAGAATCGTGAAGATTATCACTGAAAGTGCATATCTCAGCTGGAAACAACAACGATACCGAAGATATCGCAGTTTCCGCATATCAAACGCACTGTGGAGTGTTGAAAACACCAGAAAACGTGTTTTTCGCATCGAATAGCGCGAAAACAGCGATTTCGGTGATTCTGCACACTTGTAACAGCAGAATCATGAAGATTATCACTGAAAATGCATGTCTCAGCTGGAAACAACAACGATACCGAAGATATCGTAGTTTCCGCATATCAAACACACTGTGGAGTGCTGAAAACACCAGAAAACGTGTTTTTCGCATTCAATAGCACGAAAACAGCGATTTCGGTGATTCTGCACACTTGTAACAGCAGAATCATGAAGATTATCACTGATAATGCATGTCTCAGCTGGAAACAACAACGATACCGAAGATATCGTAGTTTCCGCATTTCAAACGCAATGTGGAGTGCTGAAAACACCAGAAAACGTGTTTTTCGCATTCAATAGCACGAAAACAGCGATTTCGGTGATTTTGCACACTTGTAACAGCAGAATCGTGAAGATTATCACTGAAAGTGCATATCTCAGCTGGAAACAACAACGATACCGAAGATATCGCAGTTTCCGCATATCAAACGCACTGTGGAGTGCTGAAAACACCAGAAAACGTGTTTTTCGCATTGAATAGCGCGAGAACAGCGATTTCGGTGATTCTGCACACTTGTAACAGCAGAATCATGAAGATTATCACTGATAATGCATATCTCAGCTGGAAACAACAACGATACCGAAGATATGGCAGTTTCCGCATATGAAACGCACTGTGGAGTGCTGAAAACACCAGAAAACGTGTTTTTCGCATTCAATAGCACGAAAACAGCGATTTCGGTGATTCTGCACACTTGTAACAGCAGAATCATGAAGATTATCACTGAAAATGCATGTCTCAGCTGGAAACAACAACGATACCGAAGATATCGTAGTTTCCGCATATCAAACGCACTGTGGAGTGCTGAAAACACCAGAAAACGTGTTTTTCGCATTCAAAAGCACGAAAACAGCGATTTCGGTGATTCTGCACACCTGTAACAGAAGAATCGTGAAGATTATCACTGAAAGTGCATATCTCAGCTGGAAACAACAACGATACCGAAGATATCGCAGTTTCCGCATATCAAACGCACTGTGGAGTGCTGAAAACACCAGAAAACGTGTTTTTCGCATTCAAAAGCACGAAAACAGCGTTTTCGGTGATTCTGCACACTTGTAACAGCAGAATCGTGAAGAGTATCACTGAAAGTGCATATCTCAGCTGGAAACAACAACGATACCGAAGATATCGCAGTTTCCGCATATCAAACGCACTGTGGAGTGTTGAAAACACCAGAAAACGTGTTTTTCGCATTGAATAGCGCGAGAACAGCGATTTCGGTGATTCTGCACACTTGTAACAGCAGAATCATGAAGATTATCACTGATAATGCATATCTCAGCTGGAAACAACAACGATACCGAAGATATCGCAGTTTCCGCATATCAAACGCACTGTGGAGTGCTGAAAACACCAGAAAACGTGTTTTTCGCATTCAATAGCACGAAAACAGCGATTTCGGTGATTCTGCACACTTGTAACAGCAGAATCATGAAGATTATCAGTGAAAATGCATGTCTCAGCTGGAAACAACAACGATACCGAAGATATCGTAGTTTCCGCATATCAAACGCACTGTGGAGTGCTGAAAACACCAGAAAACGTGTTTTTCGCATTCAATAGCACGAAAACAGCGATTTCGGTGATTTTGCACACTTGTAACAGCAGAATCGTGAAGATTATCACTGAAAGTGCATATCTCAGCTGGAAACAACAACGATACCGAAGATATCGCAGTTTCCGCATATCAAACGCACTGTGGAGTGCTGAAAACACCAGAAAACGTGTTTTTCGCATTGAATAGCGCGAGAACAGCGATTTCGGTGATTCTGCACACTTGTAACAGCAGAATCATGAAGATTATCACTGATAATGCATATCTCAGCTGGAAACAACAACGATACCGAAGATATGGCAGTTTCCGCATATGAAACGCACTGTGGAGTGTTGAAAACCCCAGAAAACGTGTGTTTCGCATTCAAAAGCACGAAAACAGCGATTTCGGTGATTCTGCAAACTTGTAACAGCAGAATCGTGAAGATTATCACTGAAAGTGCATATCTCAGCTGGAAACAACAACGATACCGAAGATATCGCAGTTTCCGCATATCAAACGCACTGTGGAGTGCTGAAATCACCAGAAAACGTGTTTTTCGCATTCAATAGCACGAAAACAGCGATTTCGGTGATTCTGCACACTTGTAACAGCAGAATCATGAAGATTATCACTGAAAGTGCATATCTCAGCTGGAAACAACAACGATACCGAAGATATCGCAGTTTCCGCATATCAAACGCACTGTGGAGTGCTGAAAACACCAGAAAACGTGTTTTTCGCATTGAATAGCGCGAGAACAGCGATTTCGGTGATTCTGCACACTTGTAACAGCAGAATCATGAAGATTATCACTGATAATGCATATCTCAGCTGGAAACAACAACGATACCGAAGATATCGCAGTTTCCGCATATCAAACGCACTGTGGAGTGTTGAAAACACCAGAAAACGTGTTTTTCGCATTCAAAAGCACGAAAACAGCGATTTCGGTGATTCTGCACACTTGTAACAGCAGAATCGTGAAGATTATCACTGAAAGTGCATATCTCAGCTGGAACCAACAACGATACCGAAGATATCGCAGTTTCCGCATATCAAACGCACTGTGGAGTGCTGAAAACACCAGAAAACGTGTTTTTCGCATTCAAAAGCACGAAAACAGCGTTTTCGGTGATTCTGCACACTTCTAACAGCAGAATCGTGAAGATTATCACTGAAAGTGCATATCTCAGCTGGAAACAACAACGATACCGAAGATATCGCAGTTTCCGCATATCAAACGCACTGTGGAGTGTTGAAAACACCGGAAAACGTGTTTTTCGCATTCAAAAGCACGAAAACAGCGATTTCGGTGATTCTGCACACTTGTAACAGCAGAATCGTGAAGATTATCACTGAAAGTGCATATCTCAGCTGGAAACAACAATGATACCGAAGATATCGCAGTTTCCGCATATCAAACGCACTGTGGAGTGCTGAAAACACCAGAAAACGTGTTTTTCGCATTGAATAGCGCGAGAACAGCGATTTCGGTGATTCTGCACACTTGTAACAGCAGAATCATGAAGATTATCACTGAAAGTGCATATCTCAGCTGGAAACAACAACGATACAGAAGATATCGCAGTTTCCGCATATCAAACGCACTGTGGAGTGCTGAAAACACCAGAAAACGTGTTTTTCGCATTCAAAAGCACGAAAACAGCGTTTTCGGTGATTCTGCACACTTGTAACAGCAGAATCGTGAAGATTATCACTGAAAGTGCATATCTCAGCTGGAACCAACAACGATACCGAAGATATCGCAGTTTCCGCATATCAAACGCACTGTGGAGTGCTGAAAACACCAGAAAACGTGTTTTTCGCATTCAAAAGCACGAAAACAGCGTTTTCGGTGATTCTGCACACTTCTAACAGCAGAATCGTCAAGATTATCACTGAAAGTGCATATCTCAGCTGGAAACAACAACGATACCGAAGATATCGCAGTTTCCGCATATCAAACGCACTGTGGAGTGTTGAAAACACCGGAAAACGTGTTTTTCGCATTCAAAAGCACGAAAACAGCGATTTCGGTGATTCTGCACACTTGTAACAGCAGAATCGTGAAGATTATCACTGAAAGTGCATATCTCAGCTGGAAACAACAATGATACCGAAGATATCGCAGTTTCCGCATATCAAACGCACTGTGGAGTGCTGAAAACACCAGAAAACGTGTTTTTCGCATTGAATAGCGCGAGAACAGCGATTTCGGTGATTCTGCACACTTGTAACAGCAGAATCATGAAGATTATCACTGAAAGTGCATATCTCAGCTGGAAACAACAACGATACCGAAGATATCGCAGTTTCCGCATATCAAACGCACTGTGGAGTGCTGAAAACACCAGAAAACGTGTTTTTCGCATTCAAAAGCACGAAAACAGTGTTTTCGGTGATTCTGCACACTTCTAACAGCAGAATCATGAAGATTATCACTGATAATGCATATCTCAGCTGGAAACAACAACGATACCTAAGATATGGCAGTTTCCGCATGTCAAACGCTCTGTGGCGTGCTGAAAACACCAGAAAACGTGTTTTTCGCATTCAATAGCACGAAAACAGCGATTTCGGTGATTCTGCACACTTGTAACAGCAGAATCATGAAGATTATCACTGAAAGTGCATATCTCAGCTGGAAACAACAACGATACCGAAGATATCGCAGTTTCCGCATATCAAACGCACTGTGGAGTGCTGAAAACACCAGAAAACGTGTTTTTCGCATTGAATAGCGCGAGAACAGCGATTTCGGTGATTCTGCACACTTGTAACAGCAGAATCATGAAGATTATCACTGATAATGCATATCTCAGCTGGAAACAACAACGATACCGAAGATATCGCAGTTTCCGCATATCAAACGCACTGTGGAGTGTTGAAAACACCAGAAAACGTGTTTTTCGCATTCAAAAGCACGAAAACAGCGATTTCGGTGATTCTGCACACTTGTAACAGCAGAATCGTGAAGATTATCACTGAAAGTGCATATCTCAGCTGGAACCAACAACGATACCGAAGATATCGCAGTTTCCGCATATCAAACGCACTGTGGAGTGCTGAAAACACCAGAAAACGTGTTTTTCGCATTCAAAAGCACGAAAACAGCGTTTTCGGTGATTCTGCACACTTCTAACAGCAGAATCGTGAAGATTATCACTGAAAGTGCATATCTCAGCTGGAAACAACAACGATACCGAAGATATCGCAGTTTCCGCATATCAAACGCACTGTGGAGTGTTGAAAACACCGGAAAACGTGTTTTTCGCATTCAAAAGCACGAAAACAGCGATTTCGGTGATTCTGCACACTTGTAACAGCAGAATCGTGAAGATTATCACTGAAAGTGCATATCTCAGCTGGAAACAACAATGATACCGAAGATATCGCAGTTTCCGCATATCAAACGCACTGTGGAGTGCTGAAAACACCAGAAAACGTGTTTTTCGCATTGAATAGCGCGAGAACAGCGATTTCGGTGATTCTGCACACTTGTAACAGCAGAATCATGAAGATTATCACTGAAAGTGCATATCTCAGCTGGAAACAACAACGATACAGAAGATATCGCAGTTTCCGCATATCAAACGCACTGTGGAGTGCTGAAAACACCAGAAAACGTGTTTTTCGCATTCAAAAGCACGAAAACAGCGTTTTCGGTGATTCTGCACACTTGTAACAGCAGAATCGTGAAGATTATCACTGAAAGTGCATATCTCAGCTGGAACCAACAACGATACCGAAGATATCGCAGTTTCCGCATATCAAACGCACTGTGGAGTGCTGAAAACACCAGAAAACGTGTTTTTCGCATTCAAAAGCACGAAAACAGCGTTTTCGGTGATTCTGCACACTTCTAACAGCAGAATCGTCAAGATTATCACTGAAAGTGCATATCTCAGCTGGAAACAACAACGATACCGAAGATATCGCAGTTTCCGCATATCAAACGCACTGTGGAGTGTTGAAAACACCGGAAAACGTGTTTTTCGCATTCAAAAGCACGAAAACAGCGATTTCGGTGATTCTGCACACTTGTAACAGCAGAATCGTGAAGATTATCACTGAAAGTGCATATCTCAGCTGGAAACAACAATGATACCGAAGATATCGCAGTTTCCGCATATCAAACGCACTGTGGAGTGCTGAAAACACCAGAAAACGTGTTTTTCGCATTGAATAGCGCGAGAACAGCGATTTCGGTGATTCTGCACACTTGTAACAGCAGAATCATGAAGATTATCACTGAAAGTGCATATCTCAGCTGGAAACAACAACGATACCGAAGATATCGCAGTTTCCGCATATCAAACGCACTGTGGAGTGCTGAAAACACCAGAAAACGTGTTTTTCGCATTCAAAAGCACGAAAACAGCGTTTTCGGTGATTCTGCACACTTCTAACAGCAGAATCATGAAGATTATCACTGATAATGCATATCTCAGCTGGAAACAACAACGATACCGAAGATATGGCAGTTTCCGCATGTCAAACGCTCTGTGGCGTGCTGAAAACACCAGAAAACGTGTTTTTCGCATTCAAAAGCACGAAAACAGCGATTTCGGTGATTCTGCACACTTGTAACAGCAGAATCGTGAAGATTATCACTGAAAGTGCATATCTCAGCTGGAAACAACAATGATACCGAAGATATCGCAGTTTCCGCATATCAAACGCACTGTGGAGTGCTGAAAACACCAGAAAACGTGTTTTTCGCATTGAATAGCGCGAGAACAGCGATTTCGGTGATTCTGCACACTTGTAACAGCAGAATCATGAAGATTATCACTGAAAGTGCATATCTCAGCTGGAAACAACAACGATACCGAAGATATCGCAGTTTCCGCATATCAAACGCACTGTGGAGTGCTGAAAACACCAGAAAACGTGTTTTTCGCATTCAATAGCACGAAAACAGCGATTTCGGTGATTCTGCACACTTGTAACAGCAGAATCATGAAGATTATCACTGAAAATGCATGTCTCAGCTGGAAACAACAACGATACCGAAGATATCGTAGTTTCCGCATATCAAACGCACTGTGGAGTGCTGAAAACACCAGAAAACGTGTTTTTCGCATTCAAAAGCACGAAAACAGCGATTTCGGTGATTCTGCACACTTGTAACAGCAGAATCATGAAGATTATCACTGAAAATGCATGTCTCAGCTGGAAACAACAACGATACCGAAGATATCGTAGTTTCCGCATTTCAAACGCACTGTGGAGTGCTGAAAACACCAGAAAACGTGTTTTTCGCATTCAATAGCACGAAAACAGCGATTTCGGTGATTCTGCACACTTGTAACAGCAGAATCATGAAGATTATCACTGAAAATGCATGTCTCAGCTGGAAACAACAACGATACCGAAGATATCGTAGTTTCCGCATATCAAACGCACTGTGGAGTGCTGAAAACACCAGAAAACGTGTTTTTCGCATTGAATAGCGCGAGAACAGCGATTTCGGTGATTCTGCACACTTGTAACAGCAGAATCATGAAGATTATCACTGATAATGCATTTCTCAGCTGGAAACAACAACGATACCGAAGATATGGCAGTTTCCGCATATCAAACGCACTGTGGAGTGCTGAAAACACCAGAAAACGTGTTTTTCGCATTCAATAGCACGAAAACAGAGATTTCGGTGATTCTGCACACTTGTAACAGCAGAATCATGAAGATTATCACTGAAAGTGCATATCTCAGCTGGAAACAACAACGATACCGAAGATATCGCAGTTTCCGCATATCAAACGCACTGTGGAGTGCTGAAAACACCAGAAAACGTGTTTTTCGCATTGAATAGCGCGAGAACAGCGATTTCGGTGATTCTGCACACTTGTAACAGCAGAATCATGAAGATTATCACTGATAATGCATATCTCAGCTGGAAACAACAACGATACCGAAGATATCGCAGTTTCCGCATATCAAACGCACTGTGGAGTGCTGAAAACACCAGAAAACGTGTTTTTCGCATTGAATAGCGCGAGAACAGCGATTTCGGTGATTCTGCACACTTGTAACAGCAGAATCATGAAGATTATCACTGATAATGCATATCTCAGCTGGAAACAACAACGATACCGAAGATATGGCAGATTCCGCATATGAAACGCACTGTGGAGTGTTGAAAACACCAGAAAACGTGTTTTTCGCATTCAAAAGCACGAAAACAGCGATTTCGGTGATTCTGCACACTTGTAACAGCAGAATCGTGAAGATTATCACTGAAAGTGCATATCTCAGCTGGAAACAACAACGATACCGAAGATATCGCAGTTTCCGCATATCAAACGCACTGTGGAGTGCTGAAAACACCAGAAAACGTGTTTTTCGCATTCAATAGCACGAAAACAGCGATTTCGGTGATTCTGCACACTTGTAACAGCAGAATCATGAAGATTATCACTGAAAATGCATGTCTCAGCTGGAAACAACAACGATACCGAAGATATCGTAGTTTCCGCATATCAAACGCACTGTGGAGTGCTGAAAACACCAGAAAACGTGTTTTTCGCATTCAATAACACGAAAACAGCGATTTCGGTGATTCTGCACACATGTAACAGCAGAATCGTGAATATTATCACTGAAAGTGCATATCTCAGCTGGAAACAACAACGATACCGAAGATATCGCAGTTTCCGCATATCAAACGCACTGTGGAGTGTTGAAAACACCAGAAAACGTGTTTTTCGCATTCAAAAGCACGAAAACAGCGATTTCGGTGATTCTGCACACTTGTAACAGCAGAATTATGAAGATTATCACTGATAATGCATATCTCAGCTGGAAACAACAACGATACCGAAGATATGGCAGTTTCCGCATATCAAACGCACTGTGGAGTGCTGAAAACACCAGAAAACGTGTTTTTCGCATTCAATAGCACGAAAACAGCGATTTCGGTGATTCTGCACACTTGTAACAGCAGAATCATGAAGATTATCACTGAAAATGCATGTCTCAGCTGGAAACAACAACGATACCGAAGATATCGTAGTTTCCGCATATCAAACGCACTGTGGAGTGCTGAAAACACCAGAAAACGTGTTTTTCGCATTCAATAGCACGAAAACAGCGATTTCGGTGATTCTGCACACTTGTAACAGCAGAATCATGAAGATTATCACTGAAAATGCATGTCTCAGCTGGAAACAACAACGATACCGAAGATATCGTAGTTTCCGCATATCAAACGCACTGTGGAGTGCTGAAAACACCAGAAAACGTGTTTTTCGCATTCAATAGCACGAAAACAGCGATTTCGGTGATTCTGCACACTTGTAACAGCAGAATCATGAAGATTATCACTGAAAATGCATGTCTCAGCTGGAAACAACAACGATACCGAAGATATCGTAGTTTCCGCATTTCAAACGCACTGTGGAGTGCTGAAAACACCAGAAAACGTGTTTTTCGCATTCAATAGCACGAAAACAGCGATTTCGGTGATTCTGCACACTTGTAACAGCAGAATCATGAAGATTATCACTGAAAATGCATGTCTCAGCTGGAAACAACAACGATACCGAAGATATGGCAGTTTCCGCATATGAAACGCACTGTGGAGTGTTGAAAACACCAGAAAACGTGTTTTTCGCATTCAAAAGCACGACAACAGCGATTTCGGTGATTCTGCACACTTGTAACAGCAGAATCGTGAAGATTATCACTGAAAATGCATATCTCAGCTGGAAACAACAACAATACCGAAGATATGGCAGTTTCCGCATATCAAACGCACTGTGGAGTGCTGAAAACATCAGAAAACGTGTTTTTCGCATTGAATAGCGCGAGAACAGCGATTTCGGTGATTCTGCACACTTGTAACAGCAGAATCATGAAGATTATCACTGATAATGCATATCTCAGCTGGAAACAACAACGATACCGAAGATATGGCAGTTTCCGCATATGAAACGCATGTGGAGTGTTGAAAACACCAGAAAACGTGTTTTTCGCATTCAAAAGCACGAAAACAGCGATTTCGGTGATTCTGCACACTTGTAACAGCAGAATCGTGAAGATTATCACTGAAAGTGCATATCTCAGCTGGAAACAACAACGATACCGAAGATATCGCAGTTTCCGCATATCAAACGCACTGTGGAGTGCTGAAAACACCAGAAAACGTGTTTTTCGCATTCAATAGCACGAAAACAGCGATTTCGGTGATTCTGCACACCTGTAACAGCAGAATCATGAAGATTATCACTGAAAATGCATGTCTCAGCTGGAAGCAACAACGATACCGAAGATATCGTAGTTTCCGCATATCAAACGCACTGTGGAGTGCTGAAAACACCAGAAAACGTGTTTTTCGCATTCAATAGCACGAAAACAGCGATTTCGGTGATTCTGCACACATGTAACAGCAGAATCGTGAATATTATCACTGAAAGTGCATATCTCAGCAGGAAACAACAACGATACCGAAGATATCGCAGTTTCCGCATATCAAACGCACTGTGGAGTGTTGAAAACACCAGAAAACGTGTTTTTCGCATTCAAAAGCACGAAAACAGCGATTTCGGTGATTCTGCACACTTGTAACAGCAGAATTATGAAGATTATCACTGATAATGCATATCTCAGCTGGAAACAACAACGATACCGAAGATATGGCAGTTTCCGCATATCAAACGCACTGTGGAGTGCTGAAAACACCAGAAAACGTGTTTTTCGCATTGAATAGCGCGAGAACAGCGATTTCGGTGATTCTGCACACTTGTAACAGCAGAATCATGAAGATTATCACTGATAATGCATATCTCAGCTGGAAACAACAACGATACCGAAGATATCGCAGTTTCCGCATATCAAACGCACTGTGGAGTGCTGAAAACACCAGAAAACGTGTTTTTCGCATTGAATAGCGCGAGAACAGCGATTTCGGTGATTCTGCACACTTGTAACAGCAGAATCATGAAGATTATCACTGATAATGCATATCTCAGCTGGAAACAACAACGATACCGAAGATATGGCAGTTTCCGCATATGAAACGCACTGTGGAGTGCTGAAAACACCAGAAAACGTGTTTTTCGCATTCAATAGCACGAAAACAGCGATTTCGGTGATTCTGCACACTTGTAACAGCAGAATCATGAAGATTATCACTGAAAATGCATGTCTCAGCAGGAAACAACAACGATACCGAAGATATCGTAGTTTCCGCATATCAAACGCACTGTGGAGTGCTGAAAACACCAGAAAACGTGTTTTTCGCATTGAATAGCGCGAGAACAGCGATTTCGGTGATTCTGCACACTTGTAACAGCAGAATCATGAAGATTATCACTGATAATGCATATCTCAGCTGGAAACAACAACGATACCGAAGATATGGCAGTTTCCGCATATCAAACGCACTGTGGAGTGCTGAAAACACCAGAAAACGTGTTTTTCGCATTGAATAGCGCGAGAACAGCGATTTCGGTGATTCTGCACACTTGTAACAGCAGAATCATGAAGATTATCACTGATAATGCATATCTCAGCTGGAAACAACAACGATACCGAAGATATCGCAGTTTCCGCATATCAAACGCACTGTGGAGTGCTGAAAACACCAGAAAACGTGTTTTTCGCATTCAATAGCACGAAAACAGCGATTTCGGTGATTTTGCACACTTGTAACAGCAGAATCGTGAAGATTATCACTGAAAGTGCATATCTCAGCTGGAAACAACAACGATACCGAAGATATCGCAGTTTCCGCATATCAAACACACTGTGGAGTGCTGAAAACACCAGAAAACGTGTTTTTCGCATTCAATAGCACGAAAACAGCGATTTCGGTGATTCTGCACACTTGTAACAGCAGAATCATGAAGATTATCACTGAAAATGCATGTCTCAGCTGGAAACAACAACGATACCGAAGATATCGTAGTTTCCGCATTTCAAACGCACTGTGGAGTGCTGAAAACACCAGAAAACGTGTTTTTCGCATTCAATAGCACGAAAACAGCGATTTCGGTGATTTTGCACACTTGTAACAGCAGAATCGTGAAGATTATCACTGAAAGTGCATATCTCAGCTGGAAACAACAACGATACCGAAGATATCGCAGTTTCCGCATATCAAACGCACTGTGGAGTGCTGAAAACACCAGAAAACGTGTTTTTCGCATTGAATAGCGCGAGAACAGCGATTTCGGTGATTCTGCACACTTGTAACAGCAGAATCATGAAGATTATCACTGATAATGCATATCTCAGCTGGAAACAACAACGATACCGAAGATATGGCAGTTTCCGCATATGAAACGCACTGTGGAGTGCTGAAAACACCAGAAAACGTGTTTTTCGCATTCAATAGCACGAAAACAGCGATTTCGGTGATTCTGCACACTTGTAACAGCAGAATCATGAAGATTATCACTGAAAATGCATGTCTCAGCAGGAAACAACAACGATACCGAAGATATCGTAGTTTCCGCATATCAAACGCACTGTGGAGTGCTGAAAACACCAGAAAACGTGTTTTTCGCATTCAAAAGCACGAAAACAGCGATTTCGGTGATTCTGCACACTTGTAACAGCAGAATCGTGAAGATTATCACTGAAAGTGCATATCTCAGCTGGAAACAACAACGATACCGAAGATATCGCAGTTTCCGCATATCAAACGCACTGTGGAGTGCTGAAATCACCAGAAAACGTGTTTTTCGCATTCAAAAGCACGAAAACAGCGTTTTCGGTGATTCTGCACACTTGTAACAGCAGAATCGTGAAGATTATCACTGAAAGTGCATATCTCAGCTGGAAACAACAACGATACCGAAGATATCGCAGTTTCCGCATATCAAACGCACTGTGGAGTGTTGAAAACACCAGAAAACGTGTTTTTCGCATTCAATAGCACGAAAACAGCGATTACGGTGATTCTGCACACTTGTAACAGCAGAATCGTGAAGATTATCACTGAAAGTGCATATCTCAGCTGGAAACAACAACGATACCGAAGATATGGCAGTTTCCGCATATCAAACGCACTGTGGAGTGCTGAAAACACCAGAAAACGTGTTTTTCGCATTGAATAGCGCGAGAACAGCGATTTCGGTGCTTCTGCACACTTGTAACAGCAGAATCATGAAGATTATCACTGATAATGCATATCTCAGCTGGAAACAACAACGATACCGAAGATATCGCAGTTTCCGCATATCAAACGCACTGTGGAGTGCTGAAAACACCAGAAAACGTGTTTTTCGCATTGAATAGCGCGAGAACAGCGATTTCGGTGATTCTGCACACTTGTAACAGCAGAATCATGAAGATTATCACTGATAATGCATATCTCAACTGGAAACAACAACGATACCGAAGATATGGCAGTTTCCGCATATCAAACGCACTGTGGAGTGCTGAAAACACCAGAAAACGTGTTTTTCGCATTGAATAGCGCGAGAACAGCGATTTCGGTGATTCTGCACACTTGTAACAGCAGAATCATGAAGATTATCACTGATAATGCATATCTCAGCTGGAAACAACAACGATACCGAAGATATCGCAGTTTCCGCATATCAAACGCACTGTGGAGTGCTGAAAACACCAGAAAACGTGTTTTTCGCATTCAATAGCACGAAAACAGCGATTTCGGTGATTTTGCACACTTGTAACAGCAGAATCGTGAAGATTATCACTGAAAGTGCATATCTCAGCTGGAAACAACAACGATACCGAAGATATCGCAGTTTCCGCATATCAAACGCACTGTGGAGTGCTGAAAACACCAGAAAACGTGTTTTTCGCATTGAATAGCGCGAGAACAGCGATTTCGGTGATTCTGCACACTTGTAACAGCAGAATCATGAAGATTATCACTGATAATGCATATCTCAGCTGGAAACAACAACGATACCGAAGATATCGCAGTTTCCGCATATCAAACGCACTGTGGAGTGTTGAAAACACCAGAAAACGTGTTTTTCGCATTCAAAAGCACGAAAACAGCGATTTCGGTGATTCTGCACACTTGTAACAGCAGAATCGTGAAGATTATCACTGAAAGTGCATATCTCAGCTGGAACCAACAACGATACCGAAGATATCGCAGTTTCCGCATATCAAACGCACTGTGGAGTGCTGAAAACACCAGAAAACGTGTTTTTCGCATTCAAAAGCACGAAAACAGCGTTTTCGGTGATTCTGCACACTTCTAACAGCAGAATCGTGAAGATTATCACTGAAAGTGCATATCTCAGCTGGAAACAACAACGATACCGAAGATATCGCAGTTTCCGCATATCAAACGCACTGTAGAGTGTTGAAAACACCAGAAAACGTGTTTTTCGCATCGAATAGCGCGAAAACAGCGATTTCGGTGATTCTGCACACTTGTAACAGCAGAATCATGAAGATTATCACTGATAATGCATATCTCAGCTGGAAACAACAACGATACCGAAGATATGGCAGTTTCCGCATATCAAACGCACTGTGGAGTGCTGAAAACACCAGAAAACGTGTTTTTCGCATTGAATAGCGCGAGAACAGCGATTTCGGTGATTCTGCACACTTGTAACAGCAGAATCATGAAGATTATCACTGATAATGCATATCTCAGCTGGAAACAACAACGATACCGAAGATATGGCAGTTTCCGCATATGAAACGCACTGTGGAGTGTGGAAAACACCAGAAAACGTGTTTTTCGCATTCAAAAGCACGAAAACAGCGATTTCGGTGATTCTGCACACTTGTAACAGCAGAATCGTGAAGATTATCACTGAAAGTGCATATCTCAGCTGGAAACAACAACGATACCGAAGATATGGCAGTTTCCGCATATCAAACGCACTGTGGAGTGCTGAAAACACCAGAAAACGTGTTTTTCGCATTGAATAGCGCGAGAACAGCGATTTCGGTGATTCTGCACACTTGTAACAGCAGAATCATGAAGATTATCACTGATAATGCATATCTCAGCTGGAAACAACAACGATACCGAAGATATGGCAGTTTCCGCATATGAAACGCACTGTGGAGTGCTGAAAACACCAGAAAACGTGTTTTTCGCATTCAATAGCACGAAAACAGCGATTTCGGTGATTCTGCACACTTGTAACAGCAGAATCATGAAGATTATCACTGAAAATGCATGTCTCAGCAGGAAACAACAACGATACCGAAGATATCGTAGTTTCCGCATATCAAACGCACTGTGGAGTGCTGAAAACACCAGAAAACGTGTTTTTCGCATTCAAAAGCACGAAAACAGCGATTTCGGTGATTCTGCACACTTGTAACAGCAGAATCGTGAAGATTATCACTGAAAGTGCATATCTCAGCTGGAAACAACAACGATACCGAAGATATCGCAGTTTCCGCATATCAAACGCACTGTGGAGTGCTGAAATCACCAGAAAACGTGTTTTTCGCATTCAAAAGCACGAAAACAGCGTTTTCGGTGATTCTGCACACTTGTAACAGCAGAATCGTGAAGATTATCACTGAAAGTGCATATCTCAGCTGGAAACAACAACGATACCGAAGATATCGCAGTTTCCGCATATCAAACGCACTGTGGAGTGTTGAAAACACCAGAAAACGTGTTTTTCGCATTCAATAGCACGAAAACAGCGATTACGGTGATTCTGCACACTTGTAACAGCAGAATCGTGAAGATTATCACTGAAAGTGCATATCTCAGCTGGAAACAACAACGATACCGAAGATATGGCAGTTTCCGCATATCAAACGCACTGTGGAGTGCTGAAAACACCAGAAAACGTGTTTTTCGCATTGAATAGCGCGAGAACAGCGATTTCGGTGCTTCTGCACACTTGTAACAGCAGAATCATGAAGATTATCACTGATAATGCATATCTCAGCTGGAAACAACAACGATACCGAAGATATCGCAGTTTCCGCATATCAAACGCACTGTGGAGTGCTGAAAACACCAGAAAACGTGTTTTTCGCATTGAATAGCGCGAGAACAGCGATTTCGGTGATTCTGCACACTTGCAACAGCAGAATCATGAAGATTATCACTGATAATGCATATCTCAACTGGAAACAACAACGATACCGAAGATATGGCAGTTTCCGCATATCAAACGCACTGTGGAGTGCTGAAAACACCAGAAAACGTGTTTTTCGCATTGAATAGCGCGAGAACAGCGATTTCGGTGATTCTGCACACTTGTAACAGCAGAATCATGAAGATTATCACTGATAATGCATATCTCAGCTGGAAACAACAACGATACCGAAGATATCGCAGTTTCCGCATATCAAACGCACTGTGGAGTGCTGAAAACACCAGAAAACGTGTTTTTCGCATTCAATAGCACGAAAACAGCGATTTCGGTGATTTTGCACACTTGTAACAGCAGAATCGTGAAGATTATCACTGAAAGTGCATATCTCAGCTGGAAACAACAACGATACCGAAGATATCGCAGTTTCCGCATATCAAACGCACTGTGGAGTGCTGAAAACACCAGAAAACGTGTTTTTCGCATTGAATAGCGCGAGAACAGCGATTTCGGTGATTCTGCACACTTGTAACAGCAGAATCATGAAGATTATCACTGATAATGCATATCTCAGCTGGAAACAACAACGATACCGAAGATATCGCAGTTTCCGCATATCAAACGCACTGTGGAGTGTTGAAAACACCAGAAAACGTGTTTTTCGCATTCAAAAGCACGAAAACAGCGATTTCGGTGATTCTGCACACTTGTAACAGCAGAATCGTGAAGATTATCACTGAAAGTGCATATCTCAGCTGGAACCAACAACGATACCGAAGATATCGCAGTTTCCGCATATCAAACGCACTGTGGAGTGCTGAAAACACCAGAAAACGTGTTTTTCGCATTCAAAAGCACGAAAACAGCGTTTTCGGTGATTCTGCACACTTCTAACAGCAGAATCGTGAAGATTATCACTGAAAGTGCATATCTCAGCTGGAAACAACAACGATACCGAAGATATCGCAGTTTCCGCATATCAAACGCACTGTAGAGTGTTGAAAACACCAGAAAACGTGTTTTTCGCATCGAATAGCGCGAAAACAGCGATTTCGGTGATTCTGCACACTTGTAACAGCAGAATCATGAAGATTATCACTGATAATGCATATCTCAGCTGGAAACAACAACGATACCGAAGATATGGCAGTTTCCGCATATCAAACGCACTGTGGAGTGCTGAAAACACCAGAAAACGTGTTTTTCGCATTGAATAGCGCGAGAACAGCGATTTCGGTGATTCTGCACACTTGTAACAGCAGAATCATGAAGATTATCACTGATAATGCATATCTCAGCTGGAAACAACAACGATACCGAAGATATGGCAGTTTCCGCATATGAAACGCACTGTGGAGTGTGGAAAACACCAGAAAACGTGTTTTTCGCATTCAAAAGCACGAAAACAGCGATTTCGGTGATTCTGCACACTTGTAACAGCAGAATCGTGAAGATTATCACTGAAAGTGCATATCTCAGCTGGAAACAACAACGATACCGAAGATATCGCAGTTTCCGCATATCAAACGCACTGTGGAGTGCTGAAATCACCAGAAAACGTGTTTTTCGCATTCAATAGCACGAAAACAGCGATTTCGGTGATTCTGCACACTTGTAACAGCAGAATCATGAAGATTATCACTGAAAATGCATGTCTCAGCTGGAAACAACAACGATACCGAAGATATCGTAGTTTCCGCATATCAAACGCACTGTGGAGTGCTGAAAACACCAGAAAACGTGTTTTTCGCATTCAAAAGCACGAAAACAGCGTTTTCGGTGATTCTGCACACTTCTAACAGCAGAATCGTGAAGATTATCACTGAAAGTGCATATCTCAGCTGGAAACAACAACGATACCGAAGATATCGCAGTTTCCGCATATCAAACGCACTGTGGAGTGCTGAAAACACCAGAAAACGTGTTTTTCGCATTCAATAGCACGAAAACAGCGATTTCGGTGATTCTGCACACTTGTAACAGCAGAATCATGAAGATTATCACTGATAATGCATATCTCAGCTGGAAACAACAACGATACCGAAGATATGGCAGTTTCCGCATATGAAACGCACTGTGGAGTGTTGAAAACACCAGAAAACGTGTTTTTCGCATTCAAAAGCACGAAAACAGCGATTTCGGTGATTCTGCACACTTGTAACAGCAGAATCGTGAAGATTATCACTGAAAGTGCATATCTCAGCTGGAAACAACAACGATACCGAAGATATCGCAGTTTCCGCATATCAAACGCACTGTGGAGTGCTGAAATCAGCAGAAAACGTGTTTTTCGCATTCAATAGCACGAAAACAGCGATTTCGGTGATTCTGCACACTTGTAACAGCAGAATCATGAAGATTATCACTGAAAGTGCATATCTCAGCTGGAAACAACAACGATACCGAAGATATCGCAGTTTCCGCATATCAAACGCACTGTGGAGTGTTGAAAACACCAGAAAACGTGTTTTTCGCATTCAAAAGCACGAAAACAGCGATTTCGGTGATTCTGCACACTTGTAACAGCAGAATCGTGAAGATTATCACTGAAAGTGCATATCTCAGCTGGAACCAACAACGATACCGAAGATATCGCAGTTTCCGCATATCAAACGCTCTGTGGAGTGCTGAAAACACCAGAAAACGTGTTTTTCGCATTCAAAAGCACGAAAACAGCGTTTTCGGTGATACTGCACACTTCTAACAGCAGAATCGTGAAGATTATCACTGAAAGTGCATATCTCAGCTGGAAACAACAACGATACCGAAGATAACGCAGTTTCCGCATATCAAACGCACTGTGGAGTGTTGAAAACACCAGAAAACGTGTTTTTCGCATCGAATAGCGCGAAAACAGCGATTTCGGTGATTCTGCACACTTGTAACAGCAGAATCATGAAGATTATCACTGATAATGCATATCTCAGCTGGAAACAACAACGATACCGAAGATATAGCAGTTTCCGCATATCAAACGCACTGTGGAGTGCTGAAAACACCAGAAAACGTGTTTTTCGCATTGAATAGCGCGAGAACAGCGATTTCGGTGATTCTGCACACTTGTAACAGCAGAATCATGAAGATTATCACTGAAAATGCATGTCTCAGCTGGAAACAACAACGATACCGAAGATATCGTAGTTTCCGCATATCAAACGCACTGTGGAGTGCTGAAAACACCAGAAAACGTGTTTTTCGCATTCAATAGCACGAAAACAGCGATTTCGGTGATTCTGCACACTTGTAACAGCAGAATCATGAAGATTATCACTGATAATGCATAACTCAGCTGGAAACAACAACGATACCGAAGATATGGCAGTTTCCGCATATGAAACGCACTGTGGAGTGTTGAAAACACCAGAAAACGTGTTTTTCGCATTCAAAAGCACGAAAACAGCGATTTCGGTGATTCTGCACACTTGTAACAGCAGAATCGTGAAGATTATCACTGAAAGTGCATATCTCAGCTGGAAACAACAACGATACCGAAGATATCGCAGTTTCCGCATATCAAACGCACTGTGGAGTGCTGAAATCAGCAGAAAACGTGTTTTTCGCATTCAATAGCACGAAAACAGCGATTTCGGTGATTCTGCACACTTGTAACAGCAGAATCATGAAGATTATCACTGAAAGTGCATATCTCAGCTGGAAACAACAACGATACCGAAGATATCGCAGTTTCCGCATATCAAACGCACTGTGGAGTGTTGAAAACACCAGAAAACGTGTTTTTCGCATTCAAAAGCACGAAAACAGCGATTTCGGTGATTCTGCACACTTGTAACAGCAGAATCGTGAAGATTATCACTGAAAGTGCATATCTCAGCTGGAACCAACAACGATACCGAAGATATCGCAGTTTCCGCATATCAAACGCTCTGTGGAGTGCTGAAAACACCAGAAAACGTGTTTTTCGCATTCAAAAGCACGAAAACAGCGTTTTCGGTGATTCTGCACACTTGTAACAGCAGAATCGTGAAGATTATCACTGAAAGTGCATATCTCAGCTGGAAACAACAACGATACCGAAGATATGGCAGTTTCCGCATATCAAACGCACTGTGGAGTGCTGAAAACACCAGAAAACGTGTTTTTCGCATTGAATAGCGCGAGAACAGCGATTTCGGTGCTTCTGCACACTTGTAACAGCAGAATCATGAAGATTATCACTGATAATGCATATCTCAGCTGGAAACAACAACGATACCGAAGATATCGCAGTTTCCGCATATCAAACGCACTGTGGAGTGCTGAAAACACCAGAAAACGTGTTTTTCGCATTGAATAGCGCGAGAACAGCGATTTCGGTGATTCTGCACACTTGTAACAGCAGAATCATGAAGATTATCACTGATAATGCATATCTCAACTGGAAACAACAACGATACCGAAGATATGGCAGTTTCCGCATATCAAACGCACTGTGGAGTGCTGAAAACACCAGAAAACGTGTTTTTCGCATTGAATAGCGCGAGAACAGCGATTTCGGTGATTCTGCACACTTGTAACAGCAGAATCATGAAGATTATCACTGATAATGCATATCTCAGCTGGAAACAACAACGATACCGAAGATATCGCAGTTTCCGCATATCAAACGCACTGTGGAGTGCTGAAAACACCAGAAAACGTGTTTTTCGCATTCAATAGCACGAAAACAGCGATTTCGGTGATTTTGCACACTTGTAACAGCAGAATCGTGAAGATTATCACTGAAAGTGCATATCTCAGCTGGAAACAACAACGATACCGAAGATATCGCAGTTTCCGCATATCAAACGCACTGTGGAGTGCTGAAAACACCAGAAAACGTGTTTTTCGCATTGAATAGCGCGAGAACAGCGATTTCGGTGATTCTGCACACTTGTAACAGCAGAATCATGAAGATTATCACTGATAATGCATATCTCAGCTGGAAACAACAACGATACCGAAGATATCGCAGTTTCCGCATATCAAACGCACTGTGGAGTGTTGAAAACACCAGAAAACGTGTTTTTCGCATTCAAAAGCACGAAAACAGCGATTTCGGTGATTCTGCACACTTGTAACAGCAGAATCGTGAAGATTATCACTGAAAGTGCATATCTCAGCTGGAACCAACAACGATACCGAAGATATCGCAGTTTCCGCATATCAAACGCACTGTGGAGTGCTGAAAACACCAGAAAACGTGTTTTTCGCATTCAAAAGCACGAAAACAGCGTTTTCGGTGATTCTGCACACTTCTAACAGCAGAATCGTGAAGATTATCACTGAAAGTGCATATCTCAGCTGGAAACAACAACGATACCGAAGATATCGCAGTTTCCGCATATCAAACGCACTGTAGAGTGTTGAAAACACCAGAAAACGTGTTTTTCGCATCGAATAGCGCGAAAACAGCGATTTCGGTGATTCTGCACACTTGTAACAGCAGAATCATGAAGATTATCACTGATAATGCATATCTCAGCTGGAAACAACAACGATACCGAAGATATGGCAGTTTCCGCATATCAAACGCACTGTGGAGTGCTGAAAACACCAGAAAACGTGTTTTTCGCATTGAATAGCGCGAGAACAGCGATTTCGGTGATTCTGCACACTTGTAACAGCAGAATCATGAAGATTATCACTGATAATGCATATCTCAGCTGGAAACAACAACGATACCGAAGATATGGCAGTTTCCGCATATGAAACGCACTGTGGAGTGTGGAAAACACCAGAAAACGTGTTTTTCGCATTCAAAAGCACGAAAACAGCGATTTCGGTGATTCTGCACACTTGTAACAGCAGAATCGTGAAGATTATCACTGAAAGTGCATATCTCAGCTGGAAACAACAACGATACCGAAGATATCGCAGTTTCCGCATATCAAACGCACTGTGGAGTGCTGAAATCACCAGAAAACGTGTTTTTCGCATTCAATAGCACGAAAACAGCGATTTCGGTGATTCTGCACACTTGTAACAGCAGAATCATGAAGATTATCACTGAAAATGCATGTCTCAGCTGGAAACAACAACGATACCGAAGATATCGTAGTTTCCGCATATCAAACGCACTGTGGAGTGCTGAAAACACCAGAAAACGTGTTTTTCGCATTCAAAAGCACGAAAACAGCGTTTTCGGTGATTCTGCACACTTCTAACAGCAGAATCGTGAAGATTATCACTGAAAGTGCATATCTCAGCTGGAAACAACAACGATACCGAAGATATCGCAGTTTCCGCATATCAAACGCACTGTGGAGTGCTGAAAACACCAGAAAACGTGTTTTTCGCATTCAATAGCACGAAAACAGCGATTTCGGTGATTCTGCACACTTGTAACAGCAGAATCATGAAGATTATCACTGATAATGCATATCTCAGCTGGAAACAACAACGATACCGAAGATATGGCAGTTTCCGCATATGAAACGCACTGTGGAGTGTTGAAAACACCAGAAAACGTGTTTTTCGCATTCAAAAGCACGAAAACAGCGATTTCGGTGATTCTGCACACTTGTAACAGCAGAATCGTGAAGATTATCACTGAAAGTGCATATCTCAGCTGGAAACAACAACGATACCGAAGATATCGCAGTTTCCGCATATCAAACGCACTGTGGAGTGCTGAAATCAGCAGAAAACGTGTTTTTCGCATTCAATAGCACGAAAACAGCGATTTCGGTGATTCTGCACACTTGTAACAGCAGAATCATGAAGATTATCACTGAAAGTGCATATCTCAGCTGGAAACAACAACGATACCGAAGATATCGCAGTTTCCGCATATCAAACGCACTGTGGAGTGTTGAAAACACCAGAAAACGTGTTTTTCGCATTCAAAAGCACGAAAACAGCGATTTCGGTGATTCTGCACACTTGTAACAGCAGAATCGTGAAGATTATCACTGAAAGTGCATATCTCAGCTGGAACCAACAACGATACCGAAGATATCGCAGTTTCCGCATATCAAACGCTCTTTGGAGTGCTGAAAACACCAGAAAACGTGTTTTTCGCATTCAAAAGCACGAAAACAGCGTTTTCGGTGATACTGCACACTTCTAACAGCAGAATCGTGAAGATTATCACTGAAAGTGCATATCTCAGCTGGAAACAACAACGATACCGAAGATAACGCAGTTTCCGCATATCAAACGCACTGTGGAGTGTTGAAAACACCAGAAAACGTGTTTTTCGCATCGAATAGCGCGAAAACAGCGATTTCGGTGATTCTGCACACTTGTAACAGCAGAATCATGAAGATTATCACTGATAATGCATATCTCAGCTGGAAACAACAACGATACCGAAGATATAGCAGTTTCCGCATATCAAACGCACTGTGGAGTGCTGAAAACACCAGAAAACGTGTTTTTCGCATTGAATAGCGCGAGAACAGCGATTTCGGTGATTCTGCACACTTGTAACAGCAGAATCATGAAGATTATCACTGAAAATGCATGTCTCAGCTGGAAACAACAACGATACCGAAGATATCGTAGTTTCCGCATATCAAACGCACTGTGGAGTGCTGAAAACACCAGAAAACGTGTTTTTCGCATTCAATAGCACGAAAACAGCGATTTCGGTGATTCTGCACACTTGTAACAGCAGAATCATGAAGATTATCACTGATAATGCATAACTCAGCTGGAAACAACAACGATACCGAAGATATGGCAGTTTCCGCATATGAAACGCACTGTGGAGTGTTGAAAACACCAGAAAACGTGTTTTTCGCATTCAAAAGCACGAAAACAGCGATTTCGGTGATTCTGCACACTTGTAACAGCAGAATCGTGAAGATTATCACTGAAAGTGCATATCTCAGCTGGAAACAACAACGATACCGAAGATATCGCAGTTTCCGCATATCAAACGCACTGTGGAGTGCTGAAATCAGCAGAAAACGTGTTTTTCGCATTCAATAGCACGAAAACAGCGATTTCGGTGATTCTGCACACTTGTAACAGCAGAATCATGAAGATTATCACTGAAAGTGCATATCTCAGCTGGAAACAACAACGATACCGAAGATATCGCAGTTTCCGCATATCAAACGCACTGTGGAGTGTTGAAAACACCAGAAAACGTGTTTTTCGCATTCAAAAGCACGAAAACAGCGATTTCGGTGATTCTGCACACTTGTAACAGCAGAATCGTGAAGATTATCACTGAAAGTGCATATCTCAGCTGGAACCAACAACGATACCGAAGATATCGCAGTTTCCGCATATCAAACGCTCTGTGGAGTGCTGAAAACACCAGAAAACGTGTTTTTCGCATTCAAAAGCACGAAAACAGCGTTTTCGGTGATACTGCACACTTCTAACAGCAGAATCGTGAAGATTATCACTGAAAGTGCATATCTCAGCTGGAAACGACAACGATACCGAAGATATCGCAGTTTCCGCATATCAAACGCACTGTGGAGTGTTGAAAACACCAGAAAACGTGTTTTTCGCATCGAATAGCGCGAAAACAGCGATTTCGGTGATTCTGCACACTTGTAACAGCAGAATCATGAAGATTATCACTGATAATGCATATCTCAGCTGGAAACAACAACGATACCGAAGATATAGCAGTTTCCGCATATCAAACGCACTGTGGAGTGCTGAAAACACCAGAAAACGTGTTTTTCGCATTGAATAGCGCGAGAACAGCGATTTCGGTGATTCTGCACACTTGTAACAGCAGAATCATGAAGATTATCACTGAAAATGCATGTCTCAGCTGGAAACAACAACGATACCGAAGATATCGTAGTTTCCGCATATCAAACGCACTGTGGAGTGCTGAAAACACCAGAAAACGTGTTTTTCGCATTCAATAGCACGAAAACAGCGATTTCGGTGATTCTGCACACTTGTAACAGCAGAATCATGAAGATTATCACTGATAATGCATAACTCAGCTGGAAACAACAACGATACCGAAGATATGGCAGTTTCCGCATATGAAACGCACTGTGGAGTGTTGAAAACACCAGAAAACGTGTTTTTCGCATTCAAAAGCACGAAAACAGCGATTTCGGTGATTCTGCACACTTGTAACAGCAGAATCGTGAAGATTATCACTGAAAGTGCATATCTCAGCTGGAAACAACAACGATACCGAAGATATCGCAGTTTCCGCATATCAAACGCACTGTGGAGTGCTGAAATCAGCAGAAAACGTGTTTTTCGCATTCAATAGCACGAAAACAGCGATTTCGGTGATTCTGCACACTTGTAACAGCAGAATCATGAAGATTATCACTGAAAGTGCATATCTCAGCTGGAAACAACAACGATACCGAAGATATCGCAGTTTCCGCATATCAAACGCACTGTGGAGTGTTGAAAACACCAGAAAACGTGTTTTTCGCATTCAAAAGCACGAAAACAGCGATTTCGGTGATTCTGCACACTTGTAACAGCAGAATCGTGAAGATTATCACTGAAAGTGCATATCTCAGCTGGAACCAACAACGATACCGAAGATATCGCAGTTTCCGCATATCAAACGCTCTGTGGAGTGCTGAAAACACCAGAAAACGTGTTTTTCGCATTCAAAAGCACGAAAACAGCGTTTTCGGTGATACTGCACACTTCTAACAGCAGAATCGTGAAGATTATCACTGAAAGTGCATATCTCAGCTGGAAACAACAACGATACCGAAGATATCGCAGTTTCCGCATATCAAACGCACTGTGGAGTGTTGAAAACACCAGAAAACGTGTTTTTCGCATCGAATAGCGCGAAAACAGCGATTTCGGTGATTCTGCACACTTGTAACAGCAGAATCATGAAGATTATCACTGATAATGCATATCTCAGCTGGAAACAACAACGATACCGAAGATATAGCAGTTTCCGCATATCAAACGCACTGTGGAGTGCTGAAAACACCAGAAAACGTGTTATTCGCATTGAATAGCGCGAGAACAGCGATTTCGGTGATTCTGCACACTTGTAACAGCAGAATCATGAAGATCATCACTGATAATGCATATCTCAGCTGGAAACAACAACGATACCGAAGATATGGCAGTTTCCGCATATGAAACGCACTGTGGAGTGTGGAAAACACCAGAAAACGTGTTTTTCGCATTCAATAGCACGAAAACAGCGATTTCGGTGATTCTGCACACTTGTAACAGCAGAATCATGAAGATTATCACTGATAATGCATAACTCAGCTGGAAACAACAACGATACCGAAGATATGGCAGTTTCCGCATATGAAACGCACTGTGGAGTGATGAAAACACCAGAAAACGTGTTTTTCGCATTCAAAAGCACGAAAACAGCGATTTCGGTGATTCTGCACACTTGTAACAGCAGAATCGTGAAGATTATCACTGAAAGTGCATATCTCAGCTGGAAACAACAACGATACCGAAGATATCGCAGTTTCCGCATATCAAACGCACTGTGGAGTGCTGAAATCAGCAGAAAACGTGTTTTTCGCATTCAATAGCACGAAAACAGCGATTTCGGTGATTCTGCACACTTGTAACAGCAGAATCATGAAGATTATCACTGAAAGTGCATATCTCAGCTGGAAACAACAACGATACCGAAGATATCGCAGTTTCCGCATATCAAACGCACTGTGGAGTGCTGAAAACACCAGAAAACGTGTTTTTCGCATTCAAAAGCACGAAAACAGCGTTTTCGGTGATTCTGCACACTTCTAACAGCAGAATCGTGAAGATTATCACTGAAAGTGCATATCTCAGCTGGAAACAACAACGATACCGAAGATATCGTAGTTTCCGCATATCAAACGCACAGTGGAGTGCTGAAAACACCAGAAAACGTGTTTTTCGCATTCAAAAGCACGAAAACAGCGATTTCGGTGATTCTGCACACTTGTAACAGCAGAATCATGAAGATTATCACTGATAATGCATATCTCAGCTGGAAACAACAACGATACCGAAGATATAGCAGTTTCCGCATATCAAACGCACTGTGGAGTGCTGAAAACACCAGAAAACGTGTTTTTCGCATTGAATAGCGCGAGAACAGCGATTTCGGTGATTCTGCACACTTGTAACAGCAGAATCATGAAGATTATCACTGAAAATGCATGTCTCAGCTGGAAACAACAACGATACCGAAGATATCGTAGTTTCCGCATATCAAACGCACTGTGGAGTGCTGAAAACACCAGAAAACGTGTTTTTCGCATTCAATAGCACGAAAACAGCGATTTCGGTGATTCTGCACACTTGTAACAGCAGAATCGTGAAGATTATCACTGAAAGTGCATATCTCAGCTGGAAACAACAACGATACCGCAGATATCGCAGTTTCCGCATATCAAACGCACTGTGGGGTGCTGAAAACACCAGAAAACGTGTTTTTCGCATTCAAAAGCACGAAAACAGCGATTTCGGTGATTCTGCACACTTGTAACAGCAGAATCGTGAAGATTAACACTGAAAGTGCATATCTCAGCTGGAAACAACAACGATACCGAAGATATCGCAGTTTCCGCTTATCAAACGCACTGTGGAGTGCTGAAAACACCAGAAAACGTGTTTTTCGCATTCAAAAGCACGAAAACAGCGATTTCGGTGATTCTGCACACTTGTAACAGCAGAATCATGAAGATTATCACTGAAAATGCATCTCTCAGCTGGAAACAACAACGATACCGAAGATATCGTAGTTTCCGCATATCAAACGCACTGTGGAGTGCTGTCAACACCAGAAAACGTGTTTTTCGCATTGAATAGCGCGAAAACAGCGATTTCGGTGATTCTGCACACTTGTAACAGCAGAATCATGAAGATTATCACTGGAAATGCATATCTCAGCTGGAAACAACAACGATACCGAAGATATCGTAGTTTCCGCATATCAAACGCACTGTGGAGTGCAGTCAACACCAGAAAACTTGTTTTTCGCATTGAATAGCGCGAAAACAGCGATTTCGGTGATTCTGCACACTTGTAACAGCAGAATCATGAAGATTATCACTGGAAATGCATATCTCAGCTGGAAACAACAACGATACCGAAGATATCGTAGTTTCCGCATATCAAACGCACTGTGGAGTGCTGAAAACACCAGAATACGTGTTTTTCGCATTCAATAGCACGAAAACAGCGATTTCGGTGATTCTGCACACTTGTAACAGCAGAATCGTGAAGATTATCACTGAAAGTGCATATCTCAGCTGGAAACAACAACGATACCGAAGATATGGCAGTTTCCGCATATGAAACGCACTGTGGAGTGCTGAAAACACCAGAAAACGTGTTTTTCGCATTGAATAGCGCGAAAACAGCGATTTCGGTGATTCTGCACTCTTGTAACAGCAGAATCATGAAGATTATCACTGATAATGCATATCTCAGCTGGACACAACAACGATACCGAAGATATCGTAGTTTCCGCATATCAAACGCACTGTGGAGTGCGGAAAACACCAGAAAACGTGTTTTTCGCATTCAAAAGCACGAAAACAGCGATTTCGGAGATTCTGCGCACTTGTAACTGCAGAATCGTGAAGATTATCACTGAAAGTGCATATCTCAGCTGGAAGCAACAACGATACCGAAGATATCGCAGTTTCCGCATATCAAACGCACTGTGGAGTGTTGAAAACACCAGAAAACGTGTTTTTCGCATTCAAAAGCACGAAAACAGCGATTTCGGTGATTCTGCACACTTGTAACAGCAGAATCGTGAGGATTATCACTGAAAGTGCATATCTCAGCTGGAAACAACAACGATACCGAAGATATCGCAGTTTCCGCATATCAAACGCACTGTGGAGTGTTGAAAACAGCAGAAAACGTGTTTTTCGCATTCAAAAGCACGAAAACAGCGATTTCGGTGATTCTGCACACTTGTAACAGCAGAATCATGAAGATTGTCACTGAAAATGCATATCTCAGCTGGAAACAACAACGATACCGAAGATATCGTAGTTTCCGCATATCAAAGGCACTGTGGAGTGCTGAAAACACCAGAAAACGTGTTTTTCGCATTGAATAGCGCGAAAACAGCGATTTCGGTGATTCTGCACACTTGTAACAGCAGAATCATGAAGATTGTCACTGAAAACGCATATCTCAGCTGGAAACAACAACGATACCGAAGATATCGCAGTTTCCGCATATCAAACGCACTGTGGAGTGCTGAAAACACCAGAAAACGTGTTTTTCGCATTGAATAGCGCGAGAACAGCGATTTCGGTGATTCTGCACACTTGTAACAGCAGAATCATGAAGATTATCACTGAAAATGCATATCTCAGCTGGAAACAACAACGATACCGAAGATATGGCAGTTTCCGCATATGAAACGCACTGTGGAGTGCTGAAAACACCAGAAAACGTGTTTTTCGCATTCAATAGCACGAAAACAGCGATTTCGGTGATTCTGCACACTTGTAACAGCAGAATCATGAAGATTATCACTGAAAATGCATGTCTCAGCTGGAAACAACAACGATACCGAAGATATCGTAGTTTCCGCATATGAAACGCACTGTGGAGTGCTGAAAACACCAGAAAACGTGTTTTTCGCATTCAAAAGCACGAAAACAGCGCTTTCGGTGATTCTGCACACTTGTAACAGCAGAATCGTGAAGATTATCACTGAAAGTGCATATCTCAGCTGGAAACAACAACGATACCGAAGATATCGCAGTTTCCGCATATCAAACGCACTGTGGAGTGCTGAAAACACCAGAAAACGTGTTTTTCGCATTCAAAAGCACGAAAACAGCGTTTTCGGTGATTCTGCACACTTGTAACAGCAGAATCGTGAAGATTATCACTGAAAGTGCATATCTCAGCTGGAAACAACAACGATACCGAAGATATCGCAGTTTCCGCATATCAAACGCACTGTGGAGTGTTGAAAACACCAGAAAACGTGTTTTTCGCATTCAATAGCACGAAAACAGCGATTTCGGTGATTCTGCACACTTGTAACAGCAGAATCGTGAAGATTATCACTGAAAGTGCATATTTCAGCTGGAAACAACAACGATACCGAAGATATCGCAGTTTCCGCATATCAAACGCACTGTGGAGTGCTGAAAACACCAGAAAACGTGTTTTTCGCATTGAGTAGCGCGAGAACAGCGATTTCGGTGATTCTGCACACTTGTAACAGCAGAATCATGAAGATTATCACTGAAAATGCATCTCTCAGCTGGAAACAACAACGATACCGAAGATATCGTAGTTTCCGCATATCAAACGCACTGTGGAGTGCTGTCAACACCAGAAAACGTGTTTTTCGCATTGAATAGCGCGAAAACAGCGATTTCGGTGATTCTGCACACTTGTAACAGCAGAATCATGAAGATTATCACTGGAAATGCATATCTCAGCTGGAAACAACAACGATACCGAAGATATCGTAGTTTCCGCATATCAAACGCACTGTGGAGTGCAGTCAACACCAGAAAACTTGTTTTTCGCATTGAATAGCGCGAAAACAGCGATTTCGGTGATTCTGCACACTTGTAACAGCAGAATCATGAAGATTATCACTGGAAATGCATATCTCAGCTGGAAACAACAACGATACCGAAGATATCGTAGTTTCCGCATATCAAACGCACTGTGGAGTGCTGAAAACACCAGAATACGTGTTTTTCGCATTCAATAGCACGAAAACAGCGATTTCGGTGATTCTGCACACTTGTAACAGCAGAATCGTGAAGATTATCACTGAAAGTGCATATCTCAGCTGGAAACAACAACGATACCGAAGATATGGCAGTTTCCGCATATGAAACGCACTGTGGAGTGCTGAAAACACCAGAAAACGTGTTTTTCGCATTGAATAGCGCGAAAACAGCGATTTCGGTGATTCTGCACTCTTGTAACAGCAGAATCATGAAGATTATCACTGATAATGCATATCTCAGCTGGACACAACAACGATACCGAAGATATCGTAGTTTCCGCATATCAAACGCACTGTGGAGTGCGGAAAACACCAGAAAACGTGTTTTTCGCATTCAAAAGCACGAAAACAGCGATTTCGGAGATTCTGCGCACTTGTAACTGCAGAATCGTGAAGATTATCACTGAAAGTGCATATCTCAGCTGGAAGCAACAACGATACCGAAGATATCGCAGTTTCCGCATATCAAACGCACTGTGGAGTGTTGAAAACACCAGAAAACGTGTTTTTCGCATTCAAAAGCACGAAAACAGCGATTTCGGTGATTCTGCACACTTGTAACAGCAGAATCGTGAGGATTATCACTGAAAGTGCATATCTCAGCTGGAAACAACAACGATACCGAAGATATCGCAGTTTCCGCATATCAAACGCACTGTGGAGTGTTGAAAACAGCAGAAAACGTGTTTTTCGCATTCAAAAGCACGAAAACAGCGATTTCGGTGATTCTGCACACTTGTAACAGCAGAATCATGAAGATTGTCACTGAAAATGCATATCTCAGCTGGAAACAACAACGATACCGAAGATATCGTAGTTTCCGCATATCAAAGGCACTGTGGAGTGCTGAAAACACCAGAAAACGTGTTTTTCGCATTGAATAGCGCGAAAACAGCGATTTCGGTGATTCTGCACACTTGTAACAGCAGAATCATGAAGATTGTCACTGAAAACGCATATCTCAGCTGGAAACAACAACGATACCGAAGATATCGCAGTTTCCGCATATCAAACGCACTGTGGAGTGCTGAAAACACCAGAAAACGTGTTTTTCGCATTGAATAGCGCGAGAACAGCGATTTCGGTGATTCTGCACACTTGTAACAGCAGAATCATGAAGATTATCACTGAAAATGCATATCTCAGCTGGAAACAACAACGATACCGAAGATATGGCAGTTTCCGCATATGAAACGCACTGTGGAGTGCTGAAAACACCAGAAAACGTGTTTTTCGCATTCAATAGCACGAAAACAGCGATTTCGGTGATTCTGCACACTTGTAACAGCAGAATCATGAAGATTATCACTGAAAATGCATGTCTCAGCTGGAAACAACAACGATACCGAAGATATCGTAGTTTCCGCATATGAAACGCACTGTGGAGTGCTGAAAACACCAGAAAACGTGTTTTTCGCATTCAAAAGCACGAAAACAGCGATTTCGGTGATTCTGCACACTTGTAACAGCAGAATCGTGAAGATTATCACTGAAAGTGCATATCTCAGCTGGAAACAACAACGATACCGAAGATATCGCAGTTTCCGCATATCAAACGCACTGTGGAGTGCTGAAAACACCAGAAAACGTGTTTTTCGCATTCAAAAGCACGAAAACAGCGTTTTCGGTGATTCTGCACACTTGTAACAGCAGAATCGTGAAGATTATCACTGAAAGTGCATATCTCAGCTGGAAACAACAACGATACCGAAGATATCGCAGTTTCCGCATATCAAACGCACTGTGGAGTGTTGAAAACACCAGAAAACGTGTTTTTCGCATTCAATAGCACGAAAACAGCGATTTCGGTGATTCTGCACACTTGTAACAGCAGAATCGTGAAGATTATCACTGAAAGTGCATATCTCAGCTGGAAACAACAACGATACCGAAGATATGGCAGTTTCCGCATATCAAACGCACTGTGGAGTGCTGAAAACACCAGAAAACGTGTTTTTCGCATTGAATAGCGCGAGAACAGCGATTTCGGTGATTCTGCACACTTGTAACAGCAGAATCATGAAGATTATCACTGATAATGCATATCTCAGCTGGAAACAACAACGATACCGAAGATATCGCAGTTTCCGCATATCAAACGCACTGTGGAGTGCTGAAAACACCAGAAAACGTGTTTTTCGCATTGAATAGCGCGAGAACAGCGATTTCGGTGATTCTGCACACTTGTAACAGCAGAATCATGAAGATTATCACTGATAATGCATATCTCAGCTGGAAACAACAACGATACCGAAGATATGGCAGTTTCCGCATATCAAACGCACTGTGGAGTGCTGAAAACACCAGAAAACGTGTTTTTCGCATTGAATAGCGCGAGAACAGCGATTTCGGTGATTCTGCACACTTGTAACAGCAGAATCATGAAGATTATCACTGATAATGCATATCTCAGCTGGAAACGACAACGATACCGAAGATATCGCAGTTTCCGCATATCAAACGCACTGTGGAGTGCTGAAAACACCAGAAAACGTGTTTTTCGCATTCAATAGCACGAAAACAGCGATTTCGGTGATTCTGCACACTTGTAACAGCAGAATCATGAAGATTATCACTGAAAATGCATGTCTCAGCTGGAAACAACAACGATACCGAAGATATCGTTGTTTCCGCATATCAAACGCACTGTGGAGTGCTGAAAACACCAGAAAACGTGTTTTTCGCATTGAATAGCGCGAGAACAGCGATTTCGGTGATTCTGCACAATTGTAACAGCAGAATCATGAAGATTATCACTGATAATGCATATCTCAGCTGGAAACAACAACGATACCGCAGATATCGCAGTTTCCGCATATCAAACGCACTGTGGAGTGCTGAAAACACCAGAAAACGTGTTTTTCGCATTCAATAGCACGAAAACAGCGATTTCGGTGATTCTGCACACTTGTAATAGCAGAATCATGAAGATTATCACTGAAAATGCATGTCTCAGCTGGAAACAACAACGATACCGAAGATATCGTAGTTTCCGCATATCAAACGCACTGTGGAGTGCTGAAAACACCAGAAAACGTGTTTTTCGCATTCAATAGCACGAAAACAGCGATTTCGGTGATTTTGCACACTTGTAACAGCAGAATCGTGAAGATTATCACTGAAAGTGCATATCTCAGCTGGAAACAACAACGATACCGAAGATATCGCAGTTTCCGCATATCAAACGCACTGTGGAGTGCTGAAAACACCAGAAAACGTGTTTTTCGCATTGAATAGCGCGAGAACAGCGATTTCGGTGATTCTGCACACTTGTAACAGCAGAATCATGAAGATTATCACTGATAATGCATATCTCAGCTGGAAACAACAACGATACCGAAGATATGGCAGTTTCCGCATATGAAACGCACTGTGGAGTGTTGAAAACACCAGAAAACGTGTTTTTCGCATTCAAAAGCACGACAACAGCGATTTCGGTGATTCTGCACACTTGTAACAGCAGAATCGTGAAGATTATCACTGAAAATGCATATCTCAGCTGGAAACAACAACAATACCGAAGATATGGCAGTTTCCGCATATCAAACGCACTGTGGAGTGCTGAAAACATCAGAAAACGTGTTTTTCGCATTCAATAGCACGAAAACAGCGATTTCGGTGATTCTGCACACATGTAACAGCAGAATCGTGAATATTATCACTGAAAGTGCATATCTCAGCTGGAAACAACAACGATACCGAAGATATCGCAGTTTCCGCATATCAAACGCACTGTGGAGTGCTGAAAACACCAGAAAACGTGTTTTTCGCATTGAGTAGCGCGAGAACAGCGATTTCGGTGATTCTGCACACTTGTAACAGCAGAATCATGAAGATTATCACTGATAATGCATATCTCAGCTGGAAACAACAACGATACCGAAGATATGGCAGTTTCCGCATATCAAACGCACTGTGGAGTGCTGAAAACACCAGAAAACGTGTTTTTCGCATTCAATAGCACGAAAACAGCGATTTCGGTGATTCTGCACACTTGTAACAGCAGAATCATGAAGATTATCACTGAAAATGCATGTCTCAGCTGGAAACACCAACGATACCGAAGATATCGTAGTTTCCGCATATCAAACGCACTGTGGAGTGCTGAAAACACCAGAAAACGTGTTTTTCGCATTCAAAAGCACGAAAACAGCGATTTCGGTGATTCTGCACACTTGTAACAGCAGAATCGTGAAGATTATCACTGAAAGTGCATATCTCAGCTGGAAACAACAACGATACCGAAGATATCGCAGTTTCCGCATATCAAACGCACTGTGGAGTGCTGAAAACACCAGAAAACGTGTTTTTCGCATTGAGTAGCGCGAGAACAGCGATTTCGGTGATTCTGCACACTTGTAACAGCAGAATCATGAAGATTATCACTGATAATGCATATCTCAGCTGGAAACAACAACGATACCGAAGATATCGCAGTTTCCGCATATCAAACGCACTGTGGAGTGCTGAAAACACCAGAAAACGTGTTTTTCGCATTCAATAGCACGAAAACAGCGATTTCGGTGATTCTGCACACTTGTAACAGCAGAATCATGAAGATTATCACTGAAAATGCATGTCTCAGCTGGAAACAACAACGATACCGAAGATATCGTAGTTTCCGCATATCAAACGCACTGTGGAGTGCTGAAAACACCAGAAAACGTGTTTTTCGCATTCAATAGCACGAAAACAGCGATTTCGGTGATTCTGCACACTTGTAACAGCAGAATCATGAAGATTATCACTGGAAATGCATGTCTCAGCTGGAAACAACAACCATACCGAAGATATCGTAGTTTCCGCATTTCAAACGCACTGTGGAGTGCTGAAAACACCAGAAAACGTGTTTTTCGCATTCAATAGCACGAAAACAGCGATTTCGGTGATTTTGCACACTTGTAACAGCAGAATCGTGAAGATTATCACTGAAAGTGCATATCTCAGCTGGAAACAACAACGATACCGAAGATATCGCAGTTTCCGCATATCAAACGCACTGTGGAGTGCTGAAAACACCAGAAAACGTGTTTTTCGCATTGAATAGCGCGAGAACAGCGATTTCGGTGATTCTGCACACTTGTAACAGCAGAATCATGAAGATTATCACTGATAATGCATATCTCAGCTGGAAACAACAACGATACCGAAGATATGGCAGTTTCCGCATATGAAACGCACTGTGGAGTGCTGAAAACACCAGAAAACGTGTTTTTCGCATTCAATAGCACGAAAACAGCGATTTCGGTGATTCTGCACACTTGTAACAGCAGAATCATGAAGATTATCACTGAAAATGCATGTCTCAGCTGGAAACAACAACGATACCGAAGATATCGTAGTTTCCGCATATCAAACGCACTGTGGAGTGCTGAAAACACCAGAAAACGTGTTTTTCGCATTCAAAAGCACGAAAACAGCGATTTCGGTGATTCTGCACACCTGTAACAGAAGAATCGTGAAGATTATCACTGAAAGTGCATATCTCAGCTGGAAACAACAACGATACCGAAGATATCGCAGTTTCCGCATATCAAACGCACTGTGGAGTGCTGAAAACACCAGAAAACGTGTTTTTCGCATTCAAAAGCACGAAAACAGCGATTTCGGTGATTCTGCACACTTGTAACAGCAGAATCGTGAAGATTATCACTGAAAGTGCATATCTCAGCTGGAACCAACAACGATACCGAAGATATCGCAGTTTCCGCATATCAAACGCACTGTGGAGTGCTGAAAACACCAGAAAACGTGTTTTTCGCATTCAAAAGCACGAAAACAGCGTTTTCGGTGATTCTGCACACTTCTAACAGCAGAATCGTGAAGATTATCACTGAAAGTGCATATCTCAGCTGGAAACAACAACGATACCGAAGATATCGCAGTTTCCGCATATCAAACGCACTGTGGAGTGTTGAAAACACCAGAAAACGTGTTTTTCGCATCGAATAGCGCGAAAACAGCGATTTCGGTGATTCTGCACACTTGTAACAGCAGAATCATGAAGATTATCACTGAAAATGCATGTCTCAGCTGGAAACAACAACGATACCGAAGATATCGTAGTTTCCGCATATCAAACACACTGTGGAGTGCTGAAAACACCAGAAAACGTGTTTTTCGCATTCAATAGCACGAAAACAGCGATTTCGGTGATTCTGCACACTTGTAACAGCAGAATCATGAAGATTATCACTGAAAGTGCATATCTCAGCTGGAAACAACAACGATACTGAAGATATCGCAGTTTCCGCATATCAAACGCACTGTGGAGTGCTGAAAACACCAGAAAACGTGTTTTTCGCATTCAAAAGCACGAAAACAGCGATTTCGGTGATTCTGCACACTTGTAACAGCAGAATCGTGAAGATTATCACTGAAAGTGCATATCTCAGCTGGAACCAACAACGATACCGAAGATATCGCAGTTTCCGCATATCAAACGCACTGTGGAGTGCTGAAAACACCAGAAAACGTGTTTTTCGCATTCAAAAGCACGAAAACAGCGTTTTCGGTGATTCTGCACACTTCTAACAGCAGAATCGTGAAGATTATCACTGAAAGTGCATATCTCAGCTGGAAACAACAACGATACCGAAGATATCGCAGTTTCCGCATATCAAACGCACTGTGGAGTGTTGAAAACACCAGAAAACGTGTTTTTCGCATCGAATAGCGCGAAAACAGCGATTTCGGTGATTCTGCACACTTGTAACAGCAGAATCATGAAGATTATCACTGAAAATGCATGTCTCAGCTGGAAACAACAACGATACCGAAGATATCGTAGTTTCCGCATATCAAACGCACTGTGGAGTGCTGAAAACACCAGAAAACGTGTTTTTCGCATTCAAAAGCACGAAAACAGCGATTTCGGTGATTCTGCACACTTGTAACAGCAGAATCGTGAAGATTATCACTGAAAGTGCATATCTCAGCTGGAAACAACAACGATACCGAAGATATCGCAGTTTCCGCATATCAAACGCACTGTGGAGTGCTGAAAACACCAGAAAACGTGTTTTTCGCATTGAGTAGCGCGAGAACAGCGATTTCGGTGATTCTGCACACTTGTAACAGCAGAATCATGAAGATTATCACTGATAATGCATATCTCAGCTGGAAACAACAACGATACCGAAGATATCGCAGTTTCCGCATATCAAACGCACTGTGGAGTGCTGAAAACACCAGAAAACGTGTTTTTCGCATTCAATAGCTCGAAAACAGCGATTTCGGTGATTCTGCACACTTGTAACAGCAGAATCATGAAGATTATCACTGAAAATGCATGTCTCAGCTGGAAACAACAACGATACCGAAGATATCGTAGTTTCCGCATATCAAACGCACTGTGGAGTGCTGAAAACACCAGAAAACGTGTTTTTCGCATTCAATAGCACGAAAACAGCGATTTCGGTGATTCTGCACACTTGTAACAGCAGAATCATGAAGATTATCACTGGAAATGCATGTCTCAGCTGGAAACAACAACCATACCGAAGATATCGTAGTTTCCGCATTTCAAACGCACTGTGGAGTGCTGAAAACACCAGAAAACGTGTTTTTCGCATTCAATAGCACGAAAACAGCGATTTCGGTGATTTTGCACACTTGTAACAGCAGAATCGTGAAGATTATCACTGAAAGTGCATATCTCAGCTGGAAACAACAACGATACCGAAGATATCGCAGTTTCCGCATATCAAACGCACTGTGGAGTGCTGAAAACACCAGAAAACGTGTTTTTCGCATTGAATAGCGCGAGAACAGCGATTTCGGTGATTCTGCACACTTGTAACAGCAGAATCATGAAGATTATCACTGATAATGCATATCTCAGCTGGAAACAACAACGATACCGAAGATATGGCAGTTTCCGCATATGAAACGCACTGTGGAGTGCTGAAAACACCAGAAAACGTGTTTTTCGCATTCAATAGCACGAAAACAGCGATTTCGGTGATTCTGCACACTTGTAACAGCAGAATCATGAAGATTATCACTGAAAATGCATGTCTCAGCTGGAAACAACAACGATACCGAAGATATCGTAGTTTCCGCATATCAAACGCACTGTGGAGTGCTGAAAACACCAGAAAACGTGTTTTTCGCATTCAAAAGCACGAAAACAGCGATTTCGGTGATTCTGCACACCTGTAACAGAAGAATCGTGAAGATTATCACTGAAAGTGCATATCTCAGCTGGAAACAACAACGATACCGAAGATATCGCAGTTTCCGCATATCAAACGCACTGTGGAGTGCTGAAAACACCAGAAAACGTGTTTTTCGCATTCAAAAGCACGAAAACAGCGATTTCGGTGATTCTGCACACTTGTAACAGCAGAATCGTGAAGATTATCACTGAAAGTGCATATCTCAGCTGGAACCAACAACGATACCGAAGATATCGCAGTTTCCGCATATCAAACGCACTGTGGAGTGCTGAAAACACCAGAAAACGTGTTTTTCGCATTCAAAAGCACGAAAACAGCGTTTTCGGTGATTCTGCACACTTCTAACAGCAGAATCGTGAAGATTATCACTGAAAGTGCATATCTCAGCTGGAAACAACAACGATACCGAAGATATCGCAGTTTCCGCATATCAAACGCACTGTGGAGTGTTGAAAACACCAGAAAACGTGTTTTTCGCATCGAATAGCGCGAAAACAGCGATTTCGGTGATTCTGCACACTTGTAACAGCAGAATCATGAAGATTATCACTGAAAATGCATGTCTCAGCTGGAAACAACAACGATACCGAAGATATCGTTGTTTCCGCATATCAAACGCACTGTGGAGTGCTGAAAACACCAGAAAACGTGTTTTTCGCATTGAATAGCGCGAGAACAGCGATTTCGGTGATTCTGCACACTTGTAACAGCAGAATCATGAAGATTATCACTGATAATGCATATCTCAGCTGGAAACAACAACGATACCGCAGATATCGCAGTTTCCGCATATCAAACGCACTGTGGAGTGCTGAAAACACCAGAAAACGTGTTTTTCGCATTCAATAGCACGAAAACAGCGATTTCGGTGATTCTGCACACTTGTAACAGAAGAATCATGAAGATTATCACTGGAAATGCATGTCTCAGCTGGAAACAACAACCATACCGAAGATATCGTAGTTTCCGCATTTCAAACGCACTGTGGAGTGCTGAAAACACCAGAAAACGTGTTTTTCGCATTCAATAGCACGAAAACAGCGATTTCGGTGATTTTGCACACTTGTAACAGCAGAATCGTGAAGATTATCACTGAAAGTGCATATCTCAGCTGGAAACAACAACGATACCGAAGATATCGCAGTTTCCGCATATCAAACGCACTGTGGAGTGCTGAAAACACCAGAAAACGTGTTTTTCGCATTGAATAGCGCGAGAACAGCGATTTCGGTGATTCTGCACACTTGTAACAGCAGAATCATGAAGATTATCACTGATAATGCATATCTCAGCTGGAAACAACAACGATACCGAAGATATGGCAGTTTCCGCATATGAAACGCACTGTGGAGTGCTGAAAACACCAGAAAACGTGTTTTTCGCATTCAATAGCACGAAAACAGCGATTTCGGTGATTCTGCACACTTGTAACAGCAGAATCATGAAGATTATCACTGAAAATGCATGTCTCAGCTGGAAACAACAACGATACCGAAGATATCGTAGTTTCCGCATATCAAACGCACTGTGGAGTGCTGAAAACACCAGAAAACGTGTTTTTCGCATTCAAAAGCACGAAAACAGCGATTTCGGTGATTCTGCACACCTGTAACAGAAGAATCGTGAAGATTATCACTGAAAGTGCATATCTCAGCTGGAAACAACAACGATACCGAAGATATCGCAGTTTCCGCATATCAAACGCACTGTGGAGTGCTGAAAACACCAGAAAACGTGTTTTTCGCATTCAAAAGCACGAAAACAGCGATTTCGGTGATTCTGCACACTTGTAACAGCAGAATCGTGAAGATTATCACTGAAAGTGCATATCTCAGCTGGAACCAACAACGATACCGAAGATATCGCAGTTTCCGCATATCAAACGCACTGTGGAGTGCTGAAAACACCAGAAAACGTGTTTTTCGCATTCAAAAGCACGAAAACAGCGTTTTCGGTGATTCTGCACACTTCTAACAGCAGAATCGTGAAGATTATCACTGAAAGTGCATATCTCAGCTGGAAACAACAACGATACCGAAGATATCGCAGTTTCCGCATATCAAACGCACTGTGGAGTGTTGAAAACACCAGAAAACGTGTTTTTCGCATCGAATAGCGCGAAAACAGCGATTTCGGTGATTCTGCACACTTGTAACAGCAGAATCATGAAGATTATCACTGAAAATGCATGTCTCAGCTGGAAACAACAACGATACCGAAGATATCGTAGTTTCCGCATATCAAACACACTGTGGAGTGCTGAAAACACCAGAAAACGTGTTTTTCGCATTCAATAGCACGAAAACAGCGATTTCGGTGATTCTGCACACTTGTAACAGCAGAATCATGAAGATTATCACTGAAAGTGCATATCTCAGCTGGAAACAACAACGATACCGAAGATATCGCAGTTTCCGCATATCAAACGCACTGTGGAGTGCTGAAAACACCAGAAAACGTGTTTTTCGCATTCAAAAGCACGAAAACAGCGATTTCGGTGATTCTGCACACTTGTAACAGCAGAATCGTGAAGATTATCACTGAAAGTGCATATCTCAGCTGGAACCAACAACGATACCGAAGATATCGCAGTTTCCGCATATCAAACGCACTGTGGAGTGCTGAAAACACCAGAAAACGTGTTTTTCGCATTCAAAAGCACGAAAACAGCGTTTTCGGTGATTCTGCACACTTCTAACAGCAGAATCGTGAAGATTATCACTGAAAGTGCATATCTCAGCTGGAAACAACAACGATACCGAAGATATCGCAGTTTCCGCATATCAAACGCACTGTGGAGTGTTGAAAACACCAGAAAACGTGTTTTTCGCATCGAATAGCGCGAAAACAGCGATTTCGGTGATTCTGCACACTTGTAACAGCAGAATCATGAAGATTATCACTGAAAATGCATGTCTCAGCTGGAAACAACAACGATACCGAAGATATCGTAGTTTCCGCATATCAAACGCACTGTGGAGTGCTGAAAACACCAGAAAACGTGTTTTTCGCATTCAAAAGCACGAAAACAGCGATTTCGGTGATTCTGCACACTTGTAACAGCAGAATCGTGAAGATTATCACTGAAAGTGCATATCTCAGCTGGAAACAACAACGATACCGAAGATATCGCAGTTTCCGCATATCAAACGCACTGTGGAGTGCTGAAAACACCAGAAAACGTGTTTTTCGCATTGAGTAGCGCGAGAACAGCGATTTCGGTGATTCTGCACACTTGTAACAGCAGAATCATGAAGATTATCACTGATAATGCATATCTCAGCTGGAAACAACAACGATACCGAAGATATCGCAGTTTCCGCATATCAAACGCACTGTGGAGTGCTGAAAACACCAGAAAACGTGTTTTTCGCATTCAATAGCTCGAAAACAGCGATTTCGGTGATTCTGCACACTTGTAACAGCAGAATCATGAAGATTATCACTGAAAATGCATGTCTCAGCTGGAAACAACAACGATACCGAAGATATCGTAGTTTCCGCATATCAAACGCACTGTGGAGTGCTGAAAACACCAGAAAACGTGTTTTTCGCATTCAATAGCACGAAAACAGCGATTTCGGTGATTCTGCACACTTGTAACAGCAGAATCATGAAGATTATCACTGGAAATGCATGTCTCAGCTGGAAACAACAACCATACCGAAGATATCGTAGTTTCCGCATTTCAAACGCACTGTGGAGTGCTGAAAACACCAGAAAACGTGTTTTTCGCATTCAATAGCACGAAAACAGCGATTTCGGTGATTTTGCACACTTGTAACAGCAGAATCGTGAAGATTATCACTGAAAGTGCATATCTCAGCTGGAAACAACAACGATACCGAAGATATCGCAGTTTCCGCATATCAAACGCACTGTGGAATGCTGAAAACACCAGAAAACGTGTTTTTCGCATTGAATAGCGCGAGAACAGCGATTTCGGTGATTCTGCACACTTGTAACAGCAGAATCATGAAGATTATCACTGATAATGCATATCTCAGCTGGAAACAACAACGATACCGAAGATATGGCAGTTTCCGCATATGAAACGCACTGTGGAGTGCTGAAAACACCAGAAAACGTGTTTTTCGCATTCAATAGCACGAAAACAGCGATTTCGGTGATTCTGCACACTTGTAACAGCAGAATCATGAAGATTATCACTGAAAATGCATGTCTCAGCTGGAAACAACAACGATACCGAAGATATCGTAGTTTCCGCATATCAAACGCACTGTGGAGTGCTGAAAACACCAGAAAACGTGTTTTTCGCATTCAAAAGCACGAAAACAGCGATTTCGGTGATTCTGCACACCTGTAACAGAAGAATCGTGAAGATTATCACTGAAAGTGCATATCTCAGCTGGAAACAACAACGATACCGAAGATATCGCAGTTTCCGCATATCAAACGCACTGTGGAGTGCTGAAAACACCAGAAAACGTGTTTTTCGCATTCAAAAGCACGAAAACAGCGATTTCGGTGATTCTGCACACTTGTAACAGCAGAATCGTGAAGATTATCACTGAAAGTGCATATCTCAGCTGGAACCAACAACGATACCGAAGATATCGCAGTTTCCGCATATCAAACGCACTGTGGAGTGCTGAAAACACCAGAAAACGTGTTTTTCGCATTGAATAGCGCGAGAACAGCGATTTCGGTGATTCTGCACACTTGTAACAGCAGAATCATGAAGATTATCACTGATAATGCATATCTCAGCTGGAAACAACAACGATACCGCAGATATCGCAGTTTCCGCATATCAAACGCACTGTGGAGTGCTGAAAACACCAGAAAACGTGTTTTTCGCATTCAATAGCACGAAAACAGCGATTTCGGTGATTCTGCACACTTGTAATAGCAGAATCATGAAGATTATCACTGAAAATGCATGTCTCAGCTGGAAACAACAACGATACCGAAGATATCGTAGTTTCCGCATATCAAACGCACTGTGGAGTGCTGAAAACACCAGAAAACGTGTTTTTCGCATTCAATAGCACGAAAACAGCGATTTCGGTGATTTTGCACACTTGTAACAGCAGAATCGTGAAGATTATCACTGAAAGTGCATATCTCAGCTGGAAACAACAACGATACCGAAGATATCGCAGTTTCCGCATATCAAACGCACTGTGGAGTGCTGAAAACACCAGAAAACGTGTTTTTCGCATTGAATAGCGCGAGAACAGCGATTTCGGTGATTCTGCACACTTGTAACAGCAGAATCATGAAGATTATCACTGATAATGCATATCTCAGCTGGAAACAACAACGATACCGAAGATATGGCAGTTTCCGCATATGAAACGCACTGTGGAGTGTTGAAAACACCAGAAAACGTGTTTTTCGCATTCAAAAGCACGACAACAGCGATTTCGGTGATTCTGCACACTTGTAACAGCAGAATCGTGAAGATTATCACTGAAAATGCATATCTCAGCTGGAAACAACAACAATACCGAAGATATGGCAGTTTCCGCATATCAAACGCACTGTGGAGTGCTGAAAACATCAGAAAACGTGTTTTTCGCATTCAATAGCACGAAAACAGCGATTTCGGTGATTCTGCACACATGTAACAGCAGAATCGTGAATATTATCACTGAAAGTGCATATCTCAGCTGGAAACAACAACGATACCGAAGATATCGCAGTTTCCGCATATCAAACGCACTGTGGAGTGCTGAAAACACCAGAAAACGTGTTTTTCGCATTGAGTAGCGCGAGAACAGCGATTTCGGTGATTCTGCACACTTGTAACAGCAGAATCATGAAGATTATCACTGATAATGCATATCTCAGCTGGAAACAACAACGATACCGAAGATATGGCAGTTTCCGCATATCAAACGCACTGTGGAGTGCTGAAAACACCAGAAAACGTGTTTTTCGCATTCAATAGCACGAAAACAGCGATTTCGGTGATTCTGCACACTTGTAACAGCAGAATCATGAAGATTATCACTGAAAATGCATGTCTCAGCTGGAAACACCAACGATACCGAAGATATCGTAGTTTCCGCATATCAAACGCACTGTGGAGTGCTGAAAACACCAGAAAACGTGTTTTTCGCATTCAAAAGCACGAAAACAGCGATTTCGGTGATTCTGCACACTTGTAACAGCAGAATCGTGAAGATTATCACTGAAAGTGCATATCTCAGCTGGAAACAACAACGATACCGAAGATATCGCAGTTTCCGCATATCAAACGCACTGTGGAGTGCTGAAAACACCAGAAAACGTGTTTTTCGCATTGAGTAGCGCGAGAACAGCGATTTCGGTGATTCTGCACACTTGTAACAGCAGAATCATGAAGATTATCACTGATAATGCATATCTCAGCTGGAAACAACAACGATACCGAAGATATCGCAGTTTCCGCATATCAAACGCACTGTGGAGTGCTGAAAACACCAGAAAACGTGTTTTTCGCATTCAATAGCACGAAAACAGCGATTTCGGTGATTCTGCACACTTGTAACAGCAGAATCATGAAGATTATCACTGAAAATGCATGTCTCAGCTGGAAACAACAACGATACCGAAGATATCGTAGTTTCCGCATATCAAACGCACTGTGGAGTGCTGAAAACACCAGAAAACGTGTTTTTCGCATTCAATAGCACGAAAACAGCGATTTCGGTGATTCTGCACACTTGTAACAGCAGAATCATGAAGATTATCACTGGAAATGCATGTCTCAGCTGGAAACAACAACCATACCGAAGATATCGTAGTTTCCGCATTTCAAACGCACTGTGGAGTGCTGAAAACACCAGAAAACGTGTTTTTCGCATTCAATAGCACGAAAACAGCGATTTCGGTGATTTTGCACACTTGTAACAGCAGAATCGTGAAGATTATCACTGAAAGTGCATATCTCAGCTGGAAACAACAACGATACCGAAGATATCGCAGTTTCCGCATATCAAACGCACTGTGGAGTGCTGAAAACACCAGAAAACGTGTTTTTCGCATTGAATAGCGCGAGAACAGCGATTTCGGTGATTCTGCACACTTGTAACAGCAGAATCATGAAGATTATCACTGATAATGCATATCTCAGCTGGAAACAACAACGATACCGAAGATATGGCAGTTTCCGCATATGAAACGCACTGTGGAGTGCTGAAAACACCAGAAAACGTGTTTTTCGCATTCAATAGCACGAAAACAGCGATTTCGGTGATTCTGCACACTTGTAACAGCAGAATCATGAAGATTATCACTGAAAATGCATGTCTCAGCTGGAAACAACAACGATACCGAAGATATCGTAGTTTCCGCATATCAAACGCACTGTGGAGTGCTGAAAACACCAGAAAACGTGTTTTTCGCATTCAAAAGCACGAAAACAGCGATTTCGGTGATTCTGCACACCTGTAACAGAAGAATCGTGAAGATTATCACTGAAAGTGCATATCTCAGCTGGAAACAACAACGATACCGAAGATATCGCAGTTTCCGCATATCAAACGCACTGTGGAGTGCTGAAAACACCAGAAAACGTGTTTTTCGCATTCAAAAGCACGAAAACAGCGATTTCGGTGATTCTGCACACTTGTAACAGCAGAATCGTGAAGATTATCACTGAAAGTGCATATCTCAGCTGGAACCAACAACGATACCGAAGATATCGCAGTTTCCGCATATCAAACGCACTGTGGAGTGCTGAAAACACCAGAAAACGTGTTTTTCGCATTCAAAAGCAGGAAAACAGCGTTTTCGGTGATTCTGCACACTTCTAACAGCAGAATCGTGAAGATTATCACTGAAAGTGCATATCTCAGCTGGAAACAACAACGATACCGAAGATATCGCAGTTTCCGCATATCAAACGCACTGTGGAGTGTTGAAAACACCAGAAAACGTGTTTTTCGCATCGAATAGCGCGAAAACAGCGATTTCGGTGATTCTGCACACTTGTAACAGCAGAATCATGAAGATTATCACTGAAAATGCATGTCTCAGCTGGAAACAACAACGATACCGAAGATATCGTAGTTTCCGCATATCAAACACACTGTGGAGTGCTGAAAACACCAGAAAACGTGTTTTTCGCATTCAATAGCACGAAAACAGCGATTTCGGTGATTCTGCACACTTGTAACAGCAGAATCATGAAGATTATCACTGAAAGTGCATATCTCAGCTGGAAACAACAACGATACCGAAGATATCGCAGTTTCCGCATATCAAACGCACTGTGGAGTGCTGAAAACACCAGAAAACGTGTTTTTCGCATTCAAAAGCACGAAAACAGCGATTTCGGTGATTCTGCACACTTGTAACAGCAGACTCGTGAAGATTATCACTGAAAGTGCATATCTCAGCTGGAACCAACAACGATACCGAAGATATCGCAGTTTCCGCATATCAAACGCACTGTGGAGTGCTGAAAACACCAGAAAACGTGTTTTTCGCATTCAAAAGCACGAAAACAGCGTTTTCGGTGATTCTGCACACTTCTAACAGCAGAATCGTGAAGATTATCACTGAAAGTGCATATCTCAGCTGGAAACAACAACGATACCGAAGATATCGCAGTTTCCGCATATCAAACGCACTGTGGAGTGTTGAAAACACCAGAAAACGTGTTTTTCGCATCGAATAGCGCGAAAACAGCGATTTCGGTGATTCTGCACACTTGTAACAGCAGAATCATGAAGATTATCACTGAAAATGCATGTCTCAGCTGGAAACAACAACGATACCGAAGATATCGTAGTTTCCGCATATCAAACGCACTGTGGAGTGCTGAAAACACCAGAAAACGTGTTTTTCGCATTCAAGAGCACGAAAACAGCGATTTCGGTGATTCTGCACACTTGTAACAGCAGAATCGTGAAGATTATCACTGAAAGTGCATATCTCAGCTGGAAACAACAACGATACCGAAGATATCGCAGTTTCCGCATATCAAACGCACTGTGGAGTGCTGAAAACACCAGAAAACGTGTTTTTCGCATTGAGTAGCGCGAGAACAGCGATTTCGGTGATTCTGCACACTTGTAACAGCAGAATCATGAAGATTATCACTGATAATGCATATCTCAGCTGGAAACAACAACGATACCGAAGATATCGCAGTTTCTGCATATCAAACGCACTGTGGAGTGCTGAAAACACCAGAAAACGTGTTTTTCGCATTCAATAGCTCGAAAACAGCGATTTCGGTGATTCTGCACACTTGTAACAGCAGAATCATGAAGATTATCACTGAAAATGCATGTCTCAGCTGGAAACAACAACGATACCGAAGATATCGTAGTTTCCGCATATCAAACGCACTGTGGAGTGCTGAAAACACCAGAAAACGTGTTTTTCGCATTCAATAGCACGAAAACAGCGATTTCGGTGATTCTGCACACTTGTAACAGCAGAATCATGAAGATTATCACTGGAAATGCATGTCTCAGCTGGAAACAACAACCATACCGAAGATATCGTAGTTTCCGCATTTCAAACGCACTGTGGAGTGCTGAAAACACCAGAAAACGTGTTTTTCGCATTCAATAGCACGAAAACAGCGATTTCGGTGATTTTGCACACTTGTAACAGCAGAATCGTGAAGATTATCACTGAAAGTGCATATCTCAGCTGGAAACAACAACGATACCGAAGATATCGCAGTTTCCGCATATCAAACGCACTGTGGAGTGCTGAAAACACCAGAAAACGTGTTTTTCGCATTGAATAGCGCGAGAACAGCGATTTCGGTGATTCTGCACACTTGTAACAGCAGAATCATGAAGATTATCACTGATAATGCATATCTCAGCTGGAAACAACAACGATACCGAAGATATGGCAGTTTCCGCATATGAAACGCACTGTGGAGTGCTGAAAACACCAGAAAACGTGTTTTTCGCATTCAATAGCACGAAAACAGCGATTTCGGTGATTCTGCACACTTGTAACAGCAGAATCATGAAGATTATCACTGAAAATGCATGTCTCAGCTGGAAACAACAACGATACCGAAGATATCGTAGTTTCCGCATATCAAACGCACTGTGGAGTGCTGAAAACACCAGAAAACGTGTTTTTCGCATTCAAAAGCACGAAAACAGCGATTTCGGTGATTCTGCACACCTGTAACAGAAGAATCGTGAAGATTATCACTGAAAGTGCATATCTCAGCTGGAAACAACAACGATACCGAAGATATCGCAGTTTCCGCATATCAAACGCACTGTGGAGTGCTGAAAACACCAGAAAACGTGTTTTTCGCATTCAAAAGCACGAAAACAGCGATTTCGGTGATTCTGCACACTTGTAACAGCAGAATCGTGAAGATTATCACTGAAAGTGCATATCTCAGCTGGAACCAACAACGATACCGAAGATATCGCAGTTTCCGCATATCAAACGCACTGTGGAGTGCTGAAAACACCAGAAAACGTGTTTTTCGCATTCAAAAGCACGAAAACAGCGTTTTCGGTGATTCTGCACACTTCTAACAGCAGAATCGTGAAGATTATCACTGAAAGTGCATATCTCAGCTGGAAACAACAACGATACCGAAGATATCGCAGTTTCCGCATATCAAACGCACTGTGGAGTGTTGAAAACACCAGAAAACGTGTTTTTCGCATCGAATAGCGCGAAAACAGCGATTTCGGTGATTCTGCACACTTGTAACAGCAGAATCATGAAGATTATCACTGAAAATGCATGTCTCAGCTGGAAACAACAACGATACCGAAGATATCGTAGTTTCCGCATATCAAACACACTGTGGAGTGCTGAAAACACCAGAAAACGTGTTTTTCGCATTCAATAGCACGAAAACAGCGATTTCGGTGATTCTGCACACTTGTAACAGCAGAATCATGAAGATTATCACTGAAAGTGCATATCTCAGCTGGAAACAACAACGATACCGAAGATATCGCAGTTTCCGCATATCAAACGCACTGTGGAGTGCTGAAAACACCAGAAAACGTGTTTTTCGCATTCAAAAGCACGAAAACAGCGATTTCGGTGATTCTGCACACTTGTAACAGCAGAATCGTGAAGATTATCACTGAAAGTGCATATCTCAGCTGGAACCAACAACGATACCGAAGATATCGCAGTTTCCGCATATCAAACGCACTGTGGAGTGCTGAAAACACCAGAAAACGTGTTTTTCGCATTCAAAAGCACGAAAACAGCGTTTTCGGTGATTCTGCACACTTCTAACAGCAGAATCGTGAAGATTATCACTGAAAGTGCATATCTCAGCTGGAAACAACAACGATACCGAAGATATCGCAGTTTCCGCATATCAAACGCACTGTGGAGTGTTGAAAACACCAGAAAACGTGTTTTTCGCATCGAATAGCGCGTAAACAGCGATTTCGGTGATTCTGCACACTTGTAACAGCAGAATCATGAAGATTATCACTGAAAATGCATGTCTCAGCTGGAAACAACAACGATACCGAAGATATCGTAGTTTCCGCATATCAAACACACTGTGGAGTGCTGAAAACACCAGAAAACGTGTTTTTCGCATTCAATAGCACGAAAACAGCGATTTCGGTGATTCTGCACACTTGTAACAGCAGAATCATGAAGATTATCACTGATAATGCATGTCTCAGCTGGAAACAACAACGATACCGAAGATATCGTAGTTTCCGCATTTCAAACGCACTGTGGAGTGCTGAAAACACCAGAAAACGTGTTTTTCGCATTCAAAAGCACGAAAACAGCGTTTTCGGTGATTCTGCACACTTGTAACAGCAGAATCGTGAAGATTATCACTGAAAGTGCATATCTCAGCTGGAAACAACAACGATACCGAAGATATCGCAGTTTCCGCATATCAAACGCACTGTGGAGTGCTGAAAACACCAGAAAACGTGTTTTTCGTATTGAATAGCGCGAGAACAGCGATTTCGGTGATTCTGCACACTTGTAACAGCAGAATCATGAAGATTATCACTGATAATGCATATCTCAGCTGGAAACAACAACGATACCGAAGATATGGCAGTTTCCGCATATGAAACGCACTGTGGAGTGCTGAAAACACCAGAAAACGTGTTTTTCGCATTCAATAGCACGAAAACAGCGATTTCGGTGATTCTGCACACTTGTAACAGCAGAATCATGAAGATTATCACTGAAAATGCATGTCTCAGCTGGAAACAACAACGATACCGAAGATATCGTAGTTTCCGCATATCAAACGCACTGTGGAGTGCTGAAAACACCAGAAAACGTGTTTTTCGCTTTCAAAAGCACGAAAACAGCGATTTCGGTGATTCTGCACACCTGTAACAGAAGAATCGTGAAGATTATCACTGAAAGTGCATATCTCAGCTGGAAACAACAACGATACCGAAGATATCGCTGTTTCCGCATATCAAACGCACTGTGGAGTGCTGAAAACACCAGAAAACGTGTTTTTCGCATTCAAAAGCACGAAAACAGCGTTTTCGGTGATTCTGCACACTTGTAACAGCAGAATCGTGAAGATTATGACTGAAAGTGCATATCTCAGCTGGAAACAACAACGATACCGAAGATATCGCAGTTTCCGCATATCAAACGCACTGTGGAGTGATGAAAACACCAGAAAACGTGTTTTTCGCATTGAATAGCGCGAGAACAGCGATTTCGGTGATTCTGCACACTTGTAACAGCAGAATCATGAAGATTATCACTGATAATGCATATCTCAGCTGGAAACAACAACGATACCGAAGATATCGCAGTTTCCGCATATCAAACGCACTGTGGAGTGCTGAAAACACCAGAAAACGTGTTTTTCGCATTGAATAGCGCGAGAACAGCGATTTGGGTGATTCTGCACACTTGTAACAGCAGAATCATGAAGATTATCACTGATAATGCATATCTCAGCTGGAAACAACAACGATACCGAAGATATGGCAGTTTCCGCATATCAAACGCACTGTGGAGTGCTGAAAACACCAGAAAACGTGTTTTTCGCATTGAATAGCGCGAGAACAGCGATTTCGGTGATTCTGCACACTTGTAACAGCAGAATCATGAAGATTATCACTGATAATGCATATCTCAGCTGGAAACAACAACGATACCGAAGATATCGCAGTTTCCGCATATCAAACGCACTGTGGAGTGCTGAAAACACCAGAAAACGTGTTTTTCGCATTCAATAGCACGAAAACAGCGATTTCGGTGATTCTGCACACTTGTAACAGCAGAATCATGAAGATTATCACTGAAAATGCATGTCTCAGCTGGAAACAACAACGATACCAAAGATATCGTAGTTTCCGCATATCAAACGCACTGTGGAGTGCTGAAAACACCAGAAAACGTGTTTTTCGCATTGAATAGCGCGAGAACAGCGATTTCGGTGATTCTGCACACTTGTAACAGCAGAATCATGAAGATTATCACTGATAATGCATATCTCTGCTGGAAACAACAACGATACCGAAGATATCGCAGTTTCCGCATATCAAACGCACTGTGGAGTGCTGAAAACACCAGAAAACGTGTTTTTCGCATTGAATAGCGCGAGAACAGCGATTTCGGTGATTCTGCACACTTGTAACAGCAGAATCATGAAGATTATCACTGATAATGCATATCTCAGCTGGAAACAACAACGATACCGAAGATATCGCAGTTTCCGCATATCAAACGCACTGTGGAGTGCTGAAAACACCAGAAAACGTGTTTTTCGCATTCAATAGCACGAAAACAGCGATTTCGGTGATTCTGCACACTTGTAACAGCAGAATCATGAAGATTATCACTGAAAATGCATGTCTCAGCTGGAAACAACAACGATACCGAAGATATCGTAGTTTCCGCATATCAAACGCACTGTGGAGTGCTGAAAACACCAGAAAACGTGTTTTTCGCATTCAATAGCACGAAAACAGCGATTTCGGTGATTTTGCACACTTGTAACAGCAGAATCGTGAAGATTATCACTGAAAGTGCATATCTCAGCTGGAAACAACAACGATACCGAAGATATCGCAGTTTCCGCATATCAAACGCACTGTGGAGTGCTGAAAACACCAGAAAACGTGTTTTTCGCATTGAATAGCGCGAGAACAGCGATTTCGGTGATTCTGCACACTTGTAACAGCAGAATCATGAAGATTATCACTGATAATGCATATCTCAGCTGGAAACAACAACGATACCGAAGATATGGCAGTTTCCGCATATGAAACGCACTGTGGAGTGTTGAAAACACCAGAAAACGTGTTTTTCGCATTCAAAAGCACGAAAACAGCGATTTCGGTGATTCTGCACACTTGTAACAGCAGAATCGTGAAGATTATCACTGAAAGTGCATATCTCAGCTGGAAACAACAACGATACCGAAGATATCGCAGTTTCCGCATATCAAACGCACTGTGGAGTGCTGAAATCACCAGAAAACGTGTTTTTC
>CATORF010000677.1:0-26366 GCA_951804975.1 Anthophora plumipes
GAAACATCTGTCCGAAGTATGCAGAAACATCGAGAGCGCACTTTTCGTGCTATTTAATGCGAGAAACTCGTTTTCTGGGGTTTTCAACACACCACAGTTCGTTGGATATACAGAACAGTAGATATCTTGGTTTTCGTCGTGTGTCAAGCTGAGATATGCATTTTCTACGATAATCTTGGTGAAACATCTGTCCGAAGTATGCAGAAACGTCGAGAGCGCTCTTTTCGAGCTATTTAATGCGAGAAACACGTTTTCTGGGGTTTTCACCACTCCACAGTTCGTTGGATATGCAGAACAGTAGATATCTTGGTTTTCGTGGGGTTTCAAGCAGAGATATGCATTTTCTGCGATAATCTTGGTGAGACTTCTGTTAGAAGTATGCAGAATCATCGAGATCGCACTTTTCGAGCTATTTAATGCGTGAAACACGTTATCTGGTGTTTTCACCACTCCACAGTTGGTTTGATATGCAGAACCGGCGATATTTTGGTTTTCGTCGGGTTTCAAGCTGAGATATGCATTTCCTACGATAATCTTGGTGAAACATCTGTCCGAAGTATGCAGAAACATCGAGAGCGCACTCTTCGTGCTATTTAATGCGAGAAACTCGTTTTCTGGGGTTTTCAACACTCCACAGTTCGTTGGATATACAGAACAGTAGATATCTTGGGTTTCGTGGGGTTTCAAGCAGAGATATGCATTTTCTGCGATAATCTTGGTGAGACTTCTGTTAGAAGTATGCAGAATCATCGAGATCGCACTTTTCGAGCTATTTAATGCGAGAAACTCGTTTTCTGGTGTTTTCACCACTCCACAGTGCGTTTGATATGCAGAACCGGCGACGTCTTTGATTTCGTCGGGGTTCAAGCTGAGATATGCATTTTCTACGATAATCTTGGTGAGACTTCTGTCCGAAGTATGCAGAATCATCGAGATCGCTCGTTCCGAGCTATTTAATGCGAGAAACACGTTATCTGGTGTTTTCACCACTCCACAGTGCGTTTGATATGCAGAACCAGCGATATCTTGGCTTTCGTGGGGTTTCAAGCTGAGATATGCATTTTTTACGATAATCTTGGTGAGACTTCTGTCCGAAGTATGAAGAATCATCGAGATCGCTCTACTCGAGCTATTTAATGCGAGAAACACGTTTTCTGGGGTTTCCACCACTCCACAGTGCGTTTGATATGCAGAACACAGCGATATCTTGGTTTTCGTGGGGTTTCAAGCTGAGATATGCATTATCTACGATAATCTTGGTGAGACTTCTGTCCGAAGTATGAAGAATCATCGAGATCGCTCTACTCGAGCTATTTAAAGCGAGAAACACGTTTTCTGGGGTTTTCACCACTCCACAGTGCGTTTGATATGCAGAACACAGCGATATCTTGGTTTTCGTGGGGTTTCAAGCTGAGATATGCATTTTTTACGATAATCCTGGTGAGACTTCTGTCAGAAGTATGCAGAATCTTCGAGAACGCTCTTTTCGAGCTACTTAATGCGCGAAACACGTTTTCTGGTGTTTTCACCACTCCACGGTACGTTTGATGTGCAGAACCGGAGATAACTCGGTTTTCGTCGGGTTTCAAGCTGAGATATGCATTTTCTAAGATAAACTTGGTGAGACTTCTGTCAGAAGTATGCAGTATCTTCGAGAACGCTCTTTTCGAGCTATTTAATGCGAGAAACACGTTTTCTGGTGTTTTCACCACTCCACAGTGCGTTTGATATGCAGAACCGGCGACATCTTGGTTTTCGTGGGGTTTCAAGCTGAGATATGCATTTTCTGCGATAATCTTGGTGAGACTTCTGTCCGAAGTATGCAGAATCATCGAGATCGCTCTTCTCGAGCTATTTAATGCGAGAAACACGTTATCTGGTGTTTTCACCACTCCACAGTGCGTTTGATATGCAGAACCAGCGATATCTTGGCTTTCGTGGGGTTTCAAGCTGAGATATGCATTTTTTACGATAATCTTGGTGAGACTTCTGTCCGAAGTATGAAGAATCATCTAGATCGCTCTACTCGAGCTATTTAATGCGAGAAACACGTTTTCTGGGGTTTTCACCACTCCACAGTGCGTTTGATATGCAGAACACAGCGATATCTTGGTTTTCGTGGGGTTTCAAGCTGAGATATGCATTTTTTACGATAATCTTGGTGAGACTTCTGTCCGAAGTATGAAGAATCATCGAGATCGCTCTACTCGAGCTATTTAATGCGAGAAACACGTTTTCTGGTGTATTCACCACTCCACGGTACGTTTGATGTGCAGAACCGGAGATAACTCGGTTTTCGACGGGTTTCAAGCTGAGGTATGCATTTTCTACGATAATTTTGGTGAGACTTCTGTCAGAAGTATGCACTATCTTCGAGATCGACCTTTTCGAGCTATTTAATGCGAGAAACACGTTCTCTGGTTGTTTTCACCACTCCACAGTGCGTTTGATATGCAGAACCGGCGACATCTTTGATTTTGTCGGGGTTCAAGTTGAGATATGCATTTTCTACGATAATCTTGGTGGGTCTTTTGTCAGAAGTATGCAGAATTGTCTAGATCGCTCTTTTCGAGCTACTTAATGCACGAAACACGTTTTCCGGTGTTTTCACCACTCCACAGTACGTTTGGAATGCTGAACCGGAGATATCTTGGTTTCGGTCGGATGTCAAGCTGAGATATGCATTTTCTACGATAATCCTGGTGGACTTCTGTCAGAAGTATGCAGAATCTTCGAGAACGCTCTTTTCGAGCTACTTAATGCGCGAAACACGTTTTCTGGTGTTTTCACCACTCCACGGTACGTTTGATGTGCAGAACCGGAGATAACTCGGTTTTCGTCGGGTTTCAAGCAGAGATATGCATTTTCTAAGATAAACTTGGTGAGACTTCTGTCAGAAATATGCAGGATCTTCGAGAACGCTCGTTTCGAGCTACTTAATGCGAGAAACACGTTTTCTGGTGTTTTCACCACTCCACAGTGCGTTTGATATGCAGAACCGGCGACATCTTGGTTTTCGTGGGGTTTCAAGCTGAGACATGCATTTTCTGCGATAATCTTGGTGAGACTTCTGTCCGAAGTATGCAGAATCATCGAGATCGCTCTTCTCGAGCTATTTAATGCGAGAAACACGTTATCTGGTGTTTTCACCACTCCACAGTGCGTTTGATATGCAGTACCAGCGATATCTTTGTTTTCGTGCGGTTTCAAGCTGAGATATGCATTTTCTGCGATAATCTTGGTGAGACTTCTGTCCGAAGTATGCAGAATCATCGAGATCGCTCTTTTCGAGCTATTTAATGCGAGAAACACGTTCTCTGGTTGTTTTCAACACTCCACAGTGCGTTTGATATGCAGAACCGGCGATATCTTGATTTTCGTGGTGTTTCCAGCTGAGATATGCATTTTCTGCGATAATATTGGTGAGACTTCTGTCAGAAGTATGCAGGATCTTCGAGAACGCTCTTTTCGAGCTACTTAATGCGCGACACACGTTTTCTGGTGTTTTCACCACTCTACGGTACGTTTGATGTGCAGAACCGGAGATAACTCGGTTTTCGTCGGGTTTCAAGCTGAGATATGCATTTTCTACGATAATCTTGGTGAGACTTCTGTCCGAAGTATGAAGAATCATCGAGATCGCTCTATTCGAGCTATTTAATGCGAGAAACACATTTTCTGGGGTTTTCACCACTCCACAGTTCGTTTGATATGCTGAACACAGCGATATCTTGGTTTTCGTGGTGTTTCCAGCTGAGATATGCATTTTCTGCGATAATATTGTTGAGACTTCTGTCAGAAGTATGCAGGATCTTCGAGAACGCTCTTTTCGAGCTACTTAATGCGCGAAACACGTTTTCTGGGGGTTTGGCCACTCCACGGTACCTTTGATGTGCAGAACAGGAGATAACTCGGTGTTCTTCGGGTTTCAAGCTGAGATATGCATTTTCTACGATAATCTTGGTGAGACTTCTGTCCGAAGTATGAAGAATCATCGAGATCGCTCTATTCGAGCTATTTAATGCGAGAAACACATTTTCTGGGGTTTTCACCACTCCACAGTTCGTTTGATATGCTGAACACAGCGATATCTTGGTTTTCGTGGGGTTTCAAGCTGAGATATGCATTTTTTACTATAATTTTGGTGAGACTTCTGTCCGAAGTATGCAGAAACATCGAGATCGCTCGTTCCGAGCTATTTAATGAGAGACACACGTTTTCTGGTGTGTTCACCACTCCACGGTACGTTTGATGTGCAGAACCGGAGATAACTCGGTTATCGTCGGGTTTCAAGCTGAGATATGCATTTTCTAAGATAATCTTGGTGAGACTTCTGTCAGAAGTATGCAGGATCTTCGAGAACGCTCTTTTCGAGCTACTTAATGCGCGACACACGTTTTCTGGTGTTTTCACCACTCTACGGTACGTTTCGCGTGCAGAACCGGAGATAACTCGGTTTTCGTCGGGTTTCAAGCTGAGATATGCATTTTCTAAGATAATCTTGGTGAGACTTCTGTCAGAAGTATGCAGGATCTTCGAGAACGCTCTTTTCGAGCTACTTAATGCGAGAAACACGTTTTCTGGTGTTTTCACCACTCCACAGTGCGTTTGATATGCAGTACCGGCGACATTTTGGTTTTCGTGGGGTTTCAAGCTGAGATATGCATTTTCTACGATAAGCTTGGTAAAACATCTGTCCGAAGTATGAAGAATCATCGAGATCGCTCTTTTCGAGCTATTTAATGCGACAAACACGTTATCTGGTGTTTTCAGCACTCCACAGTGCGTTTGATATGCAGAACCAGCGATATCTTGGTTTTCGTGGGGTTTCAAGCTGAGATATGCATTTTTTACTATAATTTTGGTGAGACTTCTGTCCGAAGTATGCAGAATCATCGAGATCGCTCGTTCCGAGCTATTTAATGCGAGACACACGTGTTCTGGTGTTTTCACCACTCCACGGTACGTTTGATGTGCAGAACCGGAGATAACTCGGTTTTCGTCGGGTTTCAAGCTGAGATATGCATTTTCTAAGATAATCTTGGTGAGACTTCTGTCAGAAGTATGCAGGATCTTCGAGAACGCTCTGATCGAGCTACTTAATGCGAGAAACACGTTTTCTGGGGTTTTCACCACTCCACAGTGCGTTTGATATGCAGAACACAGCGATATCTTGGTTTTCGTGGGGTTTCAAGCTGAGATATGCATTTTTTACGATAATCCTGGTGAGACTTCTGTCAGAAGTATGCAGAATCTTCGAGAACGCTCTTTTCCAGCTACTTAATGCGCGAAACACGTTTTCTGGTGTTTTCACCACTCCACGGTACGTTTGATGTGCAGAACCGGAGATAACTCGGTTTTCGTCGGGTTTCAAGCTGAGATATGCATTTTCTAAGATAAACTTGGTGAGACTTCTGTCAGAAGTATGCAGGATCTTCGAGAACGCTCTTTTCGAGCTATTTAATGCGAGAAACACGTTATCTGGTGTTTTCACCACTCCACAGTGCGTTTGATATGCAGAACCAGCGATATCTTGGCTTTCGTGGGGTTTCAAGCTGAGATATGCATTTTCTACGATAAGCTTGGTAAAACATCTGTCCGAAGTATGAAGAATCATCGAGATCGCTCTACTCGAGCTATTTAATGCGAGAAACACGTTTTCTGGGGGTTTCACCACTCCACAGTTCGTTGGATATGCAGAACAGTAGATATCTTGGTTTTCGTGGGGTTTCAAGCAGAGATATGCATTTTCTGCGATAATCTTGGTGAGACTTCTGTCAGAATTATGCAGAATCTTCGAGAACGCTCTCTTCGAGCTACTTAATGCGCGAAACACGTTTTCTGGCGTTTTCACCACTCCACAGTGCGTTTGATATGCAGAACAGTAGATATCTTGCTTTCGTGGGGTTTCAAGCTGAGATATGCATTTTCTGCGATAATCTTGTTGAGACTTCTGTCCGAAGTATGCAGAATCATCGAGATCGCTCTTTTCGAGCTATTTAGTGCGAGAAACACGTTCTCTGTTTGTTTTCACCACTCCACAGTGCGTTTGATATGCAGAACCGGCGATATCTTGATTTTCGTGGTGTTTCCAGCTGAGATATGCATTTTCTGCGATAATATTGGTGAGACTTCAGTCAGAAGTATGCAGAATCATCTAGATCGCTCTTTTGCAGCTACCTAATGCACGAAACACGTTTTCTGGTGTTTTCACCACTCTACAGTACGTCTGACATGCAGAACCGGAGATATCTTGGTTTCGGTCGGGTTTCAAGCTGAGATATGCATTTTCTACGATAATCCTGGTGGACTTCTGTCAGAAGTATGCAGAATCTTCGAGAACGCTCTTTTCGAGCTACTTAAAGCGCGAAACACGTTTTCTGGGGTTTTGGCCACTCCACGGTACCTTTGATGTGCAGAACAGGAGATAACTCGGTGTTCTTCGGGTTTCAAGCTGAGATATGCATTTTCTACGATAAACTTGGTGAGACTTCTGTCAGAAATATGCAGGATCTTCGAGAACGCTCGTTTCGAGCTACTTAATGCGAGAAACACGTTTTCTGGTGTTTTCACCACTCCACAGTGCGTTTGATATGCAGAACCGGCGACATCTTGGTTTTCGTGGGGTTTCAAGCTGAGATATGCATTTTCTGCGATAATCTTGGTGAGACTTCTGTCCGAAGTATGCAGAATCATCGAGATCGCTCTTCTCGAGCTATTTAATGCGAGAAACACGTTATCTGGTGTTTTCACCACTCCACAGTGCGTTTGATATGCAGTACCAGCGATATCTTTGTTTTCGTGCGGTTTCAAGCTGAGATATGCATTTTCTGCGATAATCTTGGTGAGACTTCTGTCCGAAGCATGCTGAATCATCGAGATCGCTCTTTTCGAGCGAGCTAGTGCGAGAAACACGTTATCTGGTGTTTTCACCACTCCACAGTGCGTTTGATATGCAGAACAGTAGATACCTTGGTTTTCGTGGGGTTTCAAGCTGAGATATGCAGTTTCTGCGATAATCTTGTGGAGACTTCTGTCCGAAGTATGCAGAATCATCGGCATCGCTCGTTTCGAGCTACTGAATGCGAGAAACACGTTATCTGGTGTTTTCACCACTCCACAGTGCGTTGGATATGCAGAACCGGAGATATTTTGGTTTTCGTCGGGTTTCAAGCTGAGATATGCATTTTCTACGATAAGCTTGGTAAAACATCTGTCCGAAGTATGCAGAAACATCGAGAGCGCTCTTTTCGAGCTATTTAATGCGAGAAACACGTTTTCTGGGGGTTTCACCACTCCACAGTTCGTTGGATATGCAGAACAGTAGATATCTTGGTTTTCGTGGGGTTTCAAGCAGAGATATGCATTTTCTGCGATAATCTTGGTGAGACTTCTGTCAGAATTATGCAGAATCTTCGAGAACGCTCTCTTCGAGCTACTTAATGCGCGAAACACGTTTTCTGGTGTTTTCACCACTCCACAGTGCGTTTGATATGCAGAAAAGGAGATATCTTGCTTTCGTGGGGTTTCAAGCTGAGATATGCATTTTCTGCGATAATCTTGTTGAGACTTCTGTCCGAAGTATGCAGAATCATCGAGATCGCTCTTTTCGAGCTATTTAATGCGAGAAACACGTTCTCTGGTTGTTTTCACCACTCCACAGTGCGTTTGATTTGCAGAACCGGCGATATCTTGATTTTCGTGGTGTTTCCAGCTGAGATATGCATTTTCTGCGATAATATTGGTGAGACTTCAGTCAGAAGTATGCAGAATCATCTAGATCGCTCTTTTGGAGCTACCTAATGCACGAAACACGTTTTCTGGTGTTTTCACCACTCTACAGTACGTTTGACATGCAGAACCGGAGATATCTTGGTTTCGGACGGGTTTCAAGCTGAGATATGCATTTTCTACGATAATCCTGGTGGACTTCTGTCAGAAGTATGCAGAATCTTCGAGAACGCTCTTTTCGAGCTACTTAAAGCGCGAAACACGTTTTCTGGGGTTTTGGCCACTCCACGGTACCTTTGATGTGCAGAACAGGAGATAACTCGGTGTTCTTCGGGTTTCAAGCTGAGATATGCATTTTCTACGATAATCTTGGTGAGACTTCTGTCCGAAGTATGAAGAATCATCGAGATCGCTCTATTCGAGCTATTTAATGCGAGAAACACATTTTCTGGGGTTTTCACCACTCCACAGTTCGTTTGATATGCTGAACACAGCGATATCTTGGTTTTCGTGGGGTTTCAAGCTGAGATATGCATTTTTTACTATAATTTTGGTGAGACTTCTGTACGAAGTATGCAGAAACATCGAGATCGCTCGTTCCGAGCTATTTAATGAGAGACACACGTTTTCTGGTGTTTTCACCACTCCACGGTACGTTTGATGTGCAGAACCGGAGATAACTCGGTTTTCGTCGGGTTTCAAGCTGAGATATGCATTTTCTAAGATAATCTTGGTGAGACTTCTGTCAGAAGTATGCAGGATCTTCGAGAACGCTCTTTTCGAGCTACTTAATGCGAGAAACACGTTTTCTGGGGTTTTCACCACTCCACAGTGCGTTTGATATGCAGAACACAGCGATATCTTGGTTTTCGTGGGGTTTCAAGCTGAGATATGCATTTTTTACGATAATCCTGGTGAGACTTCTGTCAGAAGTATGCAGAATCTTCGAGAACGCTCTTTTCCAGCTACTTAATGCGCGAAACACGTTTTCTGGTGTTTTCACCACTCCACGGTACGTTTGATGTGCAGAACCGGAGATAACTCGGTTTTCGTCGGGTTTCAAGCTGAGATATGCATTTTCTAAGATAAACTTGGTGAGACTTCTGTCAGAAGTATGCAGGATCTTCGAGAACGCTCTTTTCGAGCTATTTAATGCGAGAAACACGTTATCTGGTGTTTTCACCACTCCACAGTGCGTTTGATATGCAGAACCAGCGATATCTTGGCTTTCGTGGGGTTTCAAGCTGAGATATGCATTTTCTACGATAAGCTTGGTAAAACATCTGTCCGAAGTATGAAGAATCATCGAGATCGCTCTACTCGAGCTATTTAATGCGAGAAACACGTTTTCTGGGGGTTTCACCACTCCACAGTTCGTTGGATATGCAGAACAGTAGATATCTTGGTTTTCGTGGGGTTTCAAGCAGAGATATGCATTTTCTGCGATAATCTTGGTGAGACTTCTGTCAGAATTATGCAGAATCTTCGAGAACGCTCTCTTCGAGCTACTTAATGCGCGAAACACGTTTTCTGGCGTTTTCACCACTCCACAGTGCGTTGGATATGCAGAACAGTAGATATCTTGGTTTTCGTGGGGTTTCAAGCAGAGATATGCATTTTCTGCGATAATCTTGGTGAGACTTCTGTCAGAATTATGCAGAATCTTCGAGAACGCTCTTTTCGAGCTACTTAAAGCGCGAAACACGTTTTCTGGGGTTTTGGCCACTCCACGGTACCTTTGATGTGCAGAACAGGAGATAACTCGGTGTTCTTCGGGTTTCAAGCTGAGATATGCATTTTCTACGATAATCTTGGTGAGACATCTGTCCGAAGTATGAAGAATCATCGAGATCGCTCTATTCGAGCTATTTAATGCGAGAAACACATTTTCTGGGGTTTTCACCACTCCACAGTTCGTTTGATACGCTGAACACAGCGATATCTTGGTTTTCGTGGGGTTTCAAGCTGAGATATGCATTTTTTACTATAATTTTGGTGAGACTTCTGTCCGAAGTATGCAGAATCATCGAGATCGCTCGTTCCGAGCTATTAAATGCGAGAAACACGTTTTCTGGTGTTTTCACCACTCCACGGTACGTTTGATGTGCAGAACCGGAGATAACTCGGTTTTCGTCGGGTTTCAAGCTGAGATATGCATTTTCTAAGATAATCTTGGTGAGACTTCTGTCAGAAGTATGCAGGATCTTCGATAACGCTCTTTTCGAGCTACTTAATGCGCGAAACACGTTTTCTGGTGTTTTCACCACTCTACGGTACGTTTGATGTGCAGAACCGGAGATAACTCGGTTTTCGTCGGGTTTCAAGCTGAGATATGCATTTTCTAAGATAATCTTGGTGAGACTTCTGTCAGAAGTATGCAGGATCTTCGAGAACGCTCTTTTCGAGCTACTTAATGCGAGAAACACGTTTTCTGGTGTTTTCACCACTCCACAGTGCGTTTGATATGCAGTACCGGCGACATTTTGGTTTTCGTGGGGTTTCAAGCTGAGAGATGCATTTTCTGCGATAATCTTGGTGAGACTTCTGTCCGAAGTATGCAGAATCATCGAGATCGCTCTTTTCGAGCTATTTAATGCGACAAACACGTTATCTGGTGTTTTCAGCACTCCACAGAGCGTTTGATATGCAGAACCAGCGATATCTTGGTTTTCGTGGGGTTTCAAGCTGAGATATGAATTTTTAACGATAATTTTGGTGAGACTTCTGTCCGAAGTATGCAGAATCATCGAGATCGCTCGTGTCGAGCTATTTAATGCGAGAAACACGTTATCTGGTGTTTTCACCACTCCACAGTGCGTTTGATATGCAGAACCAGCGATATCTTGGCTTTCGTGGGGTTTCAAGCTGAGATATGCATTTTCTGCGATAATATTGGTGAGACTTCAGTCAGAAGTATGCAGAATCATCTAGATCGCTCTTTTCGAGCTACTTAATGCACGAAACACGTATTCTTGTGTTTTCACCACTCCACAGTACGTTTCACATGAAGAACCGGAGATATCTTGGTTTCGGTCGGGATTCAAGCTGAGATATGCATTTTCTACGATAATCCTGGTGAGACTTCTGTCAGAATTATGCAGAATCTTCGAGAACGCTCTTTTCGAGCTACTTAATGCGCGAAACACGTTTTCTGGTGTTTTAACCACTCCACGGTACGTTTGATGTGCAGAACCGGAGATATATCGGTTTTCGTCGGGTTTCAAGCTGAGATATGCATTTTCTACGATAATCTTGGTGAGACTTCTGTCAGAAGTATGCAGGATCTTCGAGAACGCTCTTTTCGAGCTACTTAATGCGAGAAACACGTTTTCTGGTGTTTTCACCACTCCACAGTGCGTTTGATATGCAGAACCAGCGATATCTTGGTTTTCGTGGGGTTCAAGATGAGATATGCATTTTCTACGATAATCCTGGTGGACTTCTGTCAGAAGTATGCAGAATCTTCGAGAACGCTCTTTTCGAGCTACTTAATGCGCGAAACACGTTTTCTGGTGTTTTCACCACTCTACGGTACGTTTGATGTGCAGAACCGGAGATAACTCGGTTTTCGTCGGGTTTCAAGCTGAGATATGCATTTTCTAAGATAATCTTGGTGAGACTTCTGTCAGAAGTATGCAGGATCTTCGAGAACGCTCTTTTCGAGCTACTTAATGCGAGAAACACGTTTTCTGGTGTTTTCACCACTCCACAGTGCGTTTGATATGCAGTACCGGCGACATTTTGGTTTTCGTGGGGTTTCAAGCTGAGATATGCATTTCCTGCGATAATCTTGGTGAGACTCCTGTCCGAAATATGCTGAATCATCGAGATCGCTCTTTTCGAGCTATTTAATGCGAGAACCACGTTCTCTGGTTGTTTTCACCACTCCACAGTGCGTTTGATATGCAGAACAGGCGATATCTTGATTTTCGTGGTGTTTCCAGCTGAGATATGCATTTTCTACGATAATCCTGGTGAGACTTCTGTCAGAAGTATGCAGGATCTTCGAGAACGCTCTTTTCGAGCTATTTAATGCACGAAACACGTTTTCAGGTGTTTTCACCACTCCACAGTACGTTTGACATGCAGAACCGGAGATATCTTGGTTTCGGTCGGGTTTCAAGCTGAGATATGCATTTTCTACGATAATCCTGGTGAGACTTCTGTCAGAAGTATGCAGAATCTTCGAGAACGCTCTTTTCGAGCTACTTACTGCGCGAAACACGTTTTCTGGTGTTTTCACCACTCCACGGTACGTTTGATGTGCAGAACCGGAGATAACTCGGTTTTCGTCGGGTTTCAAACTGAGATATGCATTTTCTACGATAATCTTGGTGGGTCTTTAGTCAGAAGTATGCAGAATCATCTAGATCGCTCTTTTCGAGCTATTTAATGCGAGAAACACGTTATCTGGTGTTTTCACCACTCCACAGTGCGTTTGATATGCAGTACCGGCGACATTTTGGTTTTCGTGGGGTTTCAAGCTGAGATATGCATTTCCTGCGATAATCTTGGTGAGACTCCTGTCCGAAATATGCTGAATCATCGAGATCGCTCTTTTCGAGCTATTTAATGCGAGAACCACGTTCTCTGGTTGTTTTCACCACTCCACAGTGCGTTTGATATGCAGAACAGGCGCTATCTTGATTTTCGTGGTGTTTCCAGCTGAGATATGCATTTTCTACGATAATCCTGGTGATACTTCTGTCAGAAGTATGCAGGATCTTCGAGAACGCTCTTTTCGAGCTATTTAATGCACGAAACACGTTTTCAGGTGTTTTCACCACTCCACAGTACGTTTGACATGCAGAACCGGAGATATCTTGGTTTCGGTCGGGTTTCAAGCTGAGATATGCATTTTCTACGATAATCCTGGTGAGACTTCTGTCAGAAGTATGCAGAATCTTCGAGAACGCTCTTTTCGAGCTACTTACTGCGCGAAACACGTTTTCTGGTGTTTTCACCACTCCACGGTACGTTTGATGTGCAGAACCGGAGATAACTCGGTTTTCGTCGGGTTTCAAACTGAGACATGCATTTTCTACGATAATCTTGGTGAGACTTCTGTCAGAAGTATGCAGGAGCTTCGAGATCGCTCGTTTCGAGCTATTTAATGCGAGAAACACGTTCTCTGGTTGTTTTCACCACTCCACAGTGCGTTTGATATGCAGAACCGGCGACATCTTTGATTTCGTCGGGGTTCAAGTTGAGATATGCATTTTCTACGATAATCTTGGTGGGTCTTTAGTCAGAAGTATGCAGAATCATCTAGATCGCTCTTTTCGAGCTATTTAATGCGAGAAACACGTTATCTGGTGTTTTCACCACTCCACAGTGCGTGTGATATGCAGAACCGGCGACATCTTTGATTTCGTCGGGGTTCAAGTTGAGATATGCATTTTCTACGATAATCTTGGTGAGACTTCTGTCAGAAGTATGCAGAATCATCGTGATCGGCCTTTTCGAGCTATTTAACGCGAGAAACACGTTCTCTGGTTGTTTTCACCACTCCACAGTGCGTTTGATATGCAGAACCGGCAACATCTTGATTTTCGTGAGGTTTCGAGCTGAGATATGCATTCTCTGCGATAATATTGGTCAGACTTCATTCAGAAGTATGCAGAATCATCTAGATCGCTCTTTTCGAGCTACTTAATGCGCGAAACACGTTTTCTGGTGTTTTCACCACTCCACGGTACGTTTGATGTGCAGAACCGGAGATAACTCGGTTTTCGTCGGGTTTCAAGCTGAGATATGCATTTTCTACGATAATCTTGGTGAGACTTCTGTCAGAAGTATGCAGGATCTTCGAGACCGCTCTTTCCGAGCTATTTAATACGAGAAACACGTTATCTGGTGTTTTCACCACTCCACAGTGCGTTTGATATGCAGTACCAGCGATATCTTGGTTTTCGTGGGGTTTCAAGCTGAGATATGCATTTTTTACGATAATCTTGGTGAGACTTCTGTCCCAAGTATGCAGAAACATCGAGAGCGCTCTTTTCGAGCTATTTAATGCGAGAAACACGTTATCTGGTGTTTTCACCACTCCACAGTGCGTTTGATATGCAGAACCAGCGATATCTTGGTTTTCGTGGCATTTCAAGCTGAGATATGCATTTCCTGCGATAATCTTGGTGAGACTTCTGTCCGAAGTATGCTGAATCATCGAGATCGTTCGTTTCGAGCTATTTAATGCGAGAAATACGTTATCTGATTGTTTTCACCACTCCATAGTGCGTTTGATATGCAGAACCGGCGACATCTTGATTTTCGTGAGGTTTCTAGCTGAGATATGCATTTTCTGCGATAATATTGGTGAGACTTCAGTCAGAAGTTTCCAGAATCATCTAGATCGCTCGTTTCGAGCTATTTAATGCGAGAAACACGTTTTCTGGTGTTTTCACCCCCCCCCCCCACAGTGCGTTTGATATGCAGTACCGGCGACATCGTGGTTTTCGTCGTGTTTCAAGCTGAGATATGCATTTTCTGCGATAATATTGGTGAGACTTCAGTCTGAAGTATGCAGAATCACCTAGATCGCTCTTTTCGAGCTATTTAATGCGAGAAACACGTTTTCTGGTGTATTCACCACTCCACTGTACGTTTGACATGCAGAACCGGAGATATCTTGGTTTCGGTCGAGTTTCAAGCTGAGATATGCATTTTCTACGATAATATTGGTGAGACCTCTGTCAGAAGTATGCAGAATCTTCGAGAACGCTCTTTTCGAGCTACTTAATGCGAGAAACACGTTTTCTGGTGTTTTCACCACTCCACAGTACGTGTGATGTGCAGAACCGGAGATATCTTGGTTTTCGTGAGGTTTCAAGCTGAGATATGCACTTTCTGCGATAATCTTGGTGAGTCTTCTGTCAGAAGTATGCAGAATCATCTAGATCGCTCTTTTCGAGCTATTTAATGCGAGTAACACGTCTTCTGGTGTTTTTACCACCCCGCAGTGCGTTTGATATGCAGTACCGGCGACATTTTGGTTTTCGTGGGGTTTCAAGCTGAGATATGCATTTTCTACGATAAGCTTGGTAAAACATCTGTCCGAAGTATGAAGAATCATCGAGATCGCTCTACTCGAGCTATTTAATGCGAGAAACACGTTTTCTGGGGGTTTCACCACTCCACAGTTCGTTGGATATGCAGAACAGTAGATATCTTGGTTTTCGTGGGGTTTCAAGCAGAGATATGCATTTTCTGCGATAATCTTGGTGAGACTTCTGTCAGAATTATGCAGAATCTTCGAGAACGCTCTCTTCGAGCTACTTAATGCGCGAAACACGTTTTCTGGCGTTTTCACCACTCCACAGTGCGTTTGATATGCAGAACAGTAGATATCTTGCTTTCGTGGGGTTTCAAGCTGAGATATGCATTTTCTGCGATAATCTTGTTGAGACTTCTGTCCGAAGTATGCAGAATCATCGAGATCGCTCTTTTCGAGCTATTTAGTGCGAGAAACACGTTCTCTGTTTGTTTTCACCACTCCACAGTGCGTTTGATATGCAGAACCGGCGATATCTTGATTTTCGTGGTGTTTCCAGCTGAGATATGCATTTTCTGCGATAATATTGGTGAGACTTCAGTCAGAAGTATGCAGAATCATCTAGATCGCTCTTTTGCAGCTACCTAATGCACGAAACACGTTTTCTGGTGTTTTCACCACTCTACAGTACGTCTGACATGCAGAACCGGAGATATCTTGGTTTCGGTCGGGTTTCAAGCTGAGATATGCATTTTCTACGATAATCCTGGTGGACTTCTGTCAGAAGTATGCAGAATCTTCGAGAACGCTCTTTTCGAGCTACTTAAAGCGCGAAACACGTTTTCTGGGGTTTTGGCCACTCCACGGTACCTTTGATGTGCAGAACAGGAGATAACTCGGTGTTCTTCGGGTTTCAAGCTGAGATATGCATTTTCTACGATAAACTTGGTGAGACTTCTGTCAGAAATATGCAGGATCTTCGAGAACGCTCGTTTCGAGCTACTTAATGCGAGAAACACGTTTTCTGGTGTTTTCACCACTCCACAGTGCGTTTGATATGCAGAACCGGCGACATCTTGGTTTTCGTGGGGTTTCAAGCTGAGATATGCATTTTCTGCGATAATCTTGGTGAGACTTCTGTCCGAAGTATGCAGAATCATCGAGATCGCTCTTCTCGAGCTATTTAATGCGAGAAACACGTTATCTGGTGTTTTCACCACTCCACAGTGCGTTTGATATGCAGTACCAGCGATATCTTTGTTTTCGTGCGGTTTCAAGCTGAGATATGCATTTTCTGCGATAATCTTGGTGAGACTTCTGTCCGAAGCATGCTGAATCATCGAGATCGCTCTTTTCGAGCGAGCTAGTGCGAGAAACACGTTATCTGGTGTTTTCACCACTCCACAGTGCGTTTGATATGCAGAACAGTAGATACCTTGGTTTTCGTGGGGTTTCAAGCTGAGATATGCAGTTTCTGCGATAATCTTGTGGAGACTTCTGTCCGAAGTATGCAGAATCATCGGCATCGCTCGTTTCGAGCTACTGAATGCGAGAAACACGTTATCTGGTGTTTTCACCACTCCACAGTGCGTTGGATATGCAGAACCGGAGATATTTTGGTTTTCGTCGGGTTTCAAGCTGAGATATGCATTTTCTACGATAAGCTTGGTAAAACATCTGTCCGAAGTATGCAGAAACATCGAGAGCGCTCTTTTCGAGCTATTTAATGCGAGAAACACGTTTTCTGGGGGTTTCACCACTCCACAGTTCGTTGGATATGCAGAACAGTAGATATCTTGGTTTTCGTGGGGTTTCAAGCAGAGATATGCATTTTCTGCGATAATCTTGGTGAGACTTCTGTCAGAATTATGCAGAATCTTCGAGAACGCTCTCTTCGAGCTACTTAATGCGCGAAACACGTTTTCTGGTGTTTTCACCACTCCACAGTGCGTTTGATATGCAGAACAGGAGATATCTTGCTTTCGTGGGGTTTCAAGCTGAGATATGCATTTTCTGCGATAATCTTGTTGAGACTTCTGTCCGAAGTATGCAGAATCATCGAGATCGCTCTTTTCGAGCTATTTAATGCGAGAAACACGTTCTCTGGTTGTTTTCACCACTCCACAGTGCGTTTGATTTGCAGAACCGGCGATATCTTGATTTTCGTGGTGTTTCCAGCTGAGATATGCATTTTCTGCGATTATATTGGTGAGACTTCAGTCAGAAGTATGCAGAATCATCTAGATCGCTCTTTTGGAGCTACCTAATGCACGAAACACGTTTTCTGGTGTTTTCACCACTCTACAGTACGTTTGACATGCAGAACCGGAGATATCTTGGTTTCGGTCGGGTTTCAAGCTGAGATATGCATTTTCTACGATAATCCTGGTGGACTTCTGTCAGAAGTATGCAGAATCTTCGAGAACGCTCTTTTCGAGCTACTTAATGCGCGAAACACGTTTTCTGGGGGTTTGGCCACTCCACGGTACCTTTGATGTGCAGAACAGGAGATAACTCGGTGTTCTTCGGGTTTCAAGCTGAGATATGCATTTTCTACGATAATCTTGGTGAGACTTCTGTCCGAAGTATGAAGAATCATCGAGATCGCTCTATTCGAGCTATTTAATGCGAGAAACACATTTTCTGGGGTTTTCACCACTCCACAGTTCGTTTGATATGCTGAACACAGCGATATCTTGGTTTTCGTGGGGTTTCAAGCTGAGATATGCATTTTTTACTATAATTTTGGTGAGACTTCTGTCCGAAGTATGCAGAAACATCGAGATCGCTCGTTCCGAGCTATTTAATGAGAGACACACGTTTTCTGGTGTTTTCACCACTCCACGGTACGTTTGATGTGCAGAACCGGAGATAACTCGGTTTTCGTCGGGTTTCAAGCTGAGATATGCATTTTCTAAGATAATCTTGGTGAGACTTCTGTCAGAAGTATGCAGGATCTTCGAGAACGCTCTTTTCGAGCTACTTAATGCGAGAAACACGTTTTCTGGGGTTTTCACCACTCCACAGTGCGTTTGATATGCAGAACACCGCGATATCTTGGTTTTCGTGGGGTTTCAAGCTGAGATATGCATTTTTTACGATAATCCTGGTGAGACTTCTGTCAGAAGTATGCAGAATCTTCGAGAACGCTCTTTTCCAGCTACTTAATGCGCGAAACACGTTTTCTGGTGTTTTCACCACTCCACGGTACGTTTGATGTGCAGAACCGGAGATAACTCGGTTTTCGTCGGGTTTCAAGCTGAGATATGCATTTTCTAAGATGAACTTGGTGAGACTTCTGTCAGAAGTATGCAGGATCTTCGAGAACGCTCTTTTCGAGCTATTTAATGCGAGAAACACGTTATCTGGTGTTTTCACCACTCCACAGTGCGTTTGATATGCAGAACCAGCGATATCTTGGCTTTCGTGGGGTTTCAAGCTGAGATATGCATTTTCTACGATAAGCTTGGTAAAACATCTGTCCGAAGTATGAAGAATCATCGAGATCGCTCTACTCGAGCTATTTAATGCGAGAAACACGTTTTCTGGGGGTTTCACCACTCCACAGTTCGTTGGATATGCAGAACAGTAGATATCTTGGTTTTCGTGGGGTTTCAAGCAGAGATATGCATTTTCTGCGATAATCTTGGTGAGACTTCTGTCAGAATTATGCAGAATCTTCGAGAACGCTCTCTTCGAGCTACTTAATGCGCGAAACACGTTTTCTGGCGTTTTCACCACTCCACAGTGCGTTTGATATGCAGAACAGTAGATATCTTGCTTTCGTGGGGTTTCAAGCTGAGATATGCATTTTCTGCGATAATCTTGTTGAGACTTCTGTCCGAAGTATGCAGAATCATCGAGATCGCTCTTTTCGAGCTATTTAGTGCGAGAAACACGTTCTCTGTTTGTTTTCACCACTCCACAGTGCGTTTGATATGCAGAACCGGCGATATCTTGATTTTCGTGGTGTTTCCAGCTGAGATATGCATTTTCTGCGATAATATTGGTGAGACTTCAGTCAGAAGTATGCAGAATCATCTAGATCGCTCTTTTGCAGCTACCTAATGCACGAAACACGTTTTCTGGTGTTTTCACCACTCTACAGTACGTCTGACATGCAGAAACGGAGATATCTTGGTTTCGGTCGGGTTTCAAGCTGAGATATGCATTTTCTACGATAATCCTGGTGGACTTCTGTCAGAAGTATGCAGAATCTTCGAGAACGCTCTTTTCGAGCTACTTAAAGCGCGAAACACGTTTTCTGGGGTTTTGGCCACTCCACGGTACCTTTGATGTGCAGAACAGGAGATAACTCGGTGTTCTTCGGGTTTCAAGCTGAGATATGCATTTTCTACGATAATCTTGGTGAGACATCTGTCCGAAGTATGAAGAATCATCGAGATCGCTCTATTCGAGCTATTTAATGCGAGAAACACATTTTCTGGGGTTTTCACCACTCCACAGTTCGTTTGATACGCTGAACACAGCGATATCTTGGTTTTCGTGGGGTTTCAAGCTGAGATATGCATTTTTTACTATAATTTTGGTGAGACTTCTGTCCGAAGTATGCAGAATCATCGAGATCGCTCGTTCCGAGCTATTAAATGCGAGAAACACGTTTTCTGGTGTTTTCACCACTCCACGGTACGTTTGATGTGCAGAACCGGAGATAACTCGGTTTTCGTCGGGTTTCAAGCTGAGATATGCATTTTCTAAGATAATCTTGGTGAGACTTCTGTCAGAAGTATGCAGGATCTTCGATAACGCTCTTTTCGAGCTACTTAATGCGCGAAACACGTTTTCTGGTGTTTTCACCACTCTACGGTACGTTTGATGTGCAGAACCGGAGATAACTCGGTTTTCGTCGGGTTTCAAGCTGAGATATGCATTTTCTAAGATAATCTTGGTGAGACTTCTGTCAGAAGTATGCAGGATCTTCGAGAACGCTCTTTTCGAGCTACTTAATGCGAGAAACACGTTTTCTGGTGTTTTCACCACTCCACAGTGCGTTTGATATGCAGTACCGGCGACATTTTGGTTTTCGTGGGGTTTCAAGCTGAGAGATGCATTTTCTGCGATAATCTTGGTGAGACTTCTGTCCGAAGTATGCAGAATCATCGAGATCGCTCTTTTCGAGCTATTTAATGCGACAAACACGTTATCTGGTGTTTTCAGCACTCCACAGAGCGTTTGATATGCAGAACCAGCGATATCTTGGTTTTCGTGGGGTTTCAAGCTGAGATATGAATTTTTAACGATAATTTTGGTGAGACTTCTGTCCGAAGTATGCAGAATCATCGAGATCGCTCGTGTCGAGCTATTTAATGCGAGAAACACGTTATCTGGTGTTTTCACCACTCCACAGTGCGTTTGATATGCAGAACCAGCGATATCTTGGCTTTCGTGGGGTTTCAAGCTGAGATATGCATTTTCTACGATAAGCTGGGTGAAACATCTGTCCGAAGTATGCAGATACGTCGAGAGCGCTCTTTTCGAGCTATTTAATGCGAGAAACACGTTTTCTGGGGTTTTCACCACTCCACAGTTCCTTGGATATGCAGAACAGTAGATATCTTGGTTTTCGTGGTGTTTCAAGCTGAGATATGCATTTTCTGCGATAATATTGGTGAGACTTCAGTCAGAAGTATGCAGAATCATCTAGATCGCTCTTTTCGAGCTACTTAATGCACGAAACACGTATTCTTGTGTTTTCACCACTCCACAGTACGTTTCACATGAAGAACCGGAGATATCTTGGTTTCGGTCGGGATTCAAGCTGAGATATGCATTTTCTACGATAATCCTGGTGAGACTTCTGTCAGAATTATGCAGAATCTTCGAGAACGCTCTTTTCGAGCTACTTAATGCGCGAAACACGTTTTCTGGTGTTTTAACCACTCCACGGTACGTTTGATGTGCAGAACCGGAGATATATCGGTTTTCGTCGGGTTTCAAGCTGAGATATGCATTTTCTACGATAATCTTGGTGAGACTTCTGTCAGAAGTATGCAGGATCTTCGAGAACGCTCTTTTCGAGCTACTTAATGCGAGAAACACGTTTTCTGGTGTTTTCACCACTCCACAGTGCGTTTGATATGCAGAACCAGCGATATCTTGGTTTTCGTGGGGTTTCAAGATGAGATATGCATTTTCTACGATAATCCTGGTGGACTTCTGTCAGAAGTATGCAGAATCTTCGAGAACGCTCTTTTCGAGCTACTTAATGCGCGAAACACGTTTTCTGGTGTTTTCACCACTCTACGGTACGTTTGATGTGCAGAACCGGAGATAACTCGGTTTTCGTCGGGTTTCAAGCTGAGATATGCATTTTCTAAGATAATCTTGGTGAGACTTCTGTCAGAAGTATGCAGGATCTTCGAGAACGCTCTTTTCGAGCTACTTAATGCGAGAAACACGTTTTCTGGTGTTTTCACCACTCCACAGTGCGTTTGATATGCAGTACCGGCGACATTTTGGTTTTCGTGGGGTTTCAAGCTGAGATATGCATTTCCTGCGATAATCTTGGTGAGACTCCTGTCCGAAATATGCTGAATCATCGAGATCGCTCTTTTCGAGCTATTTAATGCGAGAACCACGTTCTCTGGTTGTTTTCACCACTCCACAGTGCGTTTGATATGCAGAACAGGCGATATCTTGATTTTCGTGGTGTTTCCAGCTGAGATATGCATTTTCTACGATAATCTTGGTGAGACTTCTGTCAGAAGTATGCAGAATCATCGTGATCGGCCTTTTCGAGCTATTTAACGCGAGAAACACGTTCTCTGGTTGTTTTCACCACTCCACAGTGCGTTTGATATGCAGAACCGGCAACATCTTGATTTTCGTGAGGTTTCGAGCTGAGATATGCATTCTCTGCGATAATATTGGTCAGACTTCATTCAGAAGTATGCAGAATCTTCGAGAACGCTCTTTTCGAGCTACTTAATGCGCGAAACACGTTTTCTGGTGTTTTCACCACTCTACGGTACGTTTGATGTGCAGAACCGGAGATAACTCGGTTTTCGTCGGGTTTCAAGCTGAGATATGCATTTTCTAAGATAATCTTGGTGAGACTTCTGTCAGAAGTATGCAGGATCTTCGAGACCGCTCTTTCCGAGCTATTTAATACGAGAAACACGTTATCTGGTGTTTTCACCACTCCACAGTGCGTTTGATATGCAGTACCAGCGATATCTTGGTTTTCGTGGGGTTTCAAGCTGAGATATGCATTTTTTACGATAATCTTGGTGAGACTTCTGTCCCAAGTATGCAGAAACATCGAGAGCGCTCTTTTCGAGCTATTTAATGCGAGAAACACGTTATCTGGTGTTTTCACCACTCCACAGTGCGTTTGATATGCAGTACCGGCGACATTTTGGTTTTCGTGGGGTTTCATGCTGAGATATGCATTTCCTGCGATAATCTTGGTGAGACTCCTGTCCGAAATATGCTGATCATCGAGATCGCTCTTTTCGAGCTATTTAATGCGAGAACCACGTTCTCTGGTTGTTTTCACCACTCCACAGTGCGTTTGATATGCAGAACAGGCGATATCTTGATTTTCGTGGTGTTTCCAGCTGAGATATGCATTTTCTACGATAATCCTGGTGATACTTCTGTCAGAAGTATGCAGGATCTTCGAGAACGCTCTTTTCGAGCTATTTAATGCACGAAACACGTTTTCAGGTGTTTTCACCACTCCACAGTACGTTTGACATGCAGAACCGGAGATATCTTGGTTTCGGTCGGGTTTCAAGCTGAGATATGCATTTTCTACGATAATCCTGGTGAGACTTCTGTCAGAAGTATGCAGAATCTTCGAGAACGCTCTTTTCGAGCTACTTACTGCGCGAAACACGTTTTCTGGTGTTTTCACCACTCCACGGTACGTTTGATGTGCAGAACCGGAGATAACTCGGTTTTCGTCGGGTTTCAAACTGAGACATGCATTTTCTACGATAATCTTGGTGAGACTTCTGTCAGAAGTATGCAGGAGCTTCGAGATCGCTCGTTTCGAGCTATTTAATGCGAGAAACACGTTCTCTGGTTGTTTTCACCACTCCACAGTGCGTTTGATATGCAGAACCGGCGACATCTTTGATTTCGTCGGGGTTCAAGTTGAGATATGCATTTTCTACGATAATCTTGGTGGGTCTTTAGTCAGAAGTATGCAGAATCATCTAGATCGCTCTTTTCGAGCTATTTAATGCGAGAAACACGTTATCTGGTGTTTTCACCACTCCACAGTGCGTTTGATATGCAGAACCGGCGACATCTTTGATTTCGTCGGGGTTCAAGTTGAGATATGCATTTTCTACGATAATCTTGGTGAGACTTCTGTCAGAAGTATGCAGAATCATCGTGATCGGCCTTTTCGAGCTATTTAACGCGAGAAACACGTTCTCTGGTTGTTTTCACCACTCCACAGTGCGTTTGATATGCAGAACCGGCAACATCTTGATTTTCGTGAGGTTTCGAGCTGAGATATGCATTCTCTGCGATAATATTGGTCAGACTTCATTCAGAAGTATGCAGAATCATCTAGATCGCTCTTTTCGAGCTACTTAATGCGCGAAACACGTTTTCTGGTGTTTTCACCACTCCACGGTACGTTTGATGTGCAGAAACGGAGATAACTCGGTTTTCGTCGGGTTTCAAGCTGAGATATGCATTTTCTACGATAATCTTGGTGAGACTTCTGTCAGAAGTATGCAGGATCTTCGAGACCGCTCTTTCCGAGCTATTTAATACGAGAAACACGTTATCTGGTGTTTTCACCACTCCACAGTGCGTTTGATATGCAGTACCAGCGATATCTTGGTTTTCGTGGGGTTTCAAGCTGAGATATGCATTTTTTACGATAATCTTGGTGAGACTTCTGTCCCAAGTATGCAGAAACATCGAGAGCGCTCTTTTCGAGCTATTTAATGCGAGAAACACGTTATCTGGTGTTTTCACCACTCCACAGTGCGTTTGATATGCAGAACCAGCGATATCTTGGTTTTCGTGGCATTTCAAGCTGAGATATGCATTTCCTGCGATAATCTTGGTGAGACTTCTGTCCGAAGTATGCTGAATCATCGAGATCGTTCGTTTCGAGCTATTTAATGCGAGAAATACGTTATCTGGTTGTTTTCACCACTCCATAGTGCGTTTGATATGCAGAACCGGCGACATCTTGATTTTCGTGAGGTTTCTAGCTGAGATATGCATTTTCTGCGATAATATTGGTGAGACTTCAGGCAGATGTTTCCAGAATCATCTAGATCGCTCGTTTCGAGCTATTTAATGCGAGAAACACGTTTTCTGGTGTTTTCACCCCCCCCCCCCCACAGTGCGTTTGATATGCAGTACCGGCGACATCGTGGTTTTCGTCGTGTTTCAAGCTGAGATATGCATTTTCTGCGATAATATTGGTGAGACTTCAGTCTGAAGTATGCAGAATCACCTAGATCGCTCTTTTCGAGCTATTTAATGCGAGAAACACGTTTTCTGGTGTATTCACCACTCCACTGTACGTTTGACATGCAGAACCGGAGATATCTTGGTTTCGGTCGAGTTTCAAGCTGAGATATGCATTTTCTACGATAATATTGGTGAGACCTCTGTCAGAAGTATGCAGAATCTTCGAGAACGCTCTTTTCGAGCTACTTAATGCGAGAAACACGTTTTCTGGTGTTTTCACCACTCCACAGTACGTGTGATGTGCAGAACCGGAGATATCTTGGTTTTCGTGAGGTTTCAAGCTGAGATATGCACTTTCTGCGATAATCTTGGTGAGTCTTCTGTCCGAAGTATGCAGAATCATCTAGATCGCTCTTTTCGAGCTATTTAATGCGAGTAACACGTCTTCTGGTGTTTTTACCACCCCGCAGTGCGTTTGATATGCAGAACCGGCTACGTCTTGGTTTTCGTCGGGTTTCAAGCTGAGATATGCATTTTCTGCGATAATATTGGAGAGACTTCAGTCAGAAGTATGCAGAATCATCGATATCGCTCTTTTCGAGCTATTTAATGCGAGAAACACGATATCTGGTGTTTTGACCACTCCACAGTGCGTTTGATATGTAGAGCCGCCGATAACTTGGTTTTCGTGGGGTTTCCAGCTGAAATATGCATTTTCTGCGATAATCTTGGTGTTTCATCTATGAGAAGTATGCAGAATCATCGAGAACGCTCTTTTCGAGCTAGTTAATGCGAGAAACGCGTTATCTGGTTGTTTTCACCACTCCATAGTGCGTTTGATATGCAGAACCGGCGATATCTTGATTTTCGTGGTGTTTCCAGCTGAGATATGCATTTTCTGCGATAATCTTGGTGAGACTTCAGTCAGAAGTGTGCAGAATCATCTAGATCGTTCGTTTCGAGCTATTTAATGCGAGAAATACGTTATCTGGTTGTTTTCACCACTCCATAGTGCGTTTGATATGCAGAACCGGCGACATCTTGATTTTCGTGAGGTTTCTAGCTGAGATATGCATTTTCTGCGATAATATTGGTGAGACTTCAGTCAGAAGTTTCCAGAATCATCTAGATCGCTCGTTTCGAGCTATTTAATGCGAGAAACACGTTTTCTGGTGATTTCACCCCACCCCCCCAATGTGCGTTTGATATGCAGAACCGGCGACATCGTGGTTTTCGTCGTGTTTCAAGCTGAGATATGCATTTTCTGCGATAATATTGGTGAGACATCAGTCTGAAGTATGCAGAATCACCTAGATCGCTCTTTTCGAGCTATTTAATGCGAGAAACACGTTTTCTGGTGTATTCACCACTCCACTGTACGTTTGACATGCAGAACCGGAGATATCTTGGTTTTCGTGAGGTTTCAAGCTGAGATATGCACTTTCTGCGATAATCTTGGTGTTTCATCTATGAGAAGTATGCAGAATCATCGAGAACGCTCTTTTCGAGCTAGTTAATGCGAGAAACTCGTTTTCTGGGGTTTTCACCACTCCACAGTTCGTTGGATATGCAGAACCGGAGATATCTTGCTTTTCGTGTGGTTTCAAGCTGAGATATGCATTTTCTGCGATAATCTTGGTGAGACTTCTGTCCGAAGTATGCTGAAACATCAGGGATTCGCTCTTTTCGAGCTATTTAATGCGAGAAACACGTTATCTGGTGTTTTCACCACTCCACAGTGCGTTTGATATGCAGAACCGGCGACATTTTGGTTTTCGTGGGGTTTCAAGCTGAGATATGCATTTCCTGCGATAATCTTGGTGAGACTCCTGTCCGAAATATGCTGAATCATCGAGATCGCTCTTTTCGAGCTATTTAATGCGAGAACCACGTTCTCTGGTTGTTTTCACCACTCCACAGTGCGTTTGATATGCAGAACAGGCGATATCTTGATTTTCGTGGTGTTTCCAGCTGAGATATGCATTTTCTACGATAATCCTGGTGAGACTTCTGTCAGAAGTATGCAGGATCTTCGAGAACGCTCTTTTCGAGCTATTTAATGCACGAAACACGTTTTCAGGTGTTTTCACCACTCCACAGTACGTTTGACATGCAGAACCGGAGATATCTTGGTTTCGGTCGGGTTTCAAGCTGAGATATGCATTTTCTACGATAATCCTGGTGAGACTTCTGTCAGAAGTATGCAGAATCTTCGAGAACGCTCTTTTCGAGC
>CATORF010000678.1:600000-935000 GCA_951804975.1 Anthophora plumipes
AAGCTTGGTGAATCACCTGTCCGAAGTATGCAGAAATATCGAGAGCGCTCTTTTCAAGCTATTTAATACGAGAAACACGTTATCTGGTGTTTTCACCACTCGACAGTGCGTTTGATATGCAGTACCAGCGATATCTAGGTTTTCGTGGGGTTTCAAGCTGAGATATGCATTTTCTGCGATAATCTTGTTGAGACTTCTGTCCGAAGCATGCAGAATCATCGAGATCGCGTGTTTCGAGCTCTTTAATGCGAGAAACACGTTATCTGGTGTTTTCACCACTCCACAGTGCGTTTAATATGCAGAACCAGCGCTAACTTGGTTTTCGTGGGGTTTTTAAGCTGCGATATGCATTTTCTGCGATAATCTTGTTGAGACTTCTGTCCGAAGTATGCAGAATCATCGAGATCGCTCGTTTCGAGCAATTTAATGCGAGAAACACGTTATCTGGGGTTTTCACCACTCCACAGTGCGTTTGATATGCAGAACAGTACTTATCTTGGTATTCGTGGGGTTTCAAGCTGAGATATGCATTTTCTGCGATAATCTAGTTGAGACTTCTGTCCGAAGTATGCTTAATCATCGAGATCGCTCGTTTCGAGCTATTTTATGCGAGAAACACGTTATCTGGTGTTTTCACTACTCCACAGTGCGTATGATATGCAGAACCGTCGATATCTTGGTTTTCGTGGGGTTTCAAGCTGAGATATGCATTTTCTGCGATAATCTTGGTGAGACTTCTGTCCGAAGTATGCTGAAACATCGAGATCGCTCTTTTCAAGCTATTTAATACGAGAAACACGTTATCTGGTGTTTTCACCACTCGACAGTGCGTTTGATATGCAGTACCAGCGATATCTTGGTTTTCGTGGGGTTTTATGCTGAGATATGCATTTCTTACGTTAATCTTGGTGAGACTTCTGTCCGAAGTATGCAGAATCATCGAGATCGCTCTGTTCGAGCTATTTAATGCGACAAACACGTTATCTGGTGTTTTCAGCACTCCACAGTGCGTATGATATGCAGAACCGTCGATATCTTGGTTTTCGTGGGGTTTCAAGCTGAGATATGCATTTTCTGCGATAATCTTGGTGAGACTTCTGTCCGAAGTATGCTGAAAGATCGAGATCGCTCTTTTCAAGCTAGTTAATGCGAGAAAAACCTTATCCGGTGTTTTCACCACTCCGCAGTGCGTTTGATATGCAGAACCGGCGATATCTTGGTTTTCGTGGGGTTTCAAGCTGAGATATGCATTTTCTGCTATAATCTTGGTGTGACTTCTGTCCGAAGTATGCTGAAACATCGAGATCGCTCTTTTCGAGCTAGTTAATGCGAGAAAAACCTTATCCGGTGTCTTCACCACTCCACAGTGCGTTTGGTATGCAGAACCAGCGATATCTTGGCTTTCGTGGGGTTTCAAGCTGAGATATGCACTTTCTGCGATAATCTTGGTGAGACTTCTGTCTGAAGTATGCTAAATCATCGAGATCGCTCTATTCGAGCTAGTTAGTGCGATAAACACGTTATCTGATGCTTTCACCACGCCACAGTGCGTTTAATATGCAGAACCAGCGCTAACTTGGTTTTCGTGGGGTTTTTAAGCTGCGATATGCATTTTCTGCGATAATCTTGTTGAGACTTCTGTCCGAAGTATGCAGAATCATCGAGATCGCTCGTTTCGAGCAATTTAATGCAAGAAACACGTTATCTGGGGTTTTCACCACTCCACAGTGCGTTTGATATGCAGAACAGTACTTATCTTGGTATTCGTGGGGTTTCATGCTGAGATATGCATTTTCTGCGATAATCTAGTTGAGACTTCTGTCCGAAGTATGCTTAATCATCGAGATCGCTCGTTTCGAGCTATTTTATGCGAGAAACACGTTATCTGGTGTTTTCACTACTCCACAGTGCGTATGATATGCAGAACCGTCGATATCTTGGTTTTCGTGGGGTTTCAAGCTGAGATATGCATTTTCTGCGATAATCTTGGTGAGACTTCTGTCCGAAGTATGCTGAAACATCGAGATCGCTCTTTTCAAGCTATTTAATACGAGAAACACGTTATCTGGTGTTTTCACCACTCGACAGTGCGTTTGATATGCAGTACCAGCGATATCTTGGTTTTCGTGGGGTTTCATGCTGAGATATGCATTTCTTACGATAATCTTGGTGAGACTTCTGTCCGAAGTATGCAGAATCATCGAGATCGCTCTGTTCGAGCTATTTAATGCGACAAACACGTTATCTGGTGTTTTCAGCACTCCACAGTGCGTATGATATGCAGAACCGTCGATATCTTGGTTTTCGTGGGGTTTCAAGCTGAGATATGCATTTTCTGCGATAATCTTGGTGAGACTTCTGTCCGAAGTATGCTGAAACATCGAGATCGCTCTTTTCAAGCTAGTTAATGCGAGAAAAACCTTATCCGGTGTTTTCACCACTCCGCAGTGCGTTTGATATGCAGAACCGGCGATATCTTGGTTTTCGTGGGGTTTCAAGCTGAGATATGCATTTTCTGCTATAATCTTGGTGTGACTTCTGTCCGAAGTATGCTGAAAAATCGAGATCGCTCTTTTCGAGCTAGTTAATGCGAGAAAAACCTTATCCGGTGTCTTCACCACTCCACAGTGCGTTTGGTATGCAGAACCAGCGATATCTTGGCTTTCGTGGGGTTTCAAGCTGAGATATGCACTTTCTGCGATAATCTTGGTGAGACTTCTGTCTGAAGTATGCTAAATCATCGAGATCGCTCTATTCGAGCTAGTTAGTGCGATAAACACGTTATCTGGTGCTTTCACCACGCCACAGTGCGTTTAATATGCAGAACCAGCGCTAACTTGGTTTTCGTGGGGTTTTTAAGCTGCGATATGCATTTTCTGCGATAATCTTGTTGAGACTTCTGTCCGAAGTATGCAGAATCATCGAGATCGCTCGTTTCGAGCAATTTAATGCGAGAAACACGTTATCTGGGGTTTTCACCACTCCACAGTGCGTTTGATATGCAGAACAGTACTTATCTTGGTATTCGTGGGGTTTCAAGCTGAGATATGCATTTTCTGCGATAATCTAGTTGAGACTTCTGTCCGAAGTATGCTTAATCATCGAGATCGCTCGTTTCGAGCTATTTTATGCGAGAAACACGTTATCTGGTGTTTTCACTACTCCACAGTGCGTATGATATGCAGAACCGTCGATATCTTGGTTTTCGTGCGGTTTCAAGCTGAGATATGCATTTTCTGCGATAATCTTGCTGAGACTTCTGTCCGAAGTATGCTGAAACATCGAGATCGCTCTTTTCAAGCTAGTTAATGCGAGAAAAACCTTATCCGGTGTTTTCCCCACTAAACAGTGCGTTGGATATGCAGAACCGGAGAGATTTTGGTTTTCGTCGGGTTTCAAGCTGAGATATGCATTTTCTACGATAAGCTTGGTGAATCACCTGTCCGAAGTATGCAGAAATATCGAGAGCGCTCTTTTCAAGCTATTTAATACGAGAAACACGTTATCTGGTGTTTTCACCACTCGACAGTGCGTTTGATATGCAGTACCAGCGATATCTTGGTTTTCGTGGGGTTTCAAGCTGAGATATGCATTTTCTGCGATAATCTTGTTGAGACTTCTGTCCGAAGTATGCAGAATCATCGAGATCGCGTGTTTCGAGCTCTTTAATGCGAGAAACACGTTATCTGGTGTTTTCACCACTCCACAGTGCGTTTAATATGCAGAACCAGCGCTAACTTGGTTTTCGTGGGGTTTTTAAGCTGCGATATGCATTTTCTGCGATAATCTTGTTGAGACTTCTGTCCGAAGTATGCAGAATCATCGAGATCGCTCGTTTCGAGCAATTTAATGCGAGAAACACGTTATCTGGGGTTTTCACCACTCCACAGTGCGTTTGATATGCAGAACAGTACTTATCTTGGTATTCGTGGAGTTTCAAGCTGAGATATGCATTTTCTGCGATAATCTAGTTGAGACTTCTGTCCGAAGTATGCTTAATCATCGAGATCGCTCGTTTCGAGCTATTTTATGCGAGAAACACGTTATCTGGTGTTCTCACTACTCCACAGTGCGTATGATATGCAGAACCGTCGATATCTTGGTTTTCGTGGGGTTTCAAGCTGAGATATGCATTTTCTGCGATAATCTTGGTGAGACTTCTGTCCGAAGTATGCTGAAACATCGAGATCGCTCTTTTCAAGCTATTTAATACGAGAAACACGTTATCTGGTGTTTTCACCACTCGACAGTGCGTTTGATATGCAGTACCAGCGATATCTTGGTTTTCGTGGGGTTTCATGCTGAGATATGCATTTCTTACGATAATCTTGGTGAGACTTCTGTCCGAAGTATGCAGAATCATCGAGATCGCTCTGTTCGAGCTATTTAATGCGACAAACACGTTATCTGGTGTTTTCAGCACTCCACAGTGCGTATGATATGCAGAACCGTCGATATCTTGGTTTTCGTGGGGTTTCAAGCTGAGATATGCATTTTCTGCGATAATCTTGGTGAGACTTCTGTCCGAAGTATGCTGAAACATCGAGATCGCTCTTTTCAAGCTAGTTAATGCGAGAAAAACCTTATCCGGTGTTTTCACCACTCCGCAGTGCGTTTGATATGCAGAACCGGCGATATCTTGGTTTTCGTGGGGTTTCAAGCTGAGATATGCATTTTCTGCTATAATCTTGGTGTGACTTCTGTCCGAAGTATGCTGAAAAATCGAGATCGCTCTTTTCGAGCTAGTTAATGCGGGAAAAACCTTATCCGGTGTCTTCACCACTCCACAGTGCGTTTGGTATGCAGAACCAGCGATATCTTGGCTTTCGTGGGGTTTCAAGCTGAGATATGCACTTTCTGCGATAATCTTGGTGAGACTTCTGTCTGAAGTATGCTAAATCATCGAGATCGCTCTATTCGAGCTAGTTAGTGCGATAAACATGTTATCTGGTGCTTTCACCACGCCACAGTGCGTTTAATATGCAGAACCAGCGCTAACTTGGTTTTCGTGGGGTTTTTAAGCTGCGATATGCATTTTCTGCGATAATCTTGTTGAGACTTCTGTCCGAAGTATGCAGAATCATCGAGATCGCTCGTTTCGAGCAATTTAATGCGAGAAACACGTTACCTGGGGTTTTCACCACTCCACAGTGCGTTTGATATGCAGAACAGTACTTATCTTGGTATTCGTGGGGTTTCAAGCTGAGATATGCATTTTCTGCGATAATCTAGTTGAGACTTCTGTCCGAAGTATGCTTAATCATCGAGATCGCTCGTTTCGAGCTATGTTATGCGAGAAACACGTTATCTGGTGTTTTCACTACTCCACAGTGCGTATGATATGCAGAACCGTCGATATCTTGGTTTTCGTGGGGTTTCAAGCTGAGATATGCATTTTCTGCGATAATCTTGGTGAGACTTCTGTCCGAAGTATGCTGAAACATCGAGATCGCTCTTTTCAAGCTATTTAATACGAGAAACACGTTATCTGGTGTTTTCACCACTCGACAGTGCGTTTGATATGCAGTACCAGCGATATCTTGGATTTCGTGGGGTTTCATGCTGAGATATGCATTTCTTACGATAATCTTGGTGAGACTTCTGTCCGAAGTATGCAGAATCATCGAGATCGCTCTGTTCGAGCTATTTAATGCGACAAACACGTTATCTGGTGTTTTCAGCACTCCACAGTGCGTATGATATGCAGAACCGTCGATATCTTGGTTTTCGTGGGGTTTCAAGCTGAGATATGCATTTTCTGCGATAATCTTGGTGAGACTTCTGTCCGAAGTATGCTGAAAAATCTAGATCGCACTTTTCAAGCTAGTTAATGCGAGAAAAACCCTATCCGGTGTTTTCACCACTCCGCAGTGCGTTTGATATGCAGAACCGGCGATATCTTGGTTTTCGTGGGGTTTCAAGCTGAGATATGCATTTTCTGCTATAATCTTGGTGTGAATTCTGTCCGAAGTATGCTGAAACATCGAGATCGCTCTTTTCGAGCTAGTTAATGCGAGAAAAACCTTATCCGGTGTCTTCACCACTCCACAGTGCGTTTGGTATGCAGAACCAGCGATATCTTGGCTTTCGTGGGGTTTCAAGCTGAGATATGCACTTTCTGCGATAATCTTGGTGAGACTTCTGTCTGAAGTATGCTAAATCATCGAGATCGCTCTATTCGAGCTAGTTAGTGCGATAAACACGTTATCTGGTGCTTTCACCACGCCACAGTGCGGCTGATATGCAGAACAGTAGATATCTTGGTTTTCGTGGGGTTTCAAGCTGAGATATGCATTTTCTGCGATAATCTTGTTGAGACTTCTGTCCGAAGTATGCAGAATCATCGAGATCGGGTGTTTCGAGCTCTTTAATGCGAGAAACACGTTATCTGGTGTTTTCACCACTCCACAGTGCGTTTAATATGCAGAACCAGCGCTAACTTGGTTTTCGTGGGGTTTTTATGCTGCGATATGCATTTTCTGCGATAATCTTGTTGAGACTTCTGTCCGAAGTATGCTTAATCATCGAGATTGCTCGTTTCGAGCTATTTAATGCGAGAAACACGTTATCTGGTGTTTTCACCACTCCACAGTGCGTATGATATGCAGAACCGGCGATATCTTGGTTTTCGTGGGGTTTCAAGCTGAGATATGCATTTTCTGCTATAATCTTGGTGTGACTTCTGTCCGAAGTATGCTGAAACATCGAGATCGCTCTTTTCGAGCTAGTTAATGCGAGAAAAACCTTATCCGGTGTCTTCACCACTCCACAGTGAGTTTGGTATGCAGAACCAGCGATATCTTGGCTTTCGTGGGGTTTCAAGCTGAGATATGCACTTTCTGCGATTATCTTGGTGAGACTTCTGTCCGAAGTATGCTAAATCATCGAGATCGCTCTATTCGAGCTAGTTAGTGCGATAAACACGTTATCTGGTGCTTTCACCACGCCACAGTGCGGCTGATATGCAGAACAGTAGATATCTTGGTTTTCGTGGGGTTTCAAGCTGAGATATGCATTTTCTGCGATAATCTTGTTGAGACTTCTGTCCGAAGTATGCAGAATCATCGAGATCGGGTGTTTCGAGCTCTTTAATGTGGGAAACACGTTATCTGGTGTTTTTACCACTCCACAGTGCGCTTAATATGCAGAACCAGCGATAACTTGGTTTTCGTGGGGTTTCAAGCTGAGATATGCATTTTCTGCGATAATCTTGTTGAGACTTCTGTCCGAAGTATGCAGAATCATCGAGATCGGGTGGTTCGAGCTATTTAATGCGAGAAACACGTTATCTGGTGTTTTCACCACTCCACAGTGCGTTTGATATGCAGAACCAGCGATATCTTGGTTTTCGTGGGGTTTCAAGCTGAGATATGCACATTCTGCGATAATCTTGGTGAGACTTCTGTCCGAAGTATGCTAAATCATCGAGATCGCTCTATTCGAGCTAGTTAGTGCGATAAACACGCTATCTGGTGCTTTCAGCACGCCACAGTGCGGCTGATATGCAGAACAGTAGATATCTTGGTATTCGTGGGGTTTCAAGCTGAGATATGCATTTTCTGCGATAATCTTGTTGAGACTTCTGTCCGAAGTATGCTGAATCATCGAGATCGGGTGTTTCGAGCTCTTTAATGCGGGAAACACGTTATCTGGTGTTTTTACCACTCCACAGTGCGCTTAATATGCAGAACCAGCGATAACTTGGTTTTCGTGGGGTTTCAAGCTGAGATATGCATTTTCTGCGATAATCTTATTGAGACTTCTGTCCGAAGTATGCAGAATCATCGAGATCGGGTGTTTCGAGCTATTTAATGCGCGAAACACGTTTTCTGGGGTTTTCACCACTCCGCAGTTCGTTGGATATGCAGAACAGTAGATATCTTGGTTTTCGTGGGGTTTTTTAGCAGAGATATGCATTTTCTGCGATAATCTTGGTGAGACTTCTGTTAGAAGTATGCAGAATCATCGAGATCGCTCGTTTCGAGCAATTTAATGCGAGAAACACGTTATCTGGGGTTTTCACCACTCCACAGTGCGTTCGATATGCAGAACAGTACTTATCTTGGTATTCGTGGGGTTTCAAGATGAGATATGCATTTTCTGCGATAATCTTGTTGAGACTTCTGTCCGAAGTATGCAGAATCATCGAGATCGCTCTGTTCGAGCTATTTAATGCGACAAACACGTTATCTGGTGTTTTCAGTACTCCACAGTGCGTTTGATATGCAGAACCAGCGATACCTTGGTTTTCGTGGGGTTTTTAAGCTGCGATATGCATTTTCTGCGATAATCTTGTTGAGACTTCTGTCCGAAGTATGCAGAATCATCGAGATCGGGTGTTTCGAGCTATTTAATGCGAGAAACACGTTATCTGGTGTTTTCACCACTCCACAGTGCGTTTGATATGCAGAACCAGCGATATCTTGGTTTTCGTGGGGTTTCAAGCTGAGATATGCACATTCTGCGATAATCTTGGTGAGACTTCTGTCCGAAGTATGCTAAATCATCGAGATCGCTCTATTCGAGCTAGTTAAAGCGGAAAACACGTTATCTGGTGCTTTCACCACGCCACAGTGCGGCTGATATGCAGAACAGTAGATATCTTGGTTTTCGTCGGGTTTCAAGCTGAGATATGCATTTGCTACGATAATCTTGGTGAAACATCTGTCGGAAGTATGCAGAAACATCGCGAGCGCTCGTTTCGAGCAATTTAATGCGCGAAACACGTTTTCTGGGGTTTTCACCACTCCACAGTTCGTTGGATATGCAGAACAGTAGATATCTTGGTTTTCGTGGGGTTTCAAGCAGAGATATGCATTTTTAACGATAATCTTGGTGAGACTTCTGTCCGAAGTATGCTTAATCATCGAGATCGCTCGTTTCGAGCTATTTTATGCGAGAAACACGTTATCTGGTGTTTTCACTACTCCACAGTGCGTATGATATGCAGAACCGTCGATATCTTGGTTTTCGTGCGGTTTCAAGCTGAGATATGCATTTTCTGCGATAATCTTGGTGAGACTTCTGTCCGAAGTATGCTGAAACATCGAGATCGCTCTTTTCAAGCTAGTTAATGCGAGAAAAACCTTATCCGGTGTTTTCCCCACTAAACAGTGCGTTGGATATGCAGAACCGGAGAGATTTTGGTTTTCGTCGGGTTTCAAGCTGAGATATGCATTTTCTACGATAAGCTTGGTGAATCACCTGTCCGAAGTATGCAGAAACATCGAGAGCGCTCTTTTCAAGCTATTTAATACGAGAAACACGTTATCTGGTGTTTTCACCACTCGACAGTGCGTTTGATATGCAGTACCAGCGATATCTTGGTTTTCGTGGGGTTTCAAGCTGAGATATGCACATTCTGCGATAATCTTGGTGAGACTTCTGTCCGAAGTATGCTAAATCATCGAGATCGCTCGTTTCGAGCAATTTAATGCGAGAAACACGTTATCTGGTGTTTTCACCACTCCACAGTGCGTTTAATATGCAGAACCAGCGCTAACTTGGTTTTCGTGGAGTTTTTAAGCTGCGATATGCATTTTCTGCGATAATCTTGTTGAGACTTCTGTCCGAAGTATGCAGAATCATCGAGATCGGGTGTTTCGAGCTACTTAATGCGCGAAACACGTTTTCTGGGGTTTTCACCACTCCACAGTTCGTTGGATATGCAGAACAGTAGATATCTTGGTTTTCGTGGGGTTTCAAGCAGAGATATGCATTTTCTGCGATAATCTTGGTGAGACTTCCGTTAGAAGTATGCAGAATCATCGAGATCGCTCGTTTCGAGCAATTTAATGCGAGAAACACGTTATCTGGGTTTTTCACCACTCCACAGTGCGTTTGATATGCAGAACAGTACTTATCTTGGTATTCGTGGGGTTTCAAGCTGAGATATGCATTTTCTGCGATAATCTTTTTTGAGACTTCTGTCCGAAGTATGCAGAATCATCGAGATCGCTCTGTTCGAGCTATTTAATGCGACAAACACGTTATCTGGTGTTTTCAGCACTCCACAGTGCGTTTGATATGCAGAACCAGCGATACCTTGGTTTTCGTGGGGTTTCAAGCTGAGATATGCATTTTTAACGATAATCTTGGTGAGACTTCTGTCCGAAGTATGCTTAATCATCGAGATCGCTCGTTTCGAGCTATTTTATGCGAGAAACACGTTATCTGGTGTTTTCACTACTCCACAGTGCGTATGATATGCAGAACCGTCGATATCTTGGTTTTCGTGCGGTTTCAAGCTGAGATATGCATTTTCTGCTATAATCTTGGTGAGACTTCTGTCCGAAGTATGCTGAAACATCGAGATCGCTCTTTTCAAGCTAGTTAATGCGAGAAAAACCTTATCCGGTGTTTTCCCTACTAAACAGTGCGTTGGATATGCAGAACCTGAGAGATATTGGTTTTCGTCGGGTTTCAAGCTGAGAAATGCATTTTCTACGATAAGCTTGGTGAATCACCTGTCCGAAGTATGCAGAAATATCGAGAGCGCTCTTTTCAAGCTATTTGATACGAGAAACACGTTATCTGGTGTTTTCACCACTCGACAGTGCGTTTGATATGCAGTACCAGCGATATCTTGGTTTTCGTGGGGTTTCAAGCTGAGATATGCATTTTCTGCGATAATCTTGGTGAGACTTCTGTTCGAAGTATGCTTAATCATCGAGATTGCTCGTTTCGAGCTATTTTATGCGAGAAACACGTTATCTGGTGTTTTCACTACTCCACAGTGCGTATGATATGCAGAACCGTCGATATCTTGGTTTTCGTGCGGTTTCAAGCTGAGATATGCATTTTCTGCGATAATCTTGGTGAGACTTCTGTCCGAAGTATGCTGAAACATCGAGATCGCTCTTTTCAAGCTAGTTAATGCGAGAAAAACCTTATCCGGTGTTTTCCCCACTAAACAGTGCGTTGGATATGCAGAACCGGAGAGATTTTGGTTTTCGTCGGGTTTCAAGCTGAGATATGCATTTTCTACGATAAGCTTGGTGAATCACCTGTCCGAAGTATGCAGAAATATCGAGAGCGCTCTTTTCAAGCTATTTAATACGAGAAACACGTTATCTGGTGTTTTCACCACTCGACAGTGCGTTTGATATGCAGTACCAGCGTTATCTTGGTTTTCGTGGGGTTTCAAGCTGAGATATGCATTTTCTGCGATAATCTTGTTGAGACTTCTGTCCGAAGTATGCAGAATCATCGAGATCGCGTGTTTCGAGCTCTTTAATGCGAGAAACACGTTATCTGGTGTTTTCACCACTCCACAGTGCGTTTAATATGCAGAACCAGCGCTAACTTGGTTTTCGTGGGGTTTTTAAGCTGCGATATGCATTTTCTGCGATAATCTTGTTGAGACTTCTGTCCGAAGTATGCAGAATCATCGAGATCGCTCGTTTCGAGCAATTTAATGCGAGAAACACGTTATCTGGGGTTTTCACCACTCCACAGTGCGCTTAATATGCAGAACCAGCGCTAACTTGGTTTTCGTGGAGTTTTTAAGCTGCGATATGCATTTTCTGCGATAATCTTGTTGAGACTTCTGTCCGAAGTATGCAGAATCATCGAGATCGGGTGTTTCGAGCTACTTAATGCGCGAAACACGTTTTCTGGGGTTTTCACCACTCCACAGTTCGTTGGATATGCAGAACAGTAGATATCTTGGTTTTCGTGGGGTTTCAAGCAGAGATATGCATTTTCTGCGATAATCTTGGTGAGACTTCCGTTAGAAGTATGCAGAATCATCGAGATCGCTCGTTTCGAGCAATTTAATGCGAGAAACACGTTATCTGGGTTTTTCACCACTCCACAGTGCGTTTGATATGCAGAACAGTACTTATCTTGGTATTCGTGGGGTTTCAAGCTGAGATATGCATTTTCTGCGATAATCTTTTTTGAGACTTCTGTCCGAAGTATGCAGAATCATCGAGATCGCTCTGTTCGAGCTATTTAATGCGACAAACACGTTATCTGGTGTTTTCAGCACTCCACAGTGCGTTTGATATGCAGAACCAGCGATACCTTGGTTTTCGTGGGGTTTCAAGCTGAGATATGCATTTTTAACGATAATCTTGGTGAGACTTCTGTCCGAAGTATGCTTAATCATCGAGATCGCTCGTTTCGAGCTATTTTATGCGAGAAACACGTTATCTGGTGTTTTCACTACTCCACAGTGCGTATGATATGCAGAACCGTCGATATCTTGGTTTTCGTGCGGTTTCAAGCTGAGATATGCATTTTCTGCTATAATCTTGGTGAGACTTCTGTCCGAAGTATGCTGAAACATCGAGATCGCTCTTTTCAAGCTAGTTAATGCGAGAAAAACCTTATCCGGTGTTTTCCCCACTAAACAGTGCGTTGGATATGCAGAACCTGAGAGATTTTGGTTTTCGTCGGGTTTCAAGCTGAGAAATGCATTTTCTACGATAAGCTTGGTGAATCACCTGTCCGAAGTATGCAGAAATATCGAGAGCGCTCTTTTCAAGCTATTTAATACGAGAAACACGTTATCTGGTGTTTTCACCACTCGACAGTGCGTTTGATATGCAGTACCAGCGATATCTTGGTTTTCGTGGGGTTTCAAGCTGAGATATGCATTTTCTGCGATAATCTTGGTGAGACTTCTGTTCGAAGTATGCTTAATCATCGAGATCGCTCGTTTCGAGCTATTTTATGCGAGAAACACGTTATCTGGTGTTTTCACTACTCCACAGTGCGTATGATATGCAGAACCGTCGATATCTTGGTTTTCGTGCGGTTTCAAGCTGAGATATGCATTTTCTGCGATAATCTTGGTGAGACTTCTGTCCGAAGTATGCTGAAACATCGAGATCGCTCTTTTCAAGCTAGTTAATGCGAGAAAAACCTTATCCGGTGTTTCCCCCACTAAACAGTGCGTTGGATATGCAGAACCGGAGAGATTTTGGTTTTCGTCGGGTTTCAAGCTGAGATATGCATTTTCTACGATAAGCTTGGTGAATCACCTGTCCGAAGTATGCAGAAATATCGAGAGCGCTCTTTTCAAGCTATTTAATACGAGAAACACGTTATCTGGTGTTTTCACCACTCGACAGTGCGTTTGATATGCAGTACCAGCGATATCTTGGTTTTCGTGGGGTTTCAAGCTGAGATATGCATTTTCTGCGATAATCTTGTTGAGACTTCTGTCCGAAGTATGCAGAATCATCGAGATCGCGTGTTTCGAGCTCTTTAATGCGAGAAACACGTTATCTGGTGTTTTCACCACTCCACAGTGCGTTTAATATGCAGAACCAGCGCTAACTTGGTTTTCGTGGGGTTTTTAAGCTGCGATATGCATTTTCTGCGATAATCTTGTTGAGACTTCTGTCCGAAGTATGCAGAATCATCGAGATCGCTCGTTTCGAGCAATTTAATGCGAGAAACACGTTATCTGGGGTTTTCACCACTCCACAGTGCGTTTGATATGCAGAACAGTACTTATCTTGCTATTCGTGGGGTTTCAAGCTGAGATATGCATTTTCTGCGATAATCTAGTTGAGACTTCTGTCCGAAGTATGCTTAATCATCGAGATCGCTCGTTTCGAGCTATTTTATGCGAGAAACACGTTATCTGGTGTTTTCACTACTCCACAGTGCGTATGATATGCAGAACCGTCGATATCTTGGTTTTCGTGGGGTTTCAAGCTGAGATATGCATTTTCTGCGATAATCTTGGTGAGACTTCTGTCCGAAGTATGCTGAAACATCGAGATCGCTCTTTTCAAGCTATTTAATACGAGAAACACGTTATATGGTGTTTTCACCACTCGACAGTGCGTTTGATATGCAGTACCAGCGATATCTTGGTTTTCGTGGGGTTTCATGCTGAGATATGCATTTCTTACGATAATCTTGGTGAGACTTCTGTCCGAAGTATGCAGAATCATCGAGATCGCTCTGTTCGAGCTATTTAATGCGACAAACACGTTATCTGGTGTTTTCAGCACTCCACAGTGCGTATGATATGCAGAACCGTCGATATCTTGGTTTTCGTGGGGTTTCAAGCTGAGATATGCATTTTCTGCGATAATCTTGGTGAGACTTCTGTCCGAAGTATGCTGAAACATCGAGATCGCTCTTTTCAAGCTAGTTAATGCGAGAAAAACCTTATCCGGTGTTTTCACCACTCCACAGTGCGTTTGATATGCAGTACCGGCGATATCTTGGTTTTCGTGGGGTTTCAAGCTGAGATATGCATTTGCTGCTATAATCTTGGTGTGACTTCTGTCCGAAGTATGCTGAAACATCGAGATCGCTCTTTTCGAGCTAGTTAATGCGAGAAAAACCTTATCCGGTGTCTTCACCACTCCACAGTGCGTTTGGTATGCAGAACCAGCGATATCTTGGCTTTCGTGGGGTTTCAAGCTGAGATATGCACTTTCTGCGATAATCTTGGTGAGACTTCTGTCTGAAGTATGCTAAATCATCGAGATCGCTCTATTCGAGCTAGTTAGTGCGATAAACACGTTATCTGGTGCTTTCACCACGCCACAGTGCGGCTGATATGCAGAACAGTAGATATCTTGGTTTTCGTGGGGTTTCAAGCTGAGATATGCATTTTCTGCGATAATCTTGTTGAGACTTCTGTCCGAAGTATGCAGAATCATCGAGATCGGGTGTTTCGAGCTCTTTAATGCGAGAAACACGTTATCTGGTGTTTTCACCACTCCACAGTGCGTTTAATATGCAGAACCAGCGCTAACTTGGTTTTCGTGGGGTTTTTAAGCTGCGATATGCATTTTCTGCGATAATCTTGTTGAGACTTCTGTCCGAAGTATGCTTAATCATCGAGATTGCTCGTTTCGAGCTATTTAATGCGAGAACCACGTTATCTGGTGTTTTCACCACTCCACAGTGCGTATGATATGCAGAACCGGCGATATCTTGGTTTTCGTGGGGTTTCAAGCTGAGATATGCATTTTCTGCTATAATCTTGGTGTGACTTCTGTCCGAAGTATGCTGAAACATCGAGATCGCTCTTTTCGAGCTAGTTAATGCGAGAAAAACCTTATCCGGTGTCTTCACCACTCCACAGTGAGTTTGGTATGCAGAACCAGCGATATCTTGGCTTTCGTGGGGTTTCAAGCTGAGATATGCACTTTCTGCGATAATCTTGGTGAGACTTCTGTCCGAAGTATGCTAAATCATCGAGATCGCTCTATTCGAGCTAGTTAGTGCGATAAACACGTTATCTGGTGCTTTCACCACGCCACAGTGCGGCTGATATGCAGAACAGTAGATATCTTGGTTTTCGTGGGGTTTCAAGCTGAGATATGCATTTTCTGCGATAATCTTGTTGAGACTTCTGTCCGAAGTATGCAGAATCATCTAGATCGGGTGTTTCGAGCTCTTTAATGCGGGAAACACGTTATCTGGTGTTTTTACCACTCCACAGTGCGCTTAATATGCAGAACCAGCGATAACTTGGTTTTCGTGGGGTTTCAAGCTGAGATATGCATTTTCTGCGATAATCTTGTTGAGACTTCTGTCCGAAGTATGCAGAATCATCGAGATCGGGTGTTTCGAGCTATTTAATGCGAGAAACACGTTATCTGGTGTTTTCACCACTCCACAGTGCGTTTGATATGCAGAACCAGCGATATCTTGGTTTTCGTGGGGTTTCAAGCTGAGATATGCACATTCTGCGATAATCTTGGTGAGACTTCTGTCCGAAGTATGCTAAATCATCGAGATCGCTCTATTCGAGCTAGTTAGTGCGATAAACACGTTATCTGGTGCTTTCACCACGCCACAGTGCGGCTGATATGCAGAACAGTAGATATCTTGGTTTTCGTCGGGTTTCAAGCTGAGATATGCATTTGCTACGATAATCTTGGTGAGACTTCTGTTAGAAGTATGCAGAATCATCGAGATCGCTCGTTTCGAGCAATTTAATGCGCGAAACACGTTTTCTGGGGTTTTCACCACTCCACAGTTCGTTGGATATGCAGAACAGTAGATATCTTGGTTTTCGTGGGGTTTTTTAGCAGAGATATGCATTTTCTGCGATAATCTTGGTGAGACTTCTGTTAGAAGTATGCAGAATCATCGAGATCGCTCGTTTCGAGCAATTTAATGCGAGAAACACGTTATCTGGGGTTTTCACCACTCCACAGTGCGTTTGATATGCAGAACAGTACTTATCTTGGTATTCGTGGGGTTTCAAGCTGAGATATGCATTTTCTGCTATAATCTTGTTGAGACTTCTGTCCGAAGTATGCAGAATCATCGAGATCGCTCTGTTCGAGCTATTTAATGCGACAAACACGTTATCTGGTGTTTTCAGCACTCCACAGTGCGTTTGATATGCAGAACCAGCGATACCTTGGTTTTCGTGGGGTTTCAAGCTGAGATATGCATTTTTAACGATAATCTTGGTGAGACTTCTGTCCGAAGTATGCTTAATCATCGAGATCGCTCGTTTCGAGCTATTTTATGCGAGAAACACGTTATCTGGTGTTTTCACTACTCCACAGTGCGTATGATATGCAGAACCGTCGATATCTTGGTTTTCGTGCGGTTTCAAGCTGAGATATGCATTTTCTACGATAAGCTTGGTGAATCACCTGTCCGAAGTATGCAGAAATATCGAGAGCGCTCTTTTCAAGCTATTTAATACGAGAAACACGTTATCTGGTGTTTTCACCACTCGACAGTGCGTTTGATATGCAGTACCAGCGATATCTTGGTTTTCGTGGGGTTTCAAGCTGAGATATGCATTTCTTACGATAATCTTGGTGAGACTTCTGTCCGAAGTATGCAGAATCATCGAGATCGCTCTGTTCGAGCTATTTAATGCGACAAACACGTTATCTGGTGTTTTCAGCACTCCACAGTGCGTATGATATGCAGAACCGTCGATATCTTGGTTTTCGTGGGGTTTCAAGCTGAGATATGCATTTTCTGCGATAATCTTGGTGAGACTTCTGTCCGAAGTATGCTGAAACATCGAGATCGCTCTTTTCAAGCTAGTTAATGCGAGAAAAACCTTATCCGGTGTTTTCACCACTCCACAGTGCGTTTGATATGCAGAACCGGCGATATCCTGGTTTTCGTGGGGATTCAAGCTGAGATATGCAATTTCTGCGATAATCTTGGTGAGACTTCTGTCCGAAGTATGCTTAATCATCGAGATCGCTCGTTTCGACCTATTTAAAGCGAGAAACAGGTTATCTGGTGTTTTCACCACTCCACAGTTGGTTTGATATGCAGAACCGGCGATATCTTGGTTTTCGTGGGGTTTCAAGCTGAGATATGCATTTTCTGCTATAATCTTGGTGTGACTTCGGTCCGAAGTATGCTGAAACATCGAGATCGCTCTTTTCGAGCTAGTTAATGCGAGAAAAACCTTATCCGGTGTCTTCACCACTCCACAGTGCGTTTGGTATGCAGAACCAGCGATATCTTGGCTTTCGTGGGGTTTCAAGCTGAGATATGCACTTTCTGCGATAATCTTGGTGAGACTTCTGTCTGAAGTATGCTAAATCATCGAGATCGCTCTATTCGAGCTAGTTAGTGCGATAAACACGTTATCTGGTGCTTTCACCACGCCACAGTGCGGCTGATATGCAGAACAGTAGATATCTTGGTTTTCGTGGGGTTTCAAGCTGAGATATGCATTTTCTACGATAATCTTGGTGAAATATCTGTCCGAAGTATGCAGAATCATCAAGAGCGCTCTTTTCGAGCTATTTAATGCGAGAAACACGTATTCTGGGGTTTTCACCACACCACAGTTCGTTGGATGTGCAGAAACGGAGATATCTTGGTTTTCGTGGGGTTTCAAGCTGAGATATGCATTTTCTGCGATAATCTTGGTGACACCTCTGTCCGAAGTATGCAGAAACATCGAGATCGCTCTTTTCGACCTATCTAATGCGAGAAACACGTTATCTGGTGTTTCCAGCACTCCACAGTGCGTTTTATATGCAGAACCAGCGATATCTTGGTTTTCGGGCGGTTTCAAGCTGAGATATGCAATTTCTGCGATAATCTTGGTGAGACTTCTGTCCGAAGCTTGCATAATCATCGAGATCGCTCGTTTCGAGCTATTTAATGCGAGAAACACGTTATCTGGTGTTTTCACCACTCCACAGTGCGTATGATATGCAGAACAGACGATATCTTGGTTTTCGTGGGTTTTCAAGCTCAGATATGCATTTTCTGCGATAATCTTGGTGAGACTTCTGTCCAAAGTATGCAGAGTTATCGAAAATCGTACTTTTCGAGCTATTTAATGCGAGAAACACGTTTTCTGGGTTTTTCACCACTCCACAGTTCGTTGGGCATGCAGAACCAGCGATATCCTGGTTTTCGTGGGGATTCAAGCTGAGATATGCAATTTCTACGATAATCTTGGTGAGACCTCTGTCCGAAGTATACAGAAACATCGAGATCACACATTTTGATCTATTTAATGCGAGAAACACGTTGTCTGGTGTTTTCACCACTCCACAGTTGGTTTGATATGCAGAACCGGCGATGTTTGGTTTTCGTCGGGTTTCAAGCTGAGATATGCATTTTTTACGATAATCTTGATGAGACTTCTGTCCGAAGTATGCTTAATCATCGAGATCGCTCGTTTCGACCTATTTAATGCGAGAAACACGTTTTCTGGCGTTTTCATCACTCCACAGGGCGTTTGATATGCAGAACCGGCGATATCTTGGTTTCTGTCGGGTTTCAAGCTGAGATATGCATTTTCTGCGATAATATTGGAGAGACTTCAGTCAGATGTATGCAGAATCATCGAGATCGCTCTTTTCGAGCTATTTAATGCGAGAAACAAGTTATCTGGTGTTTTCACCACTCCACAGTGCGTTTGATATGCAGAACCAACGATATCTTGGTTTTCGTGGGGTTTCAAGCTCAGATATGCATTTTCTGCGATAATCATGGTGAGACTTCTGTCCGAAGTATGCTTAATCATCGAGATCGCTCTTTTCGAGCTATTTAATGCGAGAAACACGTTTTCTGGTGTATTCACCACTCCACAGTACGTTTGACATGCAGTTCCGGAGATTTCTTGGTTTCGGAGGGTTTCAAGCTGAGATATGCATTTTCTACGATTATCTTGGTGAGAATCTGTCAGAAGTATGCAGAATCTTCGAGAACGGTCATTTCGAGCTATTTAATGCGAGAAACACGATAACTGGTTGTTTTCACCACTCCACAGTGCGTTTGATGTGCAGAACCGGCGACATCTTGATTTTCGTGAGGTTTCAAGCTGAGATATGCATTTTCTGCGATAATATTGGTGAGACTTCAGTCAGAAGTATGCAGAATCATCTAAATCGCTCGTTTCGAGCTACTTAATGCGAGAAACACGTTTTCTGCAGTTTTGAACATTCCACAGTGCGTCTGATATGCAGAACCGGCGGTATCTTGGTTTTCGTGGGGTTTCCAGCAGAGATATGCATTTTCTACGATAATCTTGGTGAGTCTTCTGTCAGAAGTATGCAGAATCATCTAGATCGCTCGTTTCGAGCTATTTAAGTCGAAAAAACAAGTTTTCTGGTGTTTTGACCACTCCACAGAACGTTTGACATGCAGAAACGGAGATATCTTGGTTTCGGTCGGGTTTCAAGCTGAGATATGCATTTTCTGCGATAATATTAGTGAGACGTCAGTCAGAAGTATGCAGAATCATCTAGATCATTCGTTTCCAGCTATTTATTGCGAAAAAACAAGTGTTGTGGTGTTTTGACCACTCCACAGAGCGTTTTATATGTAGAGCCGCCGATAACTTGGTTTTCGTGGGGTTTACAGCTGAGATATGCATTTTCTACGATAATCTTGGTGAGACTTCAGTCAGAAGTATGCAGAATCATCGAGATCGCTCTATTCGAGCTATTTAATGCGAGAAACACGTTATCTGGTGTTTTCATCACTCCACAGGGCGTTTGATATGCAGAACCGGCGATATCTTGGTTTTCGTGAGGTTTCTAGCTTAGATATGCGTTTTCTGCGATAATATTGGTGAGACTTCAGTCAGAAGTATGCAGAGTCATCTAGATCGCTCGTTTCGAGCTATTGAATGCGAAAAAACAAGTTTTCTGGTGTTTTGACCACTCCGCAGTGCGTTTGATATGTAGAGCCGCCGATAACTTGGTTTTCGTGGGGTTTCCAGCTGAAATATGCATTTTCTGCGATAATCTTTGTGGTTCATCTATGAGAAGTATGCAGAATCATCCAGAACACTCCTTTCGAGCTAGTTAATGCGAGTAACACGTTTTCTGGCGTTTTCACTACCCCACAGTGCGTTTGATATGCAGAACCGGCGACATCTTGGTTTTCGTCTGGTTTCAAGCTGAGATATGCATTTTCTGCGATAATATTGGTGAGACTTCAGACAGAAGTATTCAGAATCATCTAGATCGCTCTTGTCGAGCTATTTAATGCGAGAAACACGTTATCTGGTGTTTTCATCACTCCACAGGGCGTTTGATATGCAGAACCGGCGATATCGTGGTTTTCGTGAGGTTTCTAGCTGAGATATGCGTTTTCTGCGATAATATTGGTGAGACTTCAGTCAGAAGTATGCAGAATCATCTAGATCGCTCGTTTCGAGTTATTTAATGCGAAAAAACAAGTTTTCTGGTGTTTTGACCACTCCGCAGTGCGTTTGATATGTAGAGCCGCCGATAACTTGGTTTTCGTGGGGTTTCCAGCTGAAATATGCATTTTCTGCGATAATCTTTGTGTTTCATCTATGAGAAGTATGCAGAATCATCCAGAACGCTCCTTTCGAGCTAGTTAATGCGAGTAACACGTTTTCTGGCGTTTTCATCACTCCACAGGGCGTTTGATATGCAGAACCGGCGATATCTTGGTTTCTGTCGGGTTTCAAGCTGAGATATGCATTTTCTGCGATAATATTGGAGAGACTTCAGTCAGATGTATGCAGAATCATCTAGATCGCTCGTTTGGAGCTTCTTAATGCGAGAAACACGTTTTCTGCAGTTTTCAACATTCCACAGTGCGTTTGATATGCAGAACCGGCGATATCTTGATTTTCGCGGTGTTTCCAGCTGAGACTTGCATTTTCTGCGATAATCTCGGTGAGACTTCAGTCAGAAGTATGAAGAATCACTTAGATCGCTCTTTTCGAGCTATTTAATGCGAGAAACACGTTTTCTGGTGTATTCACCACTCCACAGTACGTTTGACATGCAGTTCCGGAGATTTCTTGGTTTCGGAGGGTTTCAAGCTGAGATATGCATTTTCTACGATTATCTTGGTGAGAATCTGTCAGAAGTATGCAGAATCTTCGAGAACGGTCATTTCGAGCTATTTAATGCGAGAAACACGATAACTGGTTGTTTTCACCACTCCACAGTGCGTTTGATGTGCAGAACCGGCGACATCTTGATTTTCGTGAGGTTTCAAGCTGAGATATGCATTTTCTGCGATAATATTGGTGAGACTTCAGTCAGAAGTATGCAGAATCATCTAAATCGCTCGTTTCGAGCTACTTAATGCGAGAAACACGTTTTCTGCAGTTTTGAACATTCCACAGTGCGTCTGATATGCAGAACCGGCGATATCTTGGTTTTCGTGGGGTTTCCAGCAGAGATATGCATTTTCTACGATAATCTTGGTGAGTCTTCTGTCAGAAGTATGCAGAGTCATCTAGATCGCTCGTTTCGAGCTATTGAATGCGAAAAAACAAGTTTTCTGGTGTTTTGACCACTCCGCAGTGCGTTTGATATGTAGAGCCGCCGATAACTTGGTTTTCGTGGGGTTTCCAGCTGAAATATGCATTTTCTGCGATAATCTTTGTGGTTCATCTATGAGAAGTATGCAGAATCATCCAGAACACTCCTTTCGAGCTAGTTAATGCGAGTAACACGTTTTCTGGCGTTTTCACTACCCCACAGTGCGTTTGATGTGCAGAACCGGCGACATCTTGATTTTCGTGAGGTTTCAAGCTGAGATATGCATTTTCTGCGATAATATTGGTGAGTCTTCTGTCAGAAGTATGCAGAATCATCGAGATCGCTCTATTCGAGTTATTTAATGCGACAAACACGTTATCTGGTGATTTGATCACTCCACAGGACGTTTGATATGCAGAACCGGCGATACCTTGGTTTCGGTCGGGTTTCAAGCTGAGATATGCATTTTCTGCGATAATATTGGTGAGACTTCAGTTAGAAGTATGCAGAATCATCTACATCGCTCGTTTCGAGCTATTTAATGCGAAAAAACAAGTTTTCTGGTGTTTTCACAACCCCGCAGTGCGTTTGATATGCAGAACCGGCGACATCTTGGTTTTCGTGGGGTTTCCAGCTGAAATATGCATTTTCTGCGATAATCTTTGTGTTTCATCTATGAGAAGTATGCAGAATCATCCAGAACGCTCCTTTCGAGCTAGTTAATGCGAGTAACACGTTTTCTGGCGTTTTCATCACTCCACAGGGCGTTTGATATGCAGAACCGGCGATATCTTGGTTTCTGTCGGGTTTCAAGCTGAGATATGCATTTTCTGCGATAATATTGGAGAGACTTCAGTCAGATGTATGCAGAATCATCTAGATCGCTCGTTTCGAGCTTCTTAATGCGAGAAACACGTTTTCTGCAGTTTTCAACATTCCACAGTGCGTTTGATATGCAGAACCGGCGACATCTTGGTTTTCGTGGGGTTTCCAGCTGAAATATGCATTTTCTGCGATAATCTTTGTGTTTCATATATGAGAAGTATGCAGAATCATCCAGAACGCTCCTTTCGAGCTAGTTAATGCGAGTAACACGTTTTCTGGCGTTTTCATCACTCCACAGGGCGTTTGATATGCAGAACCGGCGATATCTTGGTTTCTGTCGGGTTTCAAGCTGAGATATGCATTTTCTGCGATAATCTCGGTGAGACTTCAGTCAGAAGTATGAAGAATCACTTAGATCGCTCTTTTCGAGCTATTTAATGCGAGAAACACGTTTTCTGGTGTATTCACCACTCCACAGTACGTTTGACATGCAGTCCCGGAGATTTCTTGGTTTCGGAGGGTTTCAAGCTGAGATATGCATTTTCTACGATTATCATGGTGAGAATCTGTCAGAAGTGTGCAGAATCTTCGAGAACGGTCATTTCGAGCTATTTAATGCGAGAAACACGATATCTGGTTGTTTTCACCACTCCACAGTGCGTTTGATGTGCAGAACCGGCGACATCTTGATTTTCGTGAGGTTTCAAGCTGAGATATGCATTTTCTGCGATAATATTGGTGAGACTTCAGTCAGAAGTATGCAGAATCATCTAAATCGCTCGTTTCGAGCTACTTAATGCGAGAAACACGTTTTCTGCAGTTTTGAACATTCCACAGTGCGTCTGATATGCAGAACCGGCGATATCTTGGTTTTCGTGGGGTTTCCAGCAGAGATATGCATTTTCTACGATAATGTTGGTGAGACTTCAGTCAGAAGTATGCAGAATCATCGAGATCGCTCTATTCGAGCTATTTAATGCGAGAAACACGTTATCTGGTGTTTTCATCACTCCACAGGGCGTTTGATATGCAGAACCGGCGAGATCTTGGTTTTCGTGAGGTTTCTAGCTGAGATATGCGTTTTCAGCGATAATATTGGTGAGACTTCAGTCAGAAGTATGCAGAGTCATCTAGATCGCTCGTTTCGAGCTATTTAATGCGAAAAAACAAGTTTTCTGGTGTTTTGACCACTCCGCAGTGCGTTTGATATGTAGAGCCGCCGATAACTTGGTTTTCGTGGGGTTTCCAGCTGAAATATGCATTTTCTGCGATAATCTTTGTGTTTCATCTATGAGAAGTATGCAGAATCATCCAGAACACTCCTTTCGAGCTAGTTAATGCGAGTAACACGTTTTCTGGCGTTTTCACTACCCCACAGTGCGTTTGATATGCAGAACCGGCGACATCTTGGTTTTCGTCTGGTTTCAAGCTGAGATATGCATTTTCTGCGATAATATTGGTGAGACTTCAGACAGAAGTATTCAGAATCATCTAGATCGCTCTTGTCGAGCTATTTAATGCGAGAAACACGTTATCTGGTGTATTCACCACTCCACAGTACGTTTGACATGCAGTCCCGGAGATTTCTTGGTTTCGGAGGGTTTCAAGCTGAGATATGCATTTTCTACGATTATCTTGGTGAGAATCTGTCAGAAGTATGCAGAATCTTCGAGAACGGTCATTTCGAGCTATTTAATGCGAGAAACACGATATCTGGTTGTTTTCACCACTCCACAGTGCGTTTGATGTGCAGAACCGGCGACATCTTGATTTTCGTGAGGTTTCAAACTGAGATATGCATTTTCTGCGATAATATTGGTGAGACTTCAGTCAGAAGTATGCAGAATCATCTAAATCGCTCGTTTCGAGCTACTTAATGCGAGAAACACGTTTTCTGCAGTTTTGAACATTCCACAGTGCGTCTGATATGCAGAACCGGCGATATCTTGGTTTTCGTGGGGTTTCCAGCAGAGATATGCATTTTCTACGATAATCTTGGTGAGTCTTCTGTCAGAAGTATGCAGAATCATCTAGATCGCTCGTTTCGAGCTATTTAATGCGAAAAAACAAGTTTTCTGGTGTTTTGACCACTCCACAGAACGTTTGACATGCAGAAACGGAGATATCTTGGTTTCGGTCGGGTTTCAAGCTGAGATATGCATTTTCTGCGATAATATTAGTGAGACGTCAGTCAGAAGTATGCAGAATCATCTAGATCGCTCGTTTCCAGCTATTTATTGCGAAAAAACAAGTGTTGTGGTGTTTTGACCACTCCACAGAGCGTTTGATATGTAGAGCCGCCGATAACTTGGTTTTCGTGGTGTTTCCAGCTGAAATATGCATTTTCTGCGATAATCTTTGCGATTCTTCTGTCAGAAGTATGCAGAATCATCGAGATCGCTCTATTCGAGCTATTTAATGCGAGAAACACGTTATCTGGAGTTTTCATCACTCCACAGGGCGTTTGATATGCAGAACCGGCGACATCTTGATTTTCGTGAGGTTTCAAGCTGAGATATGCATTTTCTGCCATAATATTGGTGAGTCTTCTGTCAGAAGTATGCAGAATCATCGAGATCGCTCTATTCGAGTTATTTAATGCGACAAACACGCTATCTGGTGATTTGATCACTCCACAGGACGTTTGATATGCAGAACCGGCGATACCTTGGTTTCGGTCGGGTTTCAAGCTGAGATATGCATTTTCTGCGATAATATTGGTGAGACTTCAGTTAGAAGTATGCAGAATCATCTACATCGCTCGTATCGAGCTATTTAATGCGAAAAAACAAGTTTTCTGGTGTTTTCACAACCCAACAGTGCGTTTGATATGCAGAACCGGCGACATCTTGGTTTTCGTGGGGTTTCCAGCTGAAATATGCATTTTCTGCGATAATCTTTGTGTTTCATCTATGAGAAGTATGCAGAATCATCCAGAACGCTCCTTTCGAGCTAGTTAATGCGAGTAACACGTTTTCTGGCGTTTTCATCACTCCACAGGGCGTTTGATATGCAGAACCGGCGATATCTTGGTTTCTGTCGGGTTTCAAGCTGAGATAGGCATTTTCTGCGATAATATTGGAGAGACTTCAGTCAGATGTATGCAGAATCATCTAGATCGCTCGTTTCGAGCTTCTTAATGCGAGAAACACGTTTTCTGCAGTTTTCAACATTCCACAGTGCGTTTGATATGCAGAACCGGCGATATCTTGATTTTCGCGGTGTTTCCAGCTGAGATATGCATTTTCTACGAATATCTTGGTGAGACATCAGTCAGAAGTATGCAGAACCATCCAGAACGCACTTTTCGAGCTAGTTAATGCTAGTAACACGTTTTCTGGTGTTTTCACCACTCCACAGTGCGTCTGATATGCAGAACCGGCGATATCTTGGTTTTCGTGGGGTTTCCAGCTGAGATATGCATTTTCTGCGATAATCGTGGTGAGACTTCATTCAGAAGTATGCAGAATCATCTAGATCGCTCTTGTCGAGCTATTTAATGCAAAAAAACAAGTTTCCCGGTGTTTTCAACATTCCACAGTGCGTTTGATATGCAGAACTGGCGATATCTTGATTTTCGTGGTGTTTCCTGCTGAGATATGCATTTTCTGCGATAATCTTAGTGAGTCTTCTGTCAGAAGTATGCAGAATCATCGGGAACGCTCTTTTCGAGCTATTTAATGCGAGAAACTCGTTATCTGGTGGTTTTCACCACTCCACAGTGCGTTTGATATGCAGAACCGGCGTCATCTTGATTTTCGTGAGGTTTCAAGGTGAGATATGCATTTTCTGCGATTATCTTGGTGAGACTTCTGTCAGAAGTATGCAGAATCATCGAGATCGCTCTTTTCGAGCTACTTAATTCGAGAAACACGTTATCTGGTGTTTTCGCCACTCCACAGTGCGTTTGACATGCTGAACCGCAGATATCTTGGTTACGTTCGGGATTCAAGCTGAGATATGCATTTTCTGCGATAATCTTGGTGAGACTTCAGTCAGAAGTATGCAGAATCGTCTAGATCGCTCTTGTCGAGCTATTTAACGCGAGAAACACGTTATATGGTGTTTTCACCACTCCACAGTGCGTTTGATATGCAGAACCAGCGATATCTTGGTTACGTTCGGGATTCAAGCTGAGATATGCATTTTCTGCGATAATCTTGGTGAGACTTCAGTCAGAAGTATGCAGAATCGTCTAGATCGCTCTTGTCGAGCTATTTAACGCGAGAAACATGTTATATGGTGTTTTCACCACTCCACAGTGCGTTTGATATGCAGAACCGGCGACATCTTGGCTTTAGTCGGGGTTCAAACTGAGATATGCATTTTTTGCGATAATATTGGTGAGACTTCAGTCAGAAGTATGCAGAATCATCTAGATCGCTCGTTTCGTGCTAATTAATGCGGCAAACTCGTTATCTGGTGCTTTCAGCACTCCACAGTGCGTTTGATATGAAGAACCAGCGATATCTTGGATTTCGTGGGGTTTCAAGCTGAGATATGCATTTTTTACGATAATCTTGGTGAGACTTCTGCCCGAAGTATGCTTAATCATCGTGATCGCTCGTTTCTAGCTATTTTATGCGAGAAACACGTTATCTGGTGTTTTCACCACTCCACAGTGCGTTTGATATGCAGAACCGGCGACATCATGGCTGTCGTCGGGCATCAAGCTGAGATATGCATTTTCTGCGATAATCTTGGTGAGACATCAGTCAGAAGTTTGCAGAATCATCGATATCGCTCTTTTCGAGCTATTTAATGGAGAAACACGTTATCTGGTGTATTGACCACTCCACAGTGCGTTTGATATGCGGAACCGGCGCCATCTTGATTTTCGTGAGGTTTCAAGATGAGATATGCATTTTCTGCGATAATATTGGTGAGAGTTCAGTCAGAAGTATGCAGGATCATCTAGATCGCTCGTTTCGAGCTATTTAATGCGAGAAACACGTTGTCTGGTTGTTTTCACCACTCCACTGTGCGTTTGATATGCAGAACCAGCGTCATCTTGATTTTCGTGGTGTTTCCAGCTGAGATATGCATTTTCTGCGATAATCTTGGTGACTCTTCTGTCAGCAGTATGCAGAATCATCGAGATCGCTCTATTCGAGCTATTTAATGCGAGAAACACGTTATCTGGTTGTTTTCACCACTCCACAGTGCGTTTGATATGCAGAACCGGCGATATCTTGATTTTCGCGGTGTTTCCAGCTGAGATATGCATTTTCTACGATTATCTTGGTGAGACATCAGTCAGAAGTATGCAGAACCATCCAGAACGCACTTTTCGAGCTAGTTAATGCTAGTAACACGTTTTCTGGTGTTTTCACCACTCCACAGTGCGTCTGATATGCAGAACCGGCGATATCTTGGTTTTCGTGGGGTTTCCAGCTGAGATATGCATTTTCTGCGATAATCGTGGTGAGACTTCATTCAGAAGTATGCAGAATCATCTAGATCGCTCTTGTCGAGCTATTTAATGCAAAAAAACAAGTTTCCCGGTGTTTTCAACATTCCACAGTGCGTTTGATATGCAGAACTGGCGATATCTTGATTTTCGTGGTGTTTCCTGCTGAGATATGCATTTTCTGCGATAATCTTAGTGAGTCTTCTGTCAGAAGTATGCAGAATCATCGGGAACGCTCTTTTCGAGCTATTTAATGCGAGAAACTCGTTATCTGGTTGTTTTCACCACTCCACAGTGCGTTTGATATGCAGAACCGGCGTCATCTTGATTTTCGTGAGGTTTCAAGGTGAGATATGCATTTTCTGCGATTATCTTGGTGAGACTTCTGTCAGAAGTATGCAGAATCATCGAGATCGCTCTTTTCGAGCTACTTAATTCGAGAAACACGTTATCTGGTGTTTTCGCCACTCCACAGTGCGTTTGACATGCAGAACCGCAGATATCTTGGTTACGTTCGGGATTCAAGCTGAGATATGCATTTTCTGCGATAATCTTGGTGAGACTTCAGTCAGAAGTATGCAGAATCGTCTAGATCGCTCTTGTCGAGCTATTTAACGCGAGAAACACGTTATATGGTGTTTTCACCACTCCACAGTGCGTTTGATATGCAGAACCAGCGATATCTTGGTTACGTTCGGGATTCAAGCTGAGATATGCATTTTCTGCGATAATCTTGGTGAGACTTCAGTCAGAAGTATGCAGAATCGTCTAGATCGCTCTTGTCGAGCTATTTAACGCGAGAAACATGTTATATGGTGTTTTCACCACTCCACAGTGCGTTTGATATGCAGAACCGGCGACATCTTGGCTTTAGTCGGGGTTCAAACTGAGATATGCATTTTTTGCGATAATATTGGTGAGACTTCAGTCAGAAGTATGCAGAATCATCTAGATCGCTCGTTTCGTGCTAATTAATGCGGCAAACTCGTTATCTGGTGCTTTCAGCACTCCACAGTGCGTTTGATATGAAGAACCAGCGATATCTTGGATTTCGTGGGGTTTCAAGCTGAGATATGCATTTTTTACGATAATCTTGGTGAGACTTCTGCCCGAAGTATGCTTAATCATCGTGATCGCTCGTTTCTAGCTATTTTATGCGAGAAACACGTTATCTGGTGTTTTCACCACTCCACAGTGCGTTTGATATGCAGAACCGGCGACATCATGGCTGTCGTCGGGCATCAAGCTGAGATATGCATTTTCTGCGATAATCTTGGTGAGACATCAGTCAGAAGTTTGCAGAATCATCGATATCGCTCTTTTCGAGCTATTTAATGGAGAAACACGTTATCTGGTGTATTGACCACTCCACAGTGCGTTTGATATGCGGAACCGGCGCCATCTTGATTTTCGTGAGGTTTCAAGATGAGATATGCATTTTCTGCGATAATATTGGTGAGAGTTCAGTCAGAAGTATGCAGGATCATCTAGATCGCTCGTTTCGAGCTATTTAATGCGAGAAACACGTTGTCTGGTTGTTTTCACCACTCCACTGTGCGTTTGATATGCAGAACCAGCGTCATCTTGATTTTCGTGGTGTTTCCAGCTGAGATATGCATTTTCTGCGATAATCTTGGTGACTCTTCTGTCAGCAGTATGCAGAATCATCGAGATCGCTCTATTCGAGCTATTTAATGCGAGAAACACGTTATCTGGTTGTTTTCACCACTCCACAGTGCGTTTGATATGCAGAACCGGCGACATCTTGATTTTCGTGGTGTTTCCAGCTGAGATATGCATTTTCTGCGATAATCTTGGTGAGTCTTCTGTCAGAAGGATGCAGAATCATCTAGATTGCACTTTTCGAGCCATTTAATGCGAGAAACACGTTTTCTGGTGTATTCACCACTCCACAGAGCGTTTGATATGCAGAACCGGCAATATCTTGATATTCGTGGTGTTTCCAGCTGAGATATGCATTTTCTGCGATAATAGTGGTGAGACATCAGTCAGAAGTATGCAGAATCTTCGAGAACGCTCTTTTCGAGCTACTTAATGCGAGAAACACGTTTTCTGGTGTATTCACCACTCCACAGTACGTTTGACATGCAGAACCGAAGATATCTTGGTTTCGGTCGGGATTCAAGCTGAGATATGCATTTTCTGCGATAATCTTCGTGAGACTTCAGTCAGAAGTATGCAGAATCATCTAGATCGCTCTTGTCGAGCTATTTAACGCGAGAAACACGTTATATGGTGTTTTCACCACTCCACAGTGCGTTTGATATGCAGAACCAGCGATATCTTGGTTTTCGTGGGGTTTCAAGCTGAGATATGCATTTTTTACGATAATCTTGGTGAGACTTCTGTCCGAAGTATGCTTAATCATCGAGATCCCTCGTTTCGAGCTATTTAACGCGAGAAACACGTTATCTGGTGCTTTCAGCACTCCACAGTGCGTTTGATATGCAGAACCAGCGATATCTTGGTTTTCGTGGGGTTTCAAGCTGAGATATGCATTTTTTACGATAATCTTGGTGAGACTTCTGTCCGAAGTATGCTTAATCATCGAGATCCCTCGTTTCGAGCTATTTAATGCGAGAAACACGTTATCTGGTGTTTTCACCACTCCACAGTGCGTCTGATATGCAGAACTGGCGATATCTTGGTTTTGGTGGGGTTTCAAGCTGAGATATGCATTTTCTGCGATAATCTTGGTGAGTCTTCTGTCAGAAGTATGCAGAATCATCTAGATTGCACTTTTCGAGCCATTTAATGCGAGAAACACGTTTTCTGGTGTATTCACCACTCCACAGAGCGTTTGATATGCAGAACCGGCGATATCTTGATATTCGTGGTGTTTCCAGCTGAGATATGCATTTTCTGCGATAATAGTGGTGAGACATCAGTCAGAAGTATGCAGAATCATCGGGATCGCTCTTTTCGAGCTATTTAATGCGGCAAACACGTTATCTGGTGCTTTCAGCACTCCACAGTGCGTATGATATGCAGAACCAGCGATATCTTGGTTTTCGTGGGGTTTCAAGCTGAGATATGCATTTTTTACGATAATCTTGGTGAGACTTCTGCCCGAAGTATGCTTAATCATCGTGATCGCTCGTGTCTAGCTATTTAATGCGAGAAACACGTTATCTGGTGTTTTCACCACTCCACAGTGCGTTTGATATGCAGAACCGGCGACATCATGGCTGTCGTCGGGCATCAAGCTGAGATATGCATTTTCTGCGATAATCTTGGTGAGACATCAGTCAGAAGTATGCAGAATCATCGAGATCGCTCTTTTCGAGCTATTTAATGGAGAAACACGTTATCTGGTGTATTGACCACTCCACAGTGCGTTTGATATGCGGAACCGACGCCATCTTGATTTTCGGGAGGTTTCAAGCTGAGATATGCATTTTCTGCGATAATATTGGTGAGAGTTCAGTCAGAAGTATGCAGGATCATCTAGATCGCTCGTTTCGAGCTATTTAATGCGAGAAACACGTTGTCTGGTTATTTTCACCACTCCACGGTGCGTTTGATATGCAGAACCGGCGACATCTTGATTTTCGTGACGTTTCTAGCTGAGATATGCATTTTCTGCGATAATATTGGTGCGACTTCAGTCAGAAGTATGCAGAATCATCTAGATCGCTCTTTTCGAGCTATTTAATGCGAGAAACACGTTATCTGGTGTTTTCACCACCCCACAGTGCGTTTGATATGCAGAACCGGCGACATCTTGATTTTCGTGATGTTTCTAGCTGAGATATGCATTTTCTGCTATAATCTTGGTGAGATATCAGTCAGAAGTATGCAGAATCTTCGAGAACGCTCTTTTCGAGCTACTTAATGCGAGAAACACGTTTTCTGGTGTATTCACGACTCCACAGTACGTTTGACATGCAGAACCGGAGATATCCTGGTTTCGGTCGGGTTTCAAGCTGAGATATGCTTTTCTACGATAATCTTGGTGAGACTTCTGTCAGAAGTATGCAGAATCTTCGAGAACTCTCTTTTCGAGCTACTTAATGCGAGAAACACGTTTTCTGGTGTTTTCACCACTCCACTGTGCGTTTGATATGCAGAACCAGCGTCATCTTGATTTTCGTGGTGTTTCCAGCTGAGATATGCATTTTCTGCGATAATCTTGGTGAGTCTTCTGTCAGCAGTATGCAGAATCATCGAGATCGCTCTATTCGAGCTATTTAATGCGAGAAACTCGTTATCTGGTTGTTTTCACCACTCCACAGTGCGTTTGATATGCAGAACCGGCGACATCTTGGCTTTAGTCGGGGTTCAAACTGAGATATGCATTTTTTGCGATAATATTGGTGAGACTTCAGTCAGAAGTATGCAGAATCATCTATATCGCTCGTTTCGTGCTAATTAATGCGGCAAACACGTTATCTGGTGCTTTCAGCACTCCACAGTGCGTTTGATATGCAGAACCAGCGATATCTTGGTTACGTTCGGGATTCAAGCTGAGATATGCATTTTCTGCGATAATCTTGGTGAGACTTCAGTCAGAAGTATGCAGAATCGTCTAGATCGCTCTTGTCGAGCTATTTAACGCGAGAATCACGTTATATGGTGTTTTCACAACTCCACAGTGCGTTTGATATGCAGAACCGGCGACATCTTGGCTTTAGTCGGGGTTCAAACTGAGATATGCATTTTTTGCGATAATATTGGTGAGACTTCAGTCAGAAGTATGCAGAATCATCTAGATCGCTCGTTTCGTGCTAATTAATGCGGCAAACACGTTATCTGGTGCTTTCAGCACTCCACTGTGCGTTTGATATGAAGAACCAGCGATATCTTGGATTTCGTGGGGTTTCAAGCTGAGATATGCATTTTTTACGATAATCTTGGTGAGACTTCTGCCCGAAGTATGCTTAATCATCGTGATCGCTCGTTTCTAGCTATTTAATGCGAAAAAACAAGTTTTCTGGTGTTTTGACCACTCCACAGTGCGTTTGATATGTAGACCCGCCGATAACTTGGTTTTCGTGGGGTTTCCAACTGAAATATGCATTTTCTGCGGTATTCTTTGTGTTTCATCAATGAGAAGTATGCAGAATCATCCAGAACGCTCTTTTCGAGCTATTTAATGCGAGAAACACGTTATCTGGTGTTTTCACCACTCCAAAGTGCGTCTGATATGCAGAACCGGCTATATCTTGGTTTTCGTGAGGTTTCAAGATGAGATATGCATTTTCTGCGATAATATTGGTGAGAGTTCAGTCAGAAGTATGCAGGATCATCTAGATCGCTCGTTTCGAGCTATTTAATGCGAGAAACACGTTGTCTGGTTGTTTTCACCACTCCACTGTGCGTTTGATATGCAGAAGCAGCGTCATCTTGATTTTCGTGGTGTTTCCAGCTGAGATATGCATTTTCTGCGATAATCTTGGTGAGTCTTCTGTCAGCAGTATGCAGAATCATCGAGATCGCTCTATTCGAGCTATTTAATGCGAGAAACACGTTATCTGGTTGTTTTCACCACTCCACAGTGCGTTTGATATGCAGAACCGGCGACATCTTGATTTTCGTGACGTTTCTAGCTGAGATATGCATTTTCTGCGATAATATTGGTGAGACTTCAGTCAGAAGTATGCAGAATCATCTAGATCGTTCGTTTCGAGCTATTTAATGCGAAAAAACAAGTTTTCTGGTGTTTTGACCACTCCACAGTGCGTTTGATATGTAGACCCGCCGATAACTTGGTTTTCGTGGGGTTTCCAACTGAAATATGCATTTTCTGCGATAATCTTTGTGTTTCATCAATGAGAAGTATGCAGAATCATCCAGAACGCTCTTTTCGAGCTATTTAATGCGAGAAACACGTTATCTGGTGTTTTCACCACTCCACAGTGCGTTTGATATGCAGAACCGGCGACATCATGGCTGTCGTCGGGCATCAAGCTGAGATATGCATTTTCTGCGATAATCTTGGTGACACATCAGTCAGAAGTTTGCAGAATCATCGAGATCGCTCTTTTCGAGCTATTTAATGCGGCAAACACGTTATCTGGTGCATTCAGCACTCCGCAGTGCGTTTGATATGCAGATCCAGCGATATCTTGGTTTTCGTGGGGTTTCAAGCTGAGATATGCATTTTTTACGATAATCTTGGTGAGACTCCTGTCCGAAGTATGCTTAATCATCGAGATCGCTCGTTTCGAGCTATTTAATGCGAGAAACACGTTATCTGGTGTTTTCACCACTCCACAGTGCGTCTGATATGCAGAACTGGCGATATCTTGGTTTTGGTGGGGTTTCAAGCTGAGATATGCATTTTCTGCGATAATCTTGGTGAGACTTCTGTCCGAAGTATGCTGAAACATCGAGATCGCTCTATTCGAGCTATTTAATGCGGCAAACACGTTATCTGGTCCATTCAGCACTCCACAGTGCGTTTGATATGCAGATCCAGCGATATCTTGGTTTTCGTGGGGTTTCAAGCTGAGATATGCATTTTTTACGATAATCTTGGTGAGACTCCTGTCCGAAGTATGCTTAATCATCGAGATCGCTCGTTTCGAGCTATTTAATGCGAGAAACACGTTATCTGGTGTTTTCACCACTCCACAGTGCGTATGATATGCAGAACCTGCGATATCTTGGTTTTCGTGGGGTTTCAAGCTGAGATATGCATTTTCTGCGATAATCTTGGTGAGACTTCTGTCCGAAGTATGCAGAATCATCGAGTACGCTCTTATCGAGCTGTTTAATGCGACAAACACGTTATCTGGTGTTTTCACCACTCCACAGTGCGTTTGATATGCAGAACCGGCGACATCTTGGCTTTCGTCGGGTATCAAGCTGGGATATGCATTTTCTACGATAATCTTGGTGAGACTTCTGTCAGAAGTATGCAGAATCATCGGGTTCGCTCTTTTCGAGCTATTTAATGCGAGAAACTCGTTATCTGGTTGTTTTCACCACTCCACAGTGCGTTTGATATGCAGAACCGGCGTCATCTTGATTTTCGTGAGGTTTCAAGGTGAGATATGCATTTTCTGCGATAATCTTGGTGAGACTTCTGTCCGAAGTATGCAGAATCATCTAGATCCTTCTTTTCGAGCTATTTAATGCGAGAAAAACGTTATCTGGTGTTTTCACCACTCGACAGTGCGTTTGACATGCAGAACCAGCGATATCTTGGTTTTCGTGGGGTTTCAAGCTGAGATATGCATTTTCTGCGATAATCTGGTGAGACTTCTGTCCGATTTATACAGAATCATCGAGATCGTTCTTTTCGAGCTATTTAATGCGGGAAACACGTTATCTGGTGTTTTGACCACTCCACAGTGTGTTTGATATGTAGAACCGCCGATAACGTGGTTTTCGTGGGGTTTCCAGCTGATATATGCATTTTCTGCGATAATCTTGGTGTTTCATCTATGAGAAGTATGTAGAATCATCTAGATCGCTCTTTTCGAGCTATTTAATGCGAGAAACACGTTTTCTGGTGTATTCACCACTCCACAGTACGTTTGACATGCAGAACAGGAGATATCTTGGTTTAGGTCGGGTATCAAGCTGAGATATGCATTTTCAACGATAATCTTGGTGAGACTTCTGTCAGAAGTGTGCAGAATCATCGGGATCGCTCTTTTCGAGCTATTTAATGCGAGAAACACGTTGTCTGGTTGGTTTCACGACTCCACAGTGCGTTTGATATGCAGCACCGGCGACATCTTGATTTTCGTGAGGTTTCAAGCTGAGATATGCATTTTCTGCTATAATATTGGTGAGTCTTCTGTCAGTAGGATGCAGAATCATCGAGACCCCTCTTTTCGAGCTATTTAATGCGAGAAACACGTTATCTGGTGTTTTCACCACTCCACAGTGCGTTTGATATGCAGAACAGGCGACATCTTGATTTTCGTGAGATTTCAAGCTGAGATATGCATTTTCTACGATAACCATGGTGAGTCTTCTGTCAGGAGTATGCAGAATCATCTAGATCGCTCTTTTCCAGCTATTTAATGCGAGAAACACGTTATCTGGTGCATTCAGCAATCGACAGTGCGTTTGATATGCAGATCCAGCGATATCTTGGTTTTCGTGGGGTTTCAAGCTGAGATATGCATTTTTTACGATAATCTTGGTGAGACTCCTGTCCGAAGTATGCTTAATCATCGAGATCGCTCGTTTCGAGCTATTTAATGCGAGAAACACGTTATCTGGTGTTTTCACCACTCCACAGTGCGTCTGATATGCAGAACTGGCGATATCTTGGTTTTGGTGGGGTTTCAAGCTGAGATATGCATTTTCTGCGATAATCTTGGTGAGACTTCTGTCCGAAGTATGCTGAAACATCGAGATCGCTCTATTCGAGCTATTTAATGCGGCAAACACGTTATCTGGTGCATTCAGCACTCCACAGTGCGTTTGATATGCAGATCCAGCGATATCTTGGTTTTCGTGGGGTTTCAAGCTGAGATATGCATTTTTTACGATAATCTTGGTGAGACTCCTGTCCGAAGTATGCTTAATCATCGAGATCGCTCGTTTCGAGCTATTTAATGCGAGAAACACGTTATCTGGTGTTTTCACCACTCCACAGTGCGTATGATATGCAGAACCTGCGATATCTTGGTTTTCGTGGGGTTTCAAGCTGAGATATGCATTTTCTGCGATAATCTTGGTGAGACTTCTGTCCGAAGTATGCAGAATCATCGAGTACGCTCTTATCGAGCTGTTTAATGCGACAAACACGTTATCTGGTGTTTTCACCACTCCACAGTGCGTTTGATATGCAGAACCGGCGACATCTTGGCTTTCGTCGGGTATCAAGCTGGGATATGCATTTTCTACGATAATCTTGGTGAGACTTCTGTCAGAAGTATGCAGAATCATCGGGTTCGCTCTTTTCGAGCTATTTAATGCGAGAAACTCGTTATCTGGTTGTTTTCACCACTCCACAGTGCGTTTGACATGCAGAACCAGCGATATCTTGGTTTTCGTGGGGTTTCAAGCTGAGTTATGCATTTTCTGCGATAATCTGGTGAGACTTCTGTCCGATTTATACAGAATCATCGAGATCGCTCTTTTCGAGCTATTTAATGCGGGAAACACGTTATCTGGTGTTTTGACCACTCCACAGTGTGTTTGATATGTAGAACCGCCGATAACGTGGTTTTCGTGGGGTTTCCAGCTGATATATGCATTTTCTGCGATAATCTTGGTGTTTCATCTATGAGAAGTATGCAGAATCATCGAGAACGCTCTTTTCGAGCTACTTAATGCGAGAAACACGTTTTCTGGTTTTTTCACCACTCCACAGTGCGTATGATATGCAGAACCGGCGATATCTTGGTTATCGTGGGGTTTCAAGCTGAGATATACATTTTCTGCGATAATCTTGGTGAGACTTCTGTCCGAAGTATGCTGAATCATCGAGATCGCTCTTTTCGAGCTAGTTAGTGCGAGAAACTCGTTATCTGGTGTTTTCACCACACCACAGTGCGTTTGATATGCAGAACAGTAGATATCTTGGTTTTCGTGGGGTTTCAAGCTGAAATATGCATTTTCTGCGATAATCTTGTTGAGACTTCCGTTCGAAGTATGCAGAATCATCGAGATCGCACTTTTCGAGCTATTTAATGCGAGAAACACGTTATCTGGGGTTTTCACCGCTCCACAGTTGGTTTGATATGCAGAACCGGCGATATCTTGGTTTTCGTGGGGTTTCAAGCTGAGATATGCGTTTTCTGCGATAATCTTGGTGAGAATTCTATCAGAAGTAAGCGGAAACATCGAGATCCCTCTTTTCGAGCTCTTTAATGCGAGAAACACGTTATCTGGTGTTTTCACCTCTCCACAGTGCGTTTGATACGCAGAACCGGCGACATCTTGGCTTTCGTCGGGTATCAACCTGAGATATGCATTTTCTGCGATAATCTTGGTGAGACTTCAGTCAGAAGTATGCAGAATCATCGAGATCGCTCTTTTCGAGCTAGTTAATGCGAGAAAAACCTTATCCGGTGTTTTCACCACTCCACAGTGCGTTTGATATGCAGAACCAGCGATATCTTGGCTTTCGTGGGGTTTCAAGCTGAGATATGCATTTTTTACGATAATCTTGGTGAGACTTCTGTCCGAAGTATGCTTAATCATCGAGATCGCTCGTTTCGAGCTATTTAATGCGAGAAACACGATATCTGGAGTTTTCACCACTCCACAGTTGGTTTGATATGCAGAACCGGCGATATCTTGGTTTTCGTGGGGTTTCAAGCTGAGATATGCGTTTTCTGCGATAATCTTGGTGAGACTTTTATTAGAAGTAAGCAGAATCATCGAGATCCCTCTTTTCGAGCTCTTTAATGCGAGAAACACGTTATCTGGTGTTTTCACCTCTCCACAGTTGGTTTGATATGCAGAACCGGCGATATCTTGGTTTTCGTGGGATTTCAAGCTGAGATATGCGTTTTCTGCGATAATCTTGGTGAGACTTCTATCAGAAGTAAGCAGAATCATCGAGATCCCTCTTTTCGAGCTCTTTAATGCGAGAAACACGTTATCTGGTGTTTTCACCACTCCACAGTGCGTTTGATCTGCAGAACCGGCGACATCTTGATTTTCGTGAGATTTCAACCTGAGATATGCATTTTCGTCGATAATCTTGGTGAGTCTTCTGTCAGTACTATGCAGAATCATCGAGACCCCTCTTTTCGAGCTATTTAATGCGAGAGACACGTTATCTGGTGTTTTCACCACTCCACAGTGCGTTTGATATGCAGAACAGGCGACATCTTAATTTTCGTGAGATTTCAAGCTGCGATATGCATTTTCTACGATAACCATGGTGAGTCTTCTGTCAGAAGTATGCAGAATCATCTAGATCGCTCTCTTCGATCTATTTAATGTGAGAAACACGTTTTCTGGTGTATTCACCACCCCACAGTACGTTTGACATGCAGAACCGGATATATCTTGGTTTCGGTCGGGTTTCAAGCTGAGATATGCATTTTCAACGATAATCTTGGTGAGACTTCTGTTCGAAGTATGCTTAATCATCGAGATCGCTCGTTTCGAGCGATTTAATGCGAGAAACACGTTATCTGGTGTTTTCACCACTCCACAGTGCGTTTGATATGCATAACCGGCGATATCTAGATTTTCGTGGTGTTTCCAGCTGAGATATGCATTCTCTGCGATACTCTTGGTGAGACTTCAGTCAGAAGTATGCAGAATCACCGAGATCGCTCGTTTCGAGCTATTTAATGCGAAAAAACAAGTTTTCTGGTGTTGTCAACATTCCACAGTGCGTTTTATATGCAGAACCGGCGATATCTTGATTTTCGTGGTGTTTCCAGCTGAGATATGCATTTTCTGCGATAATCTTGGTGAGTCTTCTGTCAGAAGTATGTAGAATCATCTAGATCGCTCTTTTCGAGCTATTTAATGCGAGAAACACGTTTTCTGGTGTATTCACCACTCCACAGTACGTTTGACATGCAGAACAGGAGATATCTTGGTTTAGGTCGGGTATCAAGCTGAGATATGCATTTTCAACGATAATCTTGGTGAGACTTCTGTCAGAAGTGTGCAGAATCATCGGGATCGCTCTTTTCGAGCTATTTAATGCGAGAAACACGTTGTCTGGTTGGTTTCACGACTCCACAGTGCGTTTGATATGCAGCACCGGCGACATCTTGATTTTCGTGAGGTTTCAAGCTGAGATATGCATTTTCTGCTATAATATTGGTGAGTCTTCTGTCAGTAGGATGCAGAATCATCGAGACCCCTCTTTTCGAGCTATTTAATGCGAGAAACACGTTATCTGGTGTTTTCACCACTCCACAGTGCGTTTGATATGCAGAACAGGCGACATCTTGATTTTCGTGAGATTTCAAGCTGAGATATGCATTTTCTACGATAACCATGGTGAGTCTTCTGTCAGGAGTATGCAGAATCATCTAGATCGCTCTTTTCCAGCTATTTAATGCGAGAAACACGTTATATGGTTGTTTTCACCACTCCACAGTGCGTTTGATATGCAGAACCAGCGATATCTTGGTTTTCGTGGGGTTTCAAGCTGAGATATGCATTTTTTACGATAATCTTGGTGAGACTTCTGTTCGAAGTATGCTTAATCATCGAGATCGCTCGTTTCGAGCTATTTAATGCGAGAAACACGTTATCTGGTGTTTTCACCACTCCACAGTGCGTTTGATATGCAGAACAGGCGACATCTTGATTTTCGTGAGATTTCAAGCTGAGATATGCATTTTCTACGATAACCATGGTGAGTCTTCTGTCAGGAGTATGCAGAATCATCTAGATCGCTCTTTTCGAGCTATTTAATGCGAGAAACACGTTATATGGTTGTTTTCACCACTCCACAGTGCGTTTGATATGCAGAACCAGCGATATCTTGGTTTTCGTGGGGTTTCAAGCTGAGATATGCATTTTCTGCTATAATATTGGTGAGTCTTCTGTCAGTAGGATGCAGAATCATCGAGACCCCTCTTTTCGAGCTATTTAATGCGAGAAACACGTTATCTGGTGTTTTCACCACTCCACAGTGCGTTTGATATGCAGAACAGGCGACATCTTGATTTTCGTGAGATTTCAAGCTGAGATATGCATTTTCTACGATAACCATGGTGAGTCTTCTGTCAGGAGTATGCAGAATCATCTAGATCGCTCTTTTCGAGCTATTTAATGCGAGAAACACGTTATATGGTTGTTTTCACCACTCCACAGTACGTTTGACATGCAGAACAGGAGATATCTTGGTTTAGGTCGGGTATCAAGCTGAGATATACATTTTCTGCGGTAATCTTGGTGAGACTTCTGTCCGAAGTATGCTGAAACATCGAGATCGCTCTTTTCGAGCTAGTTAATGCGAGAAAAACCTTATCCGGTGTTTTCACCACTCCACAATTCGTTTGATATGCAGAACCAGCGATATCTTGGCTTTCGTGGGGTTTCAAGCTGAGATATGCATTTTTTACGATAATCTTAGTGAGACTTCTGTCCGAAGTATGCTGAATCATCGAGATCGCTCTTTTCGAGCTAGTTAGTGCGAGAAACACGTTATCTGGTGTTTTCACCACACCACAGTGCGTTTGATATGCAGAACCAGCGATATCTTGGTTAACGTGGGGTTTCAAGCTGAGATATGCATTTTTTACGATAATCTTGGTGAGACTTCTGTCCGAAGTATGCTGAATCATCGAGATCGCTCTTTTCGAGCTAGTTAGTGCGAGAAACACGTTATCTGGTGTTTTCACCACACCACAGTACGTTTGATATGCAGAACAGTAGATATCTTGGTTTTCGTGGGGTTTCAAGCTGAAATATGCATTTTCTGCGATAATCTTGTTGAGACTTCTGTTCGAAGTATGCAGAATCATCGAGATCGCACTTTTCGAGCTATTTAATGCGAGAAACACGTTATCTGGGGTTTTCACCACTCCACAGTTGGTTTGATATGCAGAACCGGCGATATCTTGGTTTTCGTGGGGTTTCAAGCTGAGATATGCGTTTTCTGCGATAATCTTGGTGAGACTTCTATCAGAAGTAACCGGAAACATCGAGATCGCTCTTTTCCAGCTCTTTAATGCGAGAAACACGTTATCTGGTGTTTTCACCTCTCCACAGTGCGTTTGATATGCAGAACCGGCGACATCTTGGCTTTCGTCGGGTATCAACCTGAGATATGCATTTTCGGCGATAATCTTGGTGAGAATTCATTTAGAAGTATGCAGAATCATCGAGATCGCTCTTTTAGAGCTATATAATGCGAGAAACACGTTATCTGGTGTTTTGACGACTCCACAGTGCGTATGATGTGCAGAACCGACGATATCCTGGTTTTCGTGGGGTTTCAAGCTCAGATATGCATTTTGTGCGATAATATTGGAGAGACTTCAGACAGAAGTATGCAGAATCATCAAGATCGAACTTTTCGAGCTACTTTATGCGAGAAACACGTTAACTGGTGTTTTCACCACTCCACAGTGCGTTTGATATGCAGATCCGGCGACATCTTGGATTTCGTCGGGGTTCAAGCTGAGATTTGCAATTCCTGCGATAATCTTGGTGAGACTTCTGTCCGAAGTATGCTTAATCATCGAGAACGCTCTTTTCGAGCTAGTTAATGCGAGAAACACGTTATCTGGTGTTTTCAGCACTCCACAGTGCGTTTGATATGCAGAACCGGCGATATCTTGGTTTTCGTGGGGTTTCCAGCTCAGATATGCATTTTCTGCGATAATCTTGGTGAGTCTTCTGTCAGAAGTATGCAGAATCATCTAGATCGCTCTTTTCGAGCTATTTGATGCGAGAAACACGTTTTCTGGTGTTTTCACCACGCCACAGTGCGTTTGATATGCAGAACCGGCGACATCGTGGTTTTCGTCGGGTTTCAAGCTGAGATATGCATTTTCTGCGATCATATTGGTGAGACTTCAGTCAGAAGTATGCAGAATCATCTAGATCGCTCGTTTCGAGCTATTTAAAGCGAGAAACACGTTATCTGGTTGTTTTGACCACTCCACAGTGCGTTTGATATGTAGAGCCGTCGATAACTTGGTTTTCGTGGGGTTTCCAGATGAAATATGCATTTTCTGCGATAATCTTGGTGTTTCATCTATGAGAAGTATGCAGAATCATCGAGAACGCTCTTTTCGAGCTAGTTAATGCGAGATACACGTTTTCTGGTGTTTTCACCACTCCACGGTGCGTCTGATATGCAGAACCGGCGATATCTTGGTTTTCGCGGGGTTTCCAGGTGAGATATGCATTTTCTGCGATAATCTTGGTGAGTCTTCTGTCAGAAGGATGCAGAATCATCTAGATCGCTCTTTTCGAGCTGTTTAATGCGAGAAACACGTTCTCTGGTGTTTTCACCACCCCACAGTGCGTTTGATATGCAGAACCGGCGATATCTTCGTTTCGGTCGGGTTTCAAGCTGAGATATGCATTTTCTGCGATAATCTTGGTGAGTGTTCAGTCAGAAGTATGCAGAATCATCTAGATCGCTCTTTTCGAGCTATTTAATGCGAGAAACACGTTTTCTGGTGTTTTCACCACTCCACAGTGCGTTTGATATGCAGAACCGGCGACATCTTGATTTTCGTGGTGTTTCCAGCTGGGATATGCATTTTCTGCGATAATCTTGGTGAGACTTCAGTCAGAAGTATGCAGAATCATCTAGATCGCTCGTTTCGAGCTATTTAATGCGAGAAACACGTTATCTGGTGTTTTTACCACTCCACAGTGCGTTTGATATGCAGAACCGGCGACATCTTGATTTTCGTGATGTTTCTAGCTGAGATAGGCATTTTCTGCGATAATTTTGGTGTTTCCTCTATGAGAGGTATGCAGAATCATCGAGATCGCTCTATTCGAGCTATTTAATGCGAGAAACACGTTATCTGGTTGTTTTCACTACTCCACAGTGGGTTTGATATGCAGAACCGGCGACATCGTGGTTTTCGCGGGGTTTCCAGCTGAAATATGCATTTTCTGCGATAATCTTGGTGTTTCCTCTATGAGAAGTATGCAGAATCTTCGAGAACGCTCTTTTCGAGCTACTTAATGCGAGAAACACGTTTTCTGGTGTTTTCACCACTCCACAGTGCGTCTGATATGCAGAACCGGCGACATCTTGATTTTCGTGGTGTTTCCAGCTGAGATATGCATTCTCTGCGATAATATTGGTGAGTCTTCTGTCAGAAGGATGCAGAATAATCTAGATCGCTCTCTTCGAGCTGTTTAATGCGAGAAACACGTTCTCTGGTGTTTTCACCACCCCACAGTGCGTTTGATATGCAGAACCGGAGATATCTTCGTTTCGGTCGGGTTTCAAGCTGAGATATGCATTTTCTACGATAATATTGGTGAGACCTCAGTCAGAAGTATGCAGAATTTTCGAGAACGCTCTTTTCGAGCTACTTAATGCGAGAAACACGTTTTCTGGTGTTTTCACCACCCCACAGTGCGTTTGATATGCAGAACCGGCGACATCGTGGTTTTCGTGGGGTTTCCAGCTGAGATAGGCATTTTCTGCGATAATCTTGGTGAGTCTTCAGTCAGAAGTATGCAGAATCATCGAGATCGCTCTATTCGAGCTATTTAATGCGAGAAACACGTTTTCTGGTGTATTCACCACTCCACAGTGCGTTTGATATGCAGAACCGGCGACATCTTGATTTTCGTGGTGTTTCCAGCTGGGATATGCATTTTCTGCGATAATCTTGGTGAGACTTCAGTCAGAAGTATGCAGAATCATCTAGATCGCTCGTTTCGAGCTATTTAATGCGAGAAACACGTTATCTGGTGTTTTTACCACTCCACAGTGCGTTTGATATGCAGAACCGGCGACATCTTGATTTTCGTGGGGTTTCCAGCTGAGATAGGCATTTTCTGCGATAATCTTGGTGAGTCTTCTGTCAGAAGTATGCAGAATCATCGAGATCGCTCTATTCGAGCTATTTAATGCGAGAAACACGTTATCTGGTTGTTTTCACTAGTCCACAGTGGGTTTGATATGCAGAACCGGCGACATCTTAATTTTCGTGATGTTTCTAGCTGAGATAGGCATTTTCAGCGATAATATTGGTGAGACTTCAGTCAGAAATATGCAGAATCATCTAGATCGCTCTTTTCGAGCTATTTAATGCGGGAAACACGTTTTCTGGTGTATTCACCACTCCACAGTGCGTTTGATATGCAGAACCGGCGACATCTTGATTTTCGTGGTGTTTCCAGCTGGGATATGCATTTTCTGCGATAATCTTGGTGAGACTTCAGTCAGAAGTATGCAGAATCATCTAGATCGCTCGTTTCGAGTTATTTAATGCGAGAAACACGTTATCTGGTGTTTTTACCACTCCACAGTGCGTTTGATATGCAGAACCGGCGACATCTTGATTTTCGTGATGTTTCTAGCTGAGATAGGCATTTTCTGCGATAATATTGGTGAGACTTTAGTCAGAAGTATGCAGAATCATCGGGATCGCTCTTTTCGAGCTATTTAATGCGAGAAACACGTTATCTGGTGTTTTCACCACTCCACAGTGCGTTGGATATGCAGAACCGGAGATATTTTGGTTTTCGTCGGGTTTCAAGCTGAGATATGCATTTTCTACGATAAGCTTAGTGAGACCTCTGTCAGAAGTATGCAGAACCTTCGAGAACGCTCTTTTCGAGCTACTTAATGCGAGAAACACGTTTTCTGGTGTTTTTTACCACTGCACAGTACGTTTGATGTGCAGAACCGGAGATATCTTGGATTTCGTGGGGTTTCAAGCTGAGATATGAATTTTTTAGGATAATCTTGGTGAGACTTCTGTCCGAAGTATGCAGAATCATCGAGATTGCTCTATTCGAGCTATTTAATGCGACAAAACGTTATCCGGTGTTTTCACCACTCCACAGTGCGTATGATATGCAGAACCGACGATATCTTGGTTTTCGTGGGGTTTCCAGCTGATATATGCATTTTCTGCGATAATCTTTGTGTTTCATCTATGAGAAGTATGCAGAATCATCCAGAACACTCTTTTCGAGCTAGTTAATGCGAGTAACACGTTTTCTGGTGTTTTCACCACCCCACAGTGCGTTTGATATGCAGAACCGGCGACATCTTGGTTTTCGTCGGGTTTCAAGCTGAGATATGCATTTTCTGCGATAATATTGGTGAGACTTCAGTCAGAAGGATGCAGAATCATCTAGATCGGCCTTCTCGAGCTATTTAATTCGAGAAACACGTTTTCCGCTGTATTGACCACTCCACAGTACGTTTGACATGCAGAAACGGAGATATCTTGGTTACGGTCGGGTTTCAAGCTGAGATATGCATTTTCTGCGATAATATTGGTGAGACGTCAGTCAGAAGTATGCAGAATCATCTAGATCGCTCGTTTCGAGCTATTTAATGCGAAAAAACAAGTTTTCTGGTGTTTTGACCACTCCACAGAGCGTTTGATATGTAGAGCCGCCGATAACTTGGTTTTCGTGGTGTTTTCAGTTGAAATATGCATTTTCTGCGATAATCTTTGTGAGTCTTCTGTCAGAAGTATGCAGAATCATCGAGAACGCTCTTTTCGACTTAGTTAATGTGAGTAACACGTTTTCTTGTGATTTCACAACTCCACAGTGCGTCTGATATGCAGAACCGGCGACATCTTGATTTTCGTGAGGTTTCCAGCTGAAATATGCATTTTCTGCGATAATCTTGGTGCGACTTCTGTCAGAAGTATGCAGAATCATCGACATCGCTCTTTTCGAGCTATTTAATGCGAGTAACACGTTTTCTGGTGTTTTCACCACCCCACAGTGCGTTTGATATACAGAACCGGCGACATCTCGGTTTTCGTCGGGTTTCAAGCTGAGATATGCATTTTCTGCGATAATCTTTGTCAGACTTCAGTCAGAAGTATGATGAATAATCGAGATCGCTCTTTTCGAGCTATTTAATGCGAGATGCACGTTTTCTGGTGTATTCACCACTCCACAGTACGTTTGACATGCAGAACCGGAGATATCTTGGTTTCGGTCGGGTTTCAGGCTGAGATATGCATTTTCTACGATAATCTTGGTGAGAATCTGTCAGAAGTATGCAGAATCATCGAGGACGCTCTTTTCGAGCTATTTAATGCGAGAAACACGTTTTCTGGTGTATTCACCACTCCACAGTGCGTTTGATATGCAGAACCAGCGATATCTTGGCTTTCTTGGGGTTTCCATCTGAGATATGCATTTCCTGCGATAATCTTGGTGAGACATCAGTCAGATGTATGCAGAATCATCTAGATCGCTCGTTTCGAGCTATTTAATGCGAAAAAAGAAGTTTTCTGGTGTTTTGACCACTCCACAGTGCGTTTGATATGTAGAGCCGCCGATAACTTGGTTTTCGTGGGGTTTCCAGCTGAAATATGCATTTTCTGCGATAATCTTGGTGAGACTTCTGTCCGAAGAGTGCAGAATCATAGACATCGCTTTTTTTGAGCTATTTAATGCGAGAAACACGTTATTTGGTGTTTTCACCACTCCACAGTGCGTTTGATATGCAGTACCAGCGATATCTTGGTTTTCGTGGGGTTTCAAGCTGAGATATGAATTTTTTAGGATAATCTTGGTGAGACTTCTGTCCGAAGTAAGCAGAATCATCGAGATCGCTCTGCTCGAGCTATTTAATGCGACAAAACGTTATCCGGTGTTTTCACCACTCCACAGTGCGTATGATATGCAGAACCGACGATATCTTGGTTTTCGTGGGGTTTCAAGCTCAGATATGCATTTTCTGCGGTAATCTTGGTGAGACTTCTGTCCGAAGTATGCAGAATCATCGAGATCGCTCTTTTCGAGCTATTTAATGCGAGAAACACGTTATCTGGTGTTTTCACCACTCCACAGTTCGTTGGATATGCAGAACCGGAGATATCTTGGTTTTCGTGGGGTTTAAAGCTGAGATATGCATTTTCTGCGATAATCTTGGTGAGACTTCTGTCCGAAGTATGCAGAATCATCGAGATCGCTCTATTCGAGCTATTTAATGCGAGAAACACGTTTTCTGGTGTATTCACCACTCCACAGTGCGTTTGATATGCAGAACCGGCGACATCTTGATTTTCGTGGTGTTTCCAGCTGGGATATGCATTTTCTGCGATTATCTTGGTGAGACTTCAGTCAGAAGTATGCAGAATCATCTAGATCGCTCGTTTCGAGCTATTTAATGCGAGAAACACGTTATCTGGTGTTTTTACCACTCCACAGTGCGTTTGATATGCAGAACCGGCGACATCTTGATTTTCGTGGGGTTTCCAGCTGAGATAGGCATTTTCTGCGATAATCTTGGTGAGTCTTCTGTCAGAAGTATGCAGAATCATCGAGATCGCTCTATTCGAGCTATTTAATGCGAGAAACACGTTATCTGGTTGTTTTCACTAGTCCACAGTGGGTTTGATATGCAGAACCGGCGACATCTTAATTTTCGTGATGTTTCTAGCTGAGATAGGCATTTTCAGCGATAATATTGGTGAGACTTCAGTCAGAAATATGCAGAATCATCTAGATCGCTCTTTTCGAGCTATTTAATGCGGGAAACACGTTTTCTGGTGTATTCACCACTCCACAGTGCGTTTGATATGCAGAACCGGCAACATCTTGATTTTCGTGGTGTTTCCAGCTGGGATATGCATTTTCTGCGATAATCTTGGTGAGACTTCAGTCAGAAGTATGCAGAATCATCTAGATCGCTCGTTTCGAGTTATTTAATGCGAGAAACACGTTATCTGGTGTTTTTACCACTCCACAGTGCGTTTGATATGCAGAACCGGCGACATCTTGATTTTCGTGATGTTTCTAGCTGAGATAGGCATTTTCTGCGATAATATTGGTGAGACTTCAGTCAGAAGTATGCAGAATCATCGGGATCGCTCTTTTCGAGCTATTTAATGCGAGAAACACGTTATCTGGTGTTTTCACCACTCCACAGTGCGTTGGATATGCAGAACCGGAGATATTTTGGTTTTCGTCGGGTTTCAAGCTGAGATATGCATTTTCTACGATAAGCTTAGTGAGACATCTGTCAGAAGTATGCAGAACCTTCGAGAACGCTCTTTTCGAGCTACTTAATGCGAGAAACACGTTTTCTGGTGTTTTCACCACTGCACAGTACGTTTGATGTGCAGAACCGGAGATATCTTGGTTTTCGTGGGGTTTCAAGCTGAGATATGAATTTTTTAGGATAATCTTGGTGAGACTTCTGTCCGAAGTATGCAGAATCATCGAGATTGCTCTATTCGAGCTATTTAATGCGACAAAACGTTATCCGGTGTTTTCACCACTCCACAGTGCGTATGATATGCAGAACCGACGATATCTTGGTTTTCGTGGGGTTTCCAGCTGAAATATGCATTTTCTGCGATAATCTTTGTGTTTCATCTATGAGAAGTATGCAGAATCATCTAGAACGCTCTTTTCGAGCTAGTTAATGCGAGTAATACGTTTTCTGGTGTTTTCACCAACCCACAGTGCGTTTGATATGCAGAACCGGCGACATCTTGGTTTTCGTCGGGTTTCAAGCTGAGATATGCATTTTCTGCGATAATATTGGTGAGACTTCAGTCAGAAGGATGCAGAATCATCTAGATCGGCCTTCTCGAGCTATTTAATTCGAGAAACACGTTTTCTGCTGTATTGACCACTCCACAGTACTTTTGACATGCAGAAACGGAGATATCTTGGTTACGGTCGGGTTTCAAGCTGAGATATGCATTTTCTGCGATAATATTGGTGAGACGTCAGTCAGAAGTATGCAGAATCATCTAGATCGCTCGTTTCGAGCTATTTAATGCGAAAAAACAAGTTTTCTGGTGTTTTGACCACTCCACAGAGCGTTTGATATGTAGAGCCGCCGATAACTTGGTTTTCGTGGTGTTTTCAGTTGAAATATGCATTTTCTGCGATAATCTTTGTGAGTCTTCTGTCAGAAGTATGCAGAATCATCGAGAACGCTCTTTTCGACTTAGTTAATGTGAGTAACACGTTTTCTTGTGATTTCACAACTCCACAGTGCGTCTGATATGCAGAACCGGCGACATCTTGATTTTCGTGAGGTTTCCAGCTGAAATATGCATTTTCTGCGATAATCTTGGTGCGACTTCTGTCAGAAGTATGCAGAATCATCGACATCGCTCTTTTCGAGCTATTTAATGCGAGTAACACGTTTTCTGGTGTTTTCACCACCCCACAGTGCGTTTGATATACAGAACCGGCGACATCTCGGTTTTCGTCGGGTTTCAAGCTGAGATATGCATTTTCTGCGATAATCTTTGTCAGACTTCAGTCAGAAGTATGATGAATAATCGAGATCGCTCTTTTCGAGCTATTTAATGCGAGATGCACGTTTTCTGGTGTATTCACCACTCCACAGTACGTTTGACATGCAGAACCGGAGATATCTTGGTTTCGGTCGGGTTTCAGGCTGAGATATGCATTTTCTACGATAATCTTGGTGAGAATCTGTCAGAAGTATGCAGAATCATCGAGGACGCTCTTTTCGAGCTATTTAATGCGAGAAACACGTTTTCTGGTGTATTCACCACTCCACAGTGCGTTTGATATGCAGAACCAGCGATACCTTGGCTTTCTTGGGGTTTCCATCTGAGATATGCATTTCCTGCGATAATCTTGGTGAGACATCAGTCAGAAGTATGCAGAATCATCTAGATCGCTCGTTTCGAGCTATTTAATGCGAAAAAAGAAGTTTTCTGGTGTTTTGACCACTCCACAGTGCGTTTGATATGTAGAGCCGCCGATAACTTGGTTTTCGTGGGGTTTCCAGCTGAAATATGCATTTTCTGCGATAATCTTGGTGAGACTTCTGTCCGAAGAGTGCAGAATCATAGACATCGCTTTTTTTGAGCTATTTAATGCGAGAAACACGTTATTTGGTGTTTTCACCACTCCACAGTGCGTTTGATATACAGTACCAGCGATATCTTGGTTTTCGTGGGGTTTCAAGCTGAGATATGAATTTTTTAGGATAATCTTGGTGAGACTTCTGTCCGAAGTAAGCAGAATCATCGAGATCGCTCTGCTCGAGCTATTTAATGCGACAAAACGTTATCCGGTGTTTTCACCACTCCACAGTGCGTATGATATGCAGAACCGACGATATCTTGGTTTTCGTGGGGTTTCAAGCTCAGATATGCATTTTCTGCGGTAATCTTGGTGAGACTTCTGTCCGAAGTATGCAGAATCATCGAGATCGCTCTTTTCGAGCTATTTAATGCGAGAAACACGTTATCTGGTGTTTTCACCACTCCACAGTTCGTTGGATATGCAGAACCGGAGATATCTTGGTTTTCGTGGGGTTTAAAGCTGAGATATGCATTTTCTGCGATAATCTTGGTGAGACTTCTGTCCGAAGTATGCAGAATCATCGAGATCGCTCTATTCGAGCTATTTAATGCGAGAAACACGTTTTCTGGTGTATTCACCACTCCACAGTGCGTTTGATATGCAGAACCGGCGACATCTTGATTTTCGTGGTGTTTCCAGCTGGGATATGCATTTTCTGCGATAATCTTGGTGAGACTTCAGTCAGAAGTATGCAGAATCTTCTAGATCGCTCGTTTCGAGCTATTTAATGCGAGAAACACGTTATCTGGTGTTTTTACCACTCCACAGTGCGTTTGATATGCAGAACCGGCGACATCTTGATTTTCGTGGGGTTTCCAGCTGAGATAGGCATTTTCTGCGATAATCTTGGTGAGTCTTCTGTCAGAAGTATGCAGAATCATCGAGATCGCTCTATTCGAGCTATTTAATGCGAGAAACACGTTATCTGGTTGTTTTCACTAGTCCACAGTGGGTTTGATATGCAGAACCGGCGACATCTTAATTTTCGTGATGTTTCTAGCTGAGATAGGCATTTTCAGCGATAATATTGGTGAGACTTCAGTCAGAAATATGCAGAATCATCTAGATCGCTCTTTTCGAGCTATTTAATGCGGGAAACACGTTTTCTGGTGTATTCACCACTCCACAGTGCGTTTGATATGCAGAACCGGCGACATCTTGATTTTCGTGGTGTTTCCAGCTGGGATATGCATTTTCTGCGATAATCTTGGTGAGACTTCAGTCAGAAGTATGCAGAATCATCTAGATCGCTCGTTTCGAGTTATTTAATGCGAGAAACACGTTATCTGGTGTTTTTACCACTCCACAGTGCGTTTGATATGCAGAACCGGCGACATCTTGATTTTCGTGATGTTTCTAGCTGAGATAGGCATTTTCTGCGATAATATTGGTGAGACTTCAGTCAGAAGTATGCAGAATCATCGGGATCGCTCTTTTCGAGCTATTTAATGCGAGAAACACGTTATCTGGTGTTTTCACCACTCCACAGTGCGTTGGATATGCAGAACCGGAGATATTTTGGTTTTCGTCGGGTTTCAAGCTGAGATATGCATTTTCTACGATAAGCTTAGTGAGACATCTGTCAGAAGTATGCAGAACCTTCGAGAACGCTCTTTTCGAGCTACTTAATGCGAGAAACACGTTTTCTGGTGTTTTCACCACTGCACAGTACGTTTGATGTGCAGAACCGGAGATATCTTGGTTTTCGTGGGGTTTCAAGCTGAGATATGAATTTTTTAGGATAATCTTGGTGAGACTTCTGTCCGAAGTATGCAGAATCATCGAGATTGCTCTATTCGAGCTATTTAATGCGACAAAACGTTATCCGGTGTTTTCACCACTCCACAGTGCGTATGATATGCAGAACCGACGATATCTTGGTTTTCGTGGGGTTTCCAGCTGATATATGCATTTTCTGCGATAATCTTTGTGTTTCATCTATGAGAAGTATGCAGAATCATCCAGAACACTCTTTTCGAGCTAGTTAATGCGAGTAACACGTTTTCTGGTGTTTTCACCACCCCACAGTGCGTTTGATATGCAGAACCGGCGACATCTTGGTTTTCGTCGGGTTTCAAGCTGAGATATGCATTTTCTGCTATAATATTGGTGAGACTTCAGTCAGAAGTATGCAGAATCATCTCGATCGCTCGTTTCGAGCTATTTAATGCGAATAAACAAGTTTTCTGGTGTTTTGACCACTTCACAGTACGTTTGACATGCAGAAACGGAGATACCTTGATTTCCGTCGGGTTTCAAGCTGAGATATGCATTTTCTGCGATAATATTGGTGAGACTTCAGTTAGATGTATGCAGAATCATCGAGATCGCTCTGTTCGAGCTATTTAATGCGAGAAACACGTTTTCTGGTGTATTCACCACTCCACAGTGCGTTTGATATGCAGAACCAGCGATATCTTGGCTTTCGTGGGGTTTCAAGCTGAGATATGCAGTTTCTGCGATAAGCTTGGTGAGACATTTGTCCGAAGTATGCAGAATCATCGAGATCGCTCTATTCGAGCTATTTAATGCGAGAAACACGTTATCTGGTGTTTTCATCACTCCACAGGGCGTCTGATATGCAGAACCGGCGACATCTTGATTTTCGTGAGGTTTCCAGCTGAAATATGCATTTTCTGCGATAATCTTGGTGCGACTTCTGTCAGAAGTATGCAGAATCATCGACATCGCTCTTTTCGAGCTATTTAATGCGAGTAACACGTTTTCTGGTGTTTTCACCACCCCACAGTGCGTTTGATATACAGAACCGGCGACATCTCGGTTTTCGTCGGGTTTCAAGCTGAGATATGCATTTTCTGCGATAATCTTTGTCAGACTTCAGTCAGAAGTATGATGAATAATCGAGATCGCTCTTTTCGAGCTATTTAATGCGAGATGCACGTTTTCTGGTGTATTCACCACTCCACAGTGCGTTTGATATGCAGAACCGACGACATCATGGCTGTCGTCGGGCATCAAGCTGAGATATGCATTTTCTGCGATAATCTTGGTGAGACATCAGTCAGAAGTATGCAGAATCATCGAGATCGCTCTTTTCGAGCTATTTAATGGAGAAACACGTTATCTGGTGTATTGACCACTCCACAGTGCGTTTGATATGCGGAACCGGCGACATCTTGGGTTCCGTCGGGGTACAAGCTGAGATATGCATTTTCTGCGATAATATTGGTGAGACTTCAGTCAGAAGTATGCAGAATCATCTAGATCGCTCGTTTCTAGCTATTTAATGCGAGAAACACGTTATCTGGTGTTTTCACCACTCCACAGTGCGTTTGATATGCAGAACCGGCGACATCATGGCTGTCGTCGGGCATCAAGCTGAGATATGCATTTTCTGCGATAATCTTGGTGAGACATCAGTCAGAAGTATGCAGAATCATCGAGATCGCTCTTTTCGAGCTATTTAATGGAGAAACACGTTATCTGGTGTATTGACCACTCCACAGTGCGTTTGATATGCGGAACCGGCGCCAGCTTGATTTTCGTGAGGTTTCAAGCTGAGATATGCATTTTCTGCGATAATATTGGTGAGAGTTCAGTCAGAAGTATGCAGGATCATCTAGATCGCTCGTTTCGAGCTATTTAATTCGAGAAACACGTTATCTGGTGTTTTCACCACTCCACAGTGCGTTTTGATATGCAGAACCGGCGACATCATGGCTGTCGTCGGGCATCAAGCTGATATATGCATTTTCTGCGGTAATCTTGATGAGACATCAGTCAGAAGTATGCAGAATCATCGAGATCGCTCTTTTCGAGCTATTTAATGGAGAAACACGTTATCTGGTGTATTGACCACTCCACAGTGCGTTTGATATGCGGAACCGGCGCCATCTTGATTTTCGTGAGGTTTCAAGCTGAGATATGCATTTTCTGCGATAATATTGGTGAGAGTTCAGTCAGAAGTATGCAGGATCATCTAGATCGCTCGGTTCGAGCTATTTAATGCGAGAAACACGTTGTCTGGTTGTTTTCACCACTCCACGGTGCGTTTGATATGCAGAACCGGCGATATCTTGATTTTCGTGGTGTTTCCAGCTGAGATATGCATTTTCTTCGATAATCTTGGTGAGTCTTCTGTCAGCAGTATGCAGAATCATCGAGATCGCTCTATTCGAGCTATTTAATGCGAGAAACACGTTATCTGGTGTATTGACCACTCCACAGTGCCTTTGATATGCGGAACCGGCGCCATCTTGATTTTCGTGAGGTTTCAAGCTGAGATATGCATTTTCTGCGATAATATTGGTGAGAGTTCAGTCAGAAGTATGCAGGATCATCTAGATCGCTCGTTTCGAGATATTTAATGCGAGAAACACGTTTTCTGGTGTTTTCACCACTCCACAGTACGTTTGACATGCAGAACCGGCGATGTTTGGTTTTCGTCGGGTTTCAAGCTGAGATATGCATTTTCTACGATAATCTTGGTGAGACTTCTGTCCGAAGTAAGCAGAATCATCGAGATCGCTCTTTTCGAGCTACTTAATGCGAGAAACACGTTTTCTGGTGTATTCACCACTCCACAGTACGTTTGACATGCAGAACCGGAGATATCCTGGTTTCGGTCGGGTTTCAAGCTGAGATATGCTTTTCTACGATAATCTTGGTGAGACTTCTGTCAGAAGTATGCAGAATCTTCGAGAACGCTTTTTTCGAGCTACTTAATGCGAGAAACACGTTATCTGGTTGTTTTCACCACTCCACAGTGCGTTTGATATGCAGAACCGGCGACATCTTGATTTTCGTGACGTTTCTAGCTGAGATATGCATTTTCTGCGATAATATTGGTGAGACTTCATTCAGAAGTATGCAGAATCATCTAGATCGATCTTGTCGAGCTATTTAATGCAAAAAAACAAGTTTCCCGGTGTTTTCAACATTCCACAGTGCGTTTGATATGCAGAACTGGCGATATCTTGATTTTCGTGGTGTTTCCAGCTGAGATTTGCATTTTCTGCGATAATCTTGGTGAGTCTTCTCTCAGAAGTATGCAGAATCATCTAGATTGCACTTTTCGAGCCATTTAATGCGAGAAACACGTTTTCTGGTGTATTCACCACTCCACAGAGCGTTTGATATGCAGAACCGGCGATATCTTGATATTCGTGGTGTTTCCAGCTGAGATATGCATTTTCTGCGATAATAGTGGTGAGACATCAGTCAGAAGTATGCAGAATCATCGGGATCGCTCTTCTCGAGCTATTTAATGCGGCAAACACGTTATCTGGTGCTTTCAGCACTCCACAGTGCGTATGATATGCAGAACCAGCGATATCTTGGTTTTCGTGGGGTTTCAAGCTGAGATATGCATTTTTTACGATAATCTTGGTGAGACTTCTGCCCGAAGTATGCTTAATCATCGTGATCGCTCGTTTCTAGCTATTTAATGCGAGAAACACGTTATCTGGTGTTTTCACCACTCCACAGTGCGTTTGATATGCAGAACCGGCGACATCATGGCTGTCGTCGGGCATCAAGCTGAGATATGCATTTTCTGCGATAATCTTGGTGAGACATCAGTCAGAAGTATGCAGAATCATCGAGATCGCTCTTTTCGAGCTATTTAATGGAGAAACACGTTATCTGGTGTATTGACCACTCCACAGTGCGTTTGATATGCGGAACCGGCGCCATCTTGATTTTCGTGAGGTTTCAAGCTGAGATATGCATTTTCTGCGATAATATTGGTGAGACTTCAGTCAGAAGTATGCAGAATCATCTAGATCGTTCGTTTCGAGCTATTTAATGCGAAAAAACAAGTTTTCTGGTGTTTTGACCACTCCACAGTGCGTTTGATATGTAGAGCCGCCGATAACTTGGTTTTCGTGGGGTTTCCAGCTGAAATATGCATTTTCTGCGATAATCTTTGTGTTTCATCAATGAGAAGTATGCAGAATCATCCAGAACGCTCTTTTCGAGCTAGTTAATGCGAGTAACACGTTTTCTGGTGTTTTCACCACTCCACAGTGCGTCTGATATGCAGAACCGACGATATCTTGGTTTTCGTGGGGTTTCCAACTGAAATATGCATTTTCTGCGATAATCTTTGTGTTTCATCAATGAGAAGTATGCAGAATCATCCAGAACGCTCTTTTCGAGCTATTTAATGCGAGAAACACGTTATCTGGTGTTTTCACCACTCCACAGTGCGTTTGATATGCAGAACCGGCGACATCATGGCTGTCGTCGGGCATCAAGCTGAGATATGCATTTTCTGCGATAATCTTTGTGTTTCATCAATGAGAAGTATGCAGAACCATCCAGAACGCACTTTTCGAGCTAGTTAATGCGAGTAACACGTTTTCTGGTGTTTTCACCACTCCACAGTGCGTCTGATATGCAGAACCGGCGATATCTTGGTTTTCGTGGGGTTTCCAGCTGAGATATGCATTTTCTGCGATAATCGTGGTGAGACTTCATTCAGAAGTATGCAGAATCATCTAGATCGCTCGTGTGGAGCTACTTAATGCAAAAAAACAAGTTTCCCGGTGTTTTCAACATTCCACAGTGCGTTTGATATGCAGAACTGGCGATATCTTGATTTTCGTGGTGTTTCCAGCTGAGATATGCATTATCTGCGATAATCTTAGTGAGTCTTCTGTCAGAAGTATGCAGAATCATCGGGAACGCTCTTTTCGAGCTATTTAATGCGAGAAACTCGTTATCTGGTTGTTTTCACCACTCCACAGTGCGTTTGATATGCAGAACCGGCGTCAACTTGATTTTCGTGAGGTTTCAAGGTGAGATATGCATTTTCTGCGATTATCTTGGTGAGACTTCTGTCAGAAGTATGCAGAATCATCGAGATCGCTCTTTTCGAGCTACTTAATTCGAGAAACACGTTATCTGGTGTTTTCGCCACTCCACAGTGCGTTTGACATGCAGAACCGCAGATATCTTGGTTACGTTCGGGATTCAAGCTGAGATATGCATTTTCTGCGATAATCTTGGTGAGACTTCAGTCAGAAGTATGCAGAATCGTCTAGATCGCTCTTGTCGAGCTATTTAACGCGAGAAACACGTTATATGGTGTTTTCACCACTCCACAGTGCGTTTGATATGCAGAACCGGCGACATCTTGGCTTTAGTTGGGGTTCAAACTGAGATATGCATTTTTTGCGATAATATTGGTGAGACTTCAGTCAGAAGTATGCAGAATCATCTAGATCGCTCGTTTCGTGCTAATTAATGCGGCAAACACGTTATCTGGTGCTTTCAGCACTCCACAGTGCGTTTGATATGCAGAACCAGCGATATCTTGGATTTCGTGGGGTTTCAAGCTGAGATATGCATTTTTTACGATAATCTTGGTGAGACTCCTGTCCGAAGTATGCTTAATCATCGAGATCGCTCGTTTCGAGCTATTTAATGCGAGAAACACGTTATCTGGTGTTTTCACCACTCCACAGTGCGTATGATATGCAGAACCGGCGATATCTTGGTTTTCGTGGTGTTTCAATCTGAGATATGCATTTTCTGCGATAATCTTGGTGAGACATCAGTCAGAAGTATGCAGAATCATCGAGATCGCTCTTTTCGAGCTATTTAATGGAGAAACACGTTATCTGGTGTATTGACCACTCCACAGTGCGTTTGATATGCGGAACCGGCGCCATCTTGATTTTCGTGAGGTTTCAAGGTGAGATATGCATTTTCTGCGATTATCTTGGTGAGACTTCTGTCAGAAGTATGCAGAATCATCGAGATCGCTCTTTTCGAGCTATTTAATGCGAGAAACACGTTGTCTGGTTGTTTTCACCACTCCACGGTGCGTTTGATATGCAGAACCGGCGACATCTTGTTTTTCGTGACGTTTCTAGCTGAGATATGCATTTTCTGCGATAATATTGGTGAGACTTCAGTCAGAAGTATGCAGAATCATCTAGATCGTTCGTTTCGAGCTATTTAATGCAAAAAAACAAGTTTTCTGGTGTTTTGACCACTCCACAGTGCGTTTGATATGTAGAGCCGCCGATAACTTGGTTTTCGTGGGGTTTCCAGCTGAAATATGCATTTTCTGCGATAATCTTTGTGTTTCATCAATGAGAAGTATGCAGAATCATCCAGAACGCTCTTTTCGAGCTAGTTAATGCGAGTAACACGTTTTCTGGTGTTTTCACCACTCCACAGTGCGTCTGATATGCAGAACCGACGATATCTTGGTTTTCGTGGGGTTTCCAACTGAAATATGCATTTTCTGCGATAATCTTTGTGTTTCATCAATGAGAAGTATGCAGAATCATCCAGAACGCTCTTTTCGAGCTATTTAATGCGAGAAACACGTTATCTGGTGTTTTCACCACTCCACAGTGCGTTTGATATGCAGAACCGGCGACATCATGGCTGTCGTCGGGCATCAAGCTGAGATATGCATTTTCTGCGATAATCTTTTTGTTTCATCAATGAGAAGTATGCAGAACCATCCAGAACGCACTTTTCGAGCTAGTTAATGCGAGTAACACGTTTTCTGGTGTTTTCACCACTCCACAGTGCGTCTGATATGCGGAACCGGCGATATCTTGGTTTTCGTGGTGTTTCCAGCTGAGATATGCATTATCTGCGATAATCTTAGTGAGTCTTCTGTCAGAAGTATGCAGAATTATCTAGATTGCACTTTTCGAGCCATTTAATGCGAGAAACACGTTTTCTGGTGTATTCACCACTCCACAGAGCGTTTGATATGCAGAACCGGCGATATCTTGATATTCGTGGTGTTTCCAGCTGAGATATGCATTTTCTGCGATAATCTTAGTGAGTCTTCTGTCTGAAGTATGCAGAATCATCTAGATTGCACTTTTCGAGCCATTTAATGCGAGAAACACGTTTTCTGGTGTATTCACCACTCCACAGAGCGTTTGATATGCAGAACCGGCGATATCTTGATATTCGTGGTGTTTCCAGCTGAGATATGCATTTTCTGCGATAATAGTGGTGAGAAATCAGTCAGAAGTATGCAGAATCTTCGAGAACGCTCTTTTCGAGCTACTTAATGCGAGAAACACGTTTTCTGGTGTATTCACCACTCCACAGTACGTTTGACATGCAGAACCGAAGATATCTTGGTTTCGGTCGGGTTTCAAGCTGAGACATGCATTTTCTGCGATAATCTTGGTGATTCTACTGTCAGAAGTATGCAGAAGCATCGAGTACGCTCTTTTCGAGCTGTTTAATGCGAGAAACACGTTATCTGGTGTTTTCACCACTCCACAGTGCGTTTGATATGCAGAACCGGCGACATCTTGGCTTTAGTCGGGGTTCAAACTGAGATATGCATTTTTTGCGATAATATTGGTGAGACTTCAGTCAGAAGTATGCACAATCATCTAGATCGCTCGTTTCGTGCTAATTAATGCGGCAAACACGTTATCTGGTGCTTTCAGCACTCCACAGTGCGTTTGATATGCAGAACCAGCGATATCTTGGATTTCGTGGGGTTTCAAGCTGAGATATGCATTTTTTACGATAATCTTGGTGAGACTCCTGTCCGAAGTATGCTTAATCATCGAGATCGCTCGTTTCGAGCTATTTAATGCGAGAAACACGTTATCTGGTGTTTTCACGACTCCACAGTGCGTATGATATGCAGAACCGGCGTCAACTTGATTTTCGTGAGGTTTCAAGGTGAGATATGCATTTTCTGCGATTATCTTGGTGAGACTTCTGTCAGAAGTATGCAGAATCATCGAGATCGCTCTTTTCGAGCTACTTAATTCGAGAAACACGTTATCTGGTGTTTTCGCCACTCCACAGTGCGTTTGACATGCAGAACCGCAGATATCTTGGTTACGTTCGGGATTCAAGCTGAGATATGCATTTTCTGCGATAATCTTGGTGAGACTTCAGTCAGAAGTATGCAGAATCGTCTAGATCGCTCTTGTCGAGCTATTTAACGCGAGAAACACGTTATATGGTGTTTTCACCACTCCACAGTGCGTTTGATATGCAGAACCGGCGACATCTTGGCTTTAGTCGGGGTTCAAACTGAGATATGCATTTTTTGCGATAATATTGGTGAGACTTCAGTCAGAAGTATGCAGAATCATCTAGATCGCTCGTTTCGTGCTAATTAATGCGGCAAACACGTTATCTGGTGCTTTCAGCACTCCACAGTGCGTTTGATATGCAGAACCAGCGATATCTTGGATTTCGTGGGGTTTCAAGCTGAGATATGCATTTTTTACGATAATCTTGGTGAGACTCCTGTCCGAAGTATGCTTAATCATCGAGATCGCTCGTTTCGAGCTATTTAATGCGAGAAACACGTTATCTGGTGTTTTCACCACTCCACAGTGCGTATGATATGCAGAACCGGCGATATCTTGGTTTTCGTGGGGTTTCAATCTGAGATATGCATTTTCTGCGATAATCTTGGTGAGACATCAGTCAGAAGTATGCAGAATCATCGAGATCGCTCTTTTCGAGCTATTTAATGGAGAAACACGTTATCTGGTGTATTGACCACTCCACAGTGCGTTTGATATGCGGAACCGGCGCCATCTTGATTTTCGTGAGGTTTCAAGGTGAGATATGCATTTTCTACGATAATCTTGGTGAGACTTCTGTCCGAAGTAAGCAGAATCATCGAGATCGCTCTTTTCGAGCTACTTAATGCGAGAAACACGTTTTCTGGTGTATTCACCACTCCACAGTACGTTTGACATGCAGAACCGGAGATATCCTGGTTTCGGTCGGGTTTCAAGCTGAGATATGCTTTTCTACGATAATCTTGGTGAGACTTCTGTCAGTAGTATGCAGAATCTTCGAGAACGCTTTTTTCGAGCTACTTAATGCGAGAAACACGTTATCTGGTTGTTTTCACCACTCCACAGTGCGTTTGATATGCAGAACCGGCGACATCTTGATTTTCGTGACGTTTCTAGCTGAGATATGCATTTTCTGCGATAATATTGGTGAGACTTCATTTAGAAGTATGCAGAATCATCTAGATCGCTCTTGTTGAGCTATTTAATAAAAAAAAACAAGTTTCCCGGTGTTTTCAACATTCCACAGTGCGTTTGATATGCAGAACTGGCGATATCTTGATTTTCGTGGTGTTTCCAGCTGAGATTTGCATTTTCTGCGATAATCTTGGTGAGTCTTCTGTCAGAAGTATGCAGAATCATCTAGATTGCACTTTTCGAGCCATTTAATGCGAGAAACACGTTTTCTGGTGTATTCACCACTCCACAGAGCGTTTGATATGCAGAACCGGCGACATCTTGGCTTTAGTCGGGGTTCAAACTGATATATGCATTATCTGCGATAATCTTAGTGAGTCTTCTGTCAGAAGTATGCAGAATCATCTAGATTGCACTTTTCGAGCCATTTAATGCGAGAAACACGTTTTCTGGTGTATTCACCACTCCACAGAGCGTTTGATATGCAGAACCGGCGATATCTTGATATTCGTGGTGTTTCCAGCTGAGATATGCATTTTCTGCGATAATAGTGGTGAGACATCAGTCAGAAGTATGCAGAATCTTCGAGCGCTCTTTTCGAGCTACTTAAAGCGAGAAACACGTTTTCTGGTGTATTCACCACTCCACAGTACGTTTGACATGCAGAACCGAAGATATCTTGGTTTCGGTCGGGTTTCAAGCTGAGACATGCATTTTCTGCGATAATCTTGGTGATTCTTCTGTCAGAAGTATGCAGAAGCATCGAGTACGCTCTTTTCGAGCTGTTTAATGCGAGAAACACGTTATCTGGCGTTTTCACCACTCCACAGTGCGTTTGATATGCAGAACCGGCGACATCTTGGCTTTCGTCGGGTATCAAGCTGGGATATGCATTTTCTACGATAATCTTGGTGAGACTTCTGTCAGAAGTATGCAGAATCATCGGGAACGCTCTTTTCGAGCTATTTAATGCGAGAAACTCGTTATCTGGTTGTTTTCACCACTCCACAGTGCGTTTGATATGCAGAACCGGCGTCAACTTGATTTTCGTGAGGTTTCAAGGTGAGATATGCATTTTCTGCGATTATCTTGGTGAGACTTCTGTCAGAAGTATGCAGAATCATCGAGATCGCTCTTTTCGAGCTACTTAATTCGAGAAACACGTTATCTGGTGTTTTCGCCACTCCACAGTGCGTTTGACATGCAGAACCGCAGATATCTTGGTTACGTTCGGGATTCAAGCTGAGATATGCATTTTCTGCGATAATCTTGGTGAGACTTCAGTCAGAAGTATGCAGAATCGTCTAGATCGCTCTTGTCGAGCTATTTAACGCGAGAAACACGTTATATGGTGTTTTCACCACTCCACAGTGCGTTTGATATGCAGAACCGGCGACATCTTGGCTTTAGTCGGGGTTCAAACTGAGATATGCATTTTTTGCGATAATATTGGTGAGACTTCAGTCAGAAGTATGCAGAATCATCTAGATCGCTCGTTTCGTGCTAATTAATGCGGCAAACACGTTATCTGGTGCTTTCAGCACTCCACAGTGCGTTTGATATGCAGAACCAGCGATATCTTGGATTTCGTGGGGTTTCAAGCTGAGATATGCATTTTTTACGATAATCTTGGTGAGACTCCTGTCCGAAGTATGCTTAATCATCGAGATCGCTCGTTTCGAGCTATTTAATGCGAGAAACACGTTATCTGGTGTTTTCACCACTCCACAGTGCGTATGATATGCAGAACCGGCGATATCTTGGTTTTCGTGGGGTTTCAATCTGAGATATGCATTTTCTGCGATAATCTTGGTGAGACATCAGTCAGAAGTATGCAGAATCATCGAGATCGCTCTTTTCGAGCTATTTAATGGAGAAACACGTTATGTGGTGTATTGACCACTCCACAGTGCGTCTGATATGCGGAACCGGCGCCATCTTGATTTTCGTGAGGTTTCAAGGTGAGATATGCATTTTCTGCGATTATCTTGGTGAGACTTCTGTCAGAAGTATGCAGAATCATCGAGATCGCTCTTTTCGAGCTACTTAATTCGAGAAACACGTTATCTGGTGTTTTCGCCACTCCACAGTGCGTTTGACATGCAGAACCGCAGATATCTTGGTTACGTTCGGGATTCAAGCTGAGATATGCATTTTCTGCGATAATCTTGGTGAGACTTCAGTCAGAAGTATGCAGAATTGTCTAGATCGCTCTTGTCGAGCTATTTAACGCGAGAAACACGTTATATGGTGTTTTCACCACTCCACAGTGCGTTTGATATGCAGAACCGGCGACATCTTGGCTTTAGTCGGGGTTCAAACTGAGATATGCATTTTTTGCGATAATATTGGTGAGACTTCAGTCAGAAGTATGCAGAATCATCTAGATCGCTCGTTTCGTGCTAATTAATGCGGCAAACACGTTATCTGGTGCTTTCAGCACTCCACAGTGCGTTTGATATGAAGAACCAGCGATATCTTGGATTTCGTGGGGTTTCAAGCTGAGATATGCATTTTTTACGATAATCTTGGTGAGACTTCTGCCCGAAGTATGCTTAATCATCGTGATCGCTCGTTTCTAGCTATTTAATGCGAGAAACACGTTATCTGGTGTTTTCACCACTCCACAGTGCGTTTGATATGCAGAACCGGCGACATCATGGCTGTCGTCGGGCATCAAGCTGAGATATGCATTTTCTGGGATAATCTTGGTGAGACATCAGTCAGAAGTTTGCAGAATCATCGATATCGCTCTTTTCGAGCTATTTAATGGAGAAACACGTTATCTGGTGTATTGACCACTCCACAGTGCGTTTGATATGCGGAACCGGCGCCATCTTGATTTTCGTGAGGTTTCTACCTGGGATATGCATTTTCTGCGATAATATTGGTGAGAGTTCAGTCAGAAGTATGCAGGATCATCTAGATCGCTCGTTTCGAGCTATTTAATGCGAGAAACACGTTGTCTGGTTGTTTTCACCACTCCACGGTGCGTTTGATATGCAGAACCGGCGACATCTTGATTTTCGTGACGTTTCTAGCTGAGATATGCATTTTCTGCGATAATATTGGTGAGACTTCAGTCAGAAGTATGCAGAATCATCTAGATCGTTCGTTTCGAGCTATTTAATGCGAAAAAACAAGTTTTCTGGTGTTTTGACCACTCCACAGTGCGTTTGATATGCAGAACAGGCGACATCATGGCTGTCGTCGGGCATCAAGCTGAGATATGCATTTTCTGCGATAATCTTTGTGTTTCATCAATGAGAAGTATGCAGAATCATCCAGAACGCTCTTTTCGAGCTATTTAATGCGAGAAACACGTTATCTGGTGTTTTCACCACTCCACAGTGCGTTTGATATGCAGAACCGGCGACATCATGGCTGTCGTCGGGCATCAAGCTGAGATATGCATTTTCTGCGATAATCTTTTTGTTTCATCAATGAGAAGTATGCAGAACCATCCAGAACGCACTTTTCGAGCTAGTTAATGCGAGTAACACGTTTTCTGGTGTTTTCACCACTCCACAGTGCGTCTGATATGCAGAACCGGCGATATCTTGGTTTTCGTGGGGTTTCCAGCTGAGATATGCATTTTCTGCGATAATCGTGGTGAGTCTTCTGTCAGAAGTATGCAGAATCATCGAGAACGCTCTTTTCGAGCTATTTAATGGAGAAACACGTTATCTGGTGTATTGACCACTCCACAGTGCGTTTGATATGCAGAACCGGCGATATCTTGATATTCGTGGTGTTTCCAGCTGAGATATGCATTTTCTGCGATAATAGTGGTGAGACATCAGTCAGAAGTATGCAGAATCTTCGAGAACGCTCTTTTCGAGCTACTTAATGCGAGAAACACGTTTTCTGGTGTATTCACCACTCCACAGTACGTTTGACATGCAGAACCGAAGATATCTTGGTTTCGGTCGGGTTTCAAGCTGAGACATGCATTTTCTGCGATAATCTTGGTGATTCTTCTGTCAGAAGTATGCAGAAGCATCGAGTACGCTCTTTTCGAGCTGTTTAATGCGAGAAACACGTTATCTGGTGTTTTCACCACTCCACAGTGCGTTTGATATGCAGAACCGGCGACATCTTGGCTTTAGTCGGGGTTCAAACTGAGATATGCATTTTTTGCGATAATATTGGTGAGACTTCAGTCAGAAGTATGCAGAATCATCTAGATCGCTCGTTTCGTGCTAATTAATGCGGCAAACACGTTATCTGGTGCTTTCAGCACTCCACAGTGCGTTTGATATGCAGAACCAGCGATATCTTGGATTTCGTGGGGTTTCAAGCTGAGATATGCATTTTTTACGATAATCTTGGTGAGACTCCTGTCCGAAGTATGCTTAATCATCGAGATCGCTCGTTTCGAGCTATTTAATGCGAGAAACACGTTATCTGGTGTTTTCACCACTCCACAGTGCGTATGATATGCAGAACCGGCGATATCTTGGTTTTCGTGGGGTTTCAATCTGAGATATGCATTTTCTGCGATAATCTTGGTGAGACATCAGTCAGAAGTATGCAGAATCATCGAGATCGCTCTTTTCGAGCTATTTAATGGAGAAACACGTTATCTGGTGTATTGACCACTCCACAGTGCGTTTGATATGCGGAACCGGCGCCATCTTGATTTTCGTGAGGTTTCAAGGTGAGATATGCATTTTCTGCGATTATCTTGGTGAGACTTCTGTCAGAAGTATGCAGAATCATCGAGATCGCTCTTTTCGAGCTACTTAATTCGAGAAACACGTTATCTGGTGTTTTCGCCACTCCACAGTGCGTTTGACATGCAGAACCGCAGATATCTTGGTTACGTTCGGGATTCAAGCTGAGATATGCATTTTCTGCGATAATCTTGGTGAGACTTCAGTCAGAAGTATGCAGAATCGTCTAGATCGCTCTTGTCGAGCTATTTAACGCGAGAAACACGTTATATGGTGTTTTCACCACTCCACAGTGCGTTTGATCTGCAGAACCGGCGACATCTTGGCTTTAGTCGGGGTTCAAACTGAGATATGCATTTTTTGCGATAATATTGGTGAGACTTCAGTCAGAAGTATGCAGAATCATCTAGATCGCTCGTTTCGTGCTAATTAATGCGACAAACACGTTATCTGGTGCTTTCAGCACTCCACAGTGCGTTTGATATGAAGAACCAGCGATATCTTGGATTTCGTGGGGTTTCAAGCTGAGATATGCATTTTTTACGATAATCTTGGTGAGACTTCTGCCCGAAGTATGCTTAATCATCGTGATCGCTCGTTTCTAGCTATTTAATGCGAGAAACACGTTATCTGGTGTTTTCACCACTCCACAGTGCGTTTGATATGCAGAACCGGCGACATCATGGCTGTCGTCGGGCATCAAGCTGAGATATGCATTTTCTGCGATAATCTTGGTGAGACATCAGTCAGAAGTTTGCAGAATCATCGATATCGCTCTTTTCGAGCTATTTAATGGAGAAACACGTTATCTGGTGTATTGACCACTCCACAGTGCGTTTGATATGCGGAACCGGCGCCATCTTGATTTTCGTGAGGTTTCAAGCTGAGATATGCATTTTCTGCGATAATATTGGTGAAAGTTCAGTCAGAAGTATGCAGGATCATCTAGATCGCTCGTTTCGAGCTATTTAATGCGAGAAACACGTTGTCTGGTTGTTTTCACCACTCCACTGTGCGTTTGATATGCAGAACCAGCGTCATCTTGATTTTCGTGGTGTTTCCAGCTGAGATATGCATTTTCTGCGATAATCTTGGTGAGTCTTCTGTCAGCAGTATGCAGAATCATCGAGATCGCTCTATTCGAGCTATTTAATGCGAGAAACACGTTATCTGGTTGTTTTCACCACTCCACAGTGCGTGTGATATGCAGAACCGGCGACATCTTGATTTTCGTGACGTTTCTAGCTGAGATATGCATTTTCTGCGATAATATTGGTGAGACTTCAGTCAGAAGTATGCAGAATCATCTAGATCGTTCGTTTCGAGCTATTTAATGCGAAAAAACAAGTTTTCTGGTGTTTTGACCACTCCACAGTGCGTTTGATATGTAGAGCCGCCGATAACTTGGTTTTCGTGGGGTTTCCAACTGAAATATGCATTTTCTGCGATAATCTTTGTGTTTCATCAATGAAAAGTATGCAGAATCATCCAGAACGCTCTTTTCGAGCTATTTAATGCGAGAAACACGATATCTGGTGTTTTCACCACTCCACAGTGCGTTTGATATGCAGAACCGGCGACATCATGGCTGTCGTCGGGCATCAATCTGAGATATGCATTTTCTGCGATAATCTTTGTGTTTCATCAATGAGAAGTATGCAGAACCATCCAGAATGCACTTTTCGAGCTAGTTAATGCGAGTAACACGTTTTCTGGTGTTTTCACCACTCCAAAGTGCGTCTGATATGCAGAACCGGCGATATCTTGGTTTTCGTGGGGTTTCCAGCTGAGATATGCATTTTCTGCGATAATCGTGGTGAGACTTCACTCAGAAGTATGCAGAATCATCTAGATCGCTCTTGTCGAGCTATTTAAGTCAAAAAAACAAGTTTCCCGGTGTTTTCAACATTCCACAGTGCGTTTGATATGCAGAACTGGCGATATCTTGATTTTCGTGGTGTTTCCAGCTGAGATATGCATTTTCTGCGATAATCTTGGTGAGTCTTCTGTCAGAAGGATGCAGAATCATCTAGATTGCACTTTTCGAGCCATTTAATGCGAGAAACACGTTTTCTGTTGTATTCACCACTCCACAGAGCGTTTGATATGCAGAACCGGCAATATCTTGATATTCGTGGTGTTTCCAGCTGAGATATGCATTTTCTGCGATAATAGTGGTGAGACATCAGTCAGAAGTATGCAGAATCTTCGAGAACGCTCTTTTCGAGCTACTTAATGCCAGAAACACGTTTTCTGGTGTATTCACCACTCCACAGTGCGTATGATATGCAGAACCGGCGATATCTTGGTTTTCGTGGGGTTTCAATCTGAGATATGCATTTTCTGCGATAATCTTGGTGAGACATCAGTCAGAAGTATGCAGAATCATCGAGATCGCTCTTTTCGAGCTATTTAATGGAGAAACACGTTATCTGGTTTATTGACCACTCCACAGTGCGTTTGATATGCGGAACCGGCGCCATCTTGATTTTCGTGAGGTTTCAAGGTGAGATATGCATTTTCTGCGATTATCTTGGTGAGACTTCTGTCAGAAGTATGCAGAATCATCGAGATCGCTCTTTTCGAGCTACTTAATTCGAGAAACACGTTATCTGGTGTTTTCGCCACTCCACAGTGCGTTTGACATGCAGAACCGCAGATATCTTGGTTACGTTCGGGATTCAAGCTGAGATATGCATTTTCTGCGATAATCTTGGTGAGACTTCAGTCAGAAGTATGCAGAATTGTCTAGATCGCTCTTGTCGAGCTATTTAACGCGAGAAACACGTTATATGGTGTTTTCACCACTCCACAGTGCGTTTGATATGCAGAACCGGCGACATCTTGGCTTTAGTCGGGGTTCAAACTGAGATATGCATTTTTTGCGATAATATTGGTGAGACTTCAGTCAGAAGTATGCAGAATCATCTAGATCGCTCGTTTCGTGCTAATTAATGCGGCAAACACGTTATCTGGTGCTTTCAGCACTCCACAGTGCGTTTGATATGAAGAACCAGCGATATCTTGGATTTCGTGGGGTTTCAAGCTGAGATATGCATTTTTTACGATAATCTTGGTGAGACTTCTGCCCGAAGTATGCTTAATCATCGTGATCGCTCGTTTCTAGCTATTTAATGCGAGAAACACGTTATCTGGTGTTTTCACCACTCCACAGTGCGTTTGATATGCAGAACCGGCGACATCATGGCTGTCGTCGGGCATCAAGCTGAGATATGCATTTTCTGCGATAATCTTGGTGAGACATCAGTCAGATGTTTGCAGAATCATCGATATCGCTCTTTTCGAGCTATTTAATGGAGAAACACGTTATCTGGTGTATTGACCACTCCACAGTGCGTTTGATATGCGGAACCGGCGCCATCTTGATTTTCGTGAGGTTTCTACCTGGGATATGCATTTTCTGCGATAATATTGGTGAGAGTTCAGTCAGAAGTATGCAGGATCATCTAGATCGCTCGTTTCGAGCTATTTAATGCGAGAAACACGTTGTCTGGTTGTTTTCACCACTCCACGGTGCGTTTGATATGCAGAACCGGCGACATCTTGATTTTCGTGACGTTTCTAGCTGAGATATGCATTTTCTGCGATAATATTGGTGAGACTTCAGTCAGAAGTATGCAGAATCATCTAGATCGTTCGTTTCGAGCTACTTAATGCGAAAAAACAAGTTTTCTGGTGTTTTGACCACTCCACAGTGCGTTTGATATGTAGAGCCGCCGATAACTTGGTTTTCGTGGGATTTCCAGCTGAAATATGCATTTTCTGCGATAATCTTTGTGTTTCATCAATGAGAAGTATGCAGAATCATCCAGAACGCTCTTTTCGAGCTAGTTAATGCGAGTAACACGTTTTCTGGTGTTTTCACCACTCCACAGTGCGTCTGATATGCAGAACCGACGATATCTTGGTTTTCGTGGGGTTTCCAACTGAAATATGCATTTTCTGCGATAATCTTTGTGTTTCATCAATGAGAAGTATGCAGAATCATCCAGAACGCTCTTTTCGAGCTATTTAATGCGAGAAACACGTTATCTGGTGTTTTCACCACTCCACAGTGCGTTTGATATGCAGAACCGGCGATATCTTGGTTTTCGTGGGGTTTCCAGCTGAGATATGCATTTTCTGCGATAATCGTGGTGAGACTTCATTCAGAAGTATGCAGAATCATCTAGATCGCTCTTGTCGAGCTACTTAATGCAAAAAAACAAGTTTCCCGGTGTTTTCAACATTCCACAGTGCGTTTGATATGCAGAACTGGCGATATCTTGATTTTCGTGGTGTTTCCAGCTGAGATATGCATTATCTGCGATAATCTTAGTGAGTCTTCTGTCAGAAGTATGCAGAATCATCGAGAACGCTCTTTTCGAGCTATTTAATGGAGAAACACGTTATCTGGTGTATTGACCACTCCACAGTGCGTTTGATATGCAGAACCGGCGATATCTTGATATTCGTGGTGTTTCCAGCTGAGATATGCATTTTCTGCGATAATAGTGGTGAGACATCAGTCAGAAGTATGCAGAATCTTCGAGAACGCTCTTTTCGAGCTACTTAATGCGAGAAACACGTTTTCTGGTGTATTCACCACTCCACAGTACGTTTGACATGCAGAACCGAAGATATCTTGGTTTCGATCGGGTTTCAAGCTGAGACATGCATTTTCTGCGATAATCTTGGTGATTCTTCTGTCAGAAGTATGCAGAAGCATCGAGTACGCTCTTTTCGAGCTGTTTAATGCGAGAAACACGTTATCTGGTGTTTTCACCACTCCACAGTGCGTTTGATATGCAGAACCGGCGACATCTTGGCTTTAGTCGGGGTTCAAACTGAGATATGCATTTTTTGCGATAATATTGGTGAGACTTCAGTCAGAAGTATGCAGAATCATCTAGATCGCTCGTTTCGTGCTAATTAATGCGGCAAACACGTTATCTGCTGCTTTCAGCACTCCACAGTGCGTTTGATATGCAGAACCAGCGATATCTTGGATTTCGTGGGGTTTCAAGCTGAGATATGCATTTTTTACGATAATATTGGTGAGACTCCTGTCCGAAGTATGCTTAATCATCGAGATCGCTCGTTTCGAGCTATTTAATGCGAGAAACACGTTATCTGGTGTTTTCACCACTCCACAGTGCGTATGATATGCAGAACCGGCGATATCTTGGTTTTCGTGGGGTTTCAATCTGAGATATGCATTTTCTGCGATAATCTTGGTGAGACATCAGTCAGAAGTATGCAGAATCATCGAGATCGCTCTTTTCGAGCTATTTAATGGAGAAACACGTTATCTGGTGTATTGACCACTCCACAGTGCGTTTGATATGCGGAACCGGCGCCATCTTGATTTTCGTGAGGTTTCAAGGTGAGATATGCATTTTCTGCGATTATCTTGGTGAGACTTCTGTCAGAAGTATGCAGAATCATCGAGATCGCTCTTTTCGAGCTACTTAATTCGAGAAACACGTTATCTGGTGTTTTCGCCACTCCACAGTGCGTTTGACATGCAGAACCGCAGATATCTTGGTTACGTTCGGGATTCAAGCTGAGATATGCATTTTCTGCGATAATCTTGGTGAGACTTCAGTCAGAAGTATGCAGAATCGTCTAGATCGCTCTTGTCGAGCTATTTAACGCGAGAAACACGTTATATGGTGTTTTCACCACTCCACAGTGCGTTTGATCTGCAGAACCGGCGACATCTTGGCTTTAGTCGGGGTTCAAACTGAGATATGCATTTTTTGCGATAATATTGGTGAGACTTCAGTCAGAAGTATGCAGATTCATCTAGATCGCTCGTTTCGTGCTAATTAATGCGACAAACACGTTATCTGGTGCTTTCAGCACTCCACAGTGCGTTTGATATGAAGAACCAGCGATATCTTGGATTTCGTGGGGTTTCAAGCTGAGATATGCATTTTTTACGATAATCTTGGTGAGACTTCTGCCCGAAGTATGCTTAATCATCGTGATCGCTCGTTTCTAGCTATTTAATGCGAGAAACACGTTATCTGGTGTTTTCACCACTCCACAGTGCGTTTGATATGCAGAACCGGCGACATCATGGCTGTCGTCGGGCATCAAGCTGAGATATGCATTTTCTGCGATAATCTTGGTGAGACATCAGTCAGAAGTTTGCAGAATCATCGATATCGCTCTTTTCGCGCTATTTAATGGAGAAACACGTTATCTGGTGTATTGACCACTCCACAGTGCGTTTGATATGCGGAACCGGCGCCATCTTGATTTTCGTGAGGTTTCAAGCTGAGATATGCATTATCTGCGATAATCTTAGTGAGTCTTCTGTCAGAAGTATGCAGAATCATCGAGAACGCTCTTTTCGAGCTATTTAATGGAGAAACACGTTATCTGGTGTATTGACCACTCCACAGTGCGTTTGATATGCAGAACCGGCGATATCTTGATATTCGTGGTGTTTCCAGCTGAGATATGCATTTTCTGCGATAATAGTGGTGAGACATCAGTCAGAAGTATGCAGAATCTTCGAGAACGCTCTTTTCGAGCTACTTAATGCGAGAAACACGTTTTCTGGTGTATTCACCACTCCACAGTACGTTTGACATGCAGAACCGAAGATATCTTGGTTTCGGTCGGGTTTCAAGCTGAGACATGCATTTTCTGCGATAATCTTGGTGATTCTTCTGTCAGAAGTATGCAGAAGCATCGAGTACGCTCTTTTCGAGCTGTTTAATGCGAGAAACACGTTATCTGGTGTTTTCACCACTCCACAGTGCGTTTGATATGCAGAACCGGCGACATCTTGGCTTTAGTCGGGGTTCAAACTGAGATATGCATTTTTTGCGATAATATTGGTGAGACTTCAGTCAGAAGTATGCAGAATCATCTAGATCGCTCGTTTCGTGCTAATTAATGCGGCAAACACGTTATCTGGTGCTTTCAGCACTCCACAGTGCGTTTGATATGCAGAACCAGCGATATCTTGGATTTCGTGGGGTTTCAAGCTGAGATATGCATTTTTTACGATAATCTTGGTGAGACTCCTGTCCGAAGTATGCTTAATCATCGAGATCGCTCGTTTCGAGCTATTTAATGCGAGAAACACGTTATCTGGTGTTTTCACCACTCCACAGTGCGTATGATATGCAGAACCGGCGATATCTTGGTTTTCGTGGGGTTTCAATCTGAGATATGCATTTTCTGCGATAATCTTGGTGAGACATCAGTCAGAAGTATGCAGAATCATCGAGATCGCTCTTTTCGAGCTATTTAATGGAGAAACACGTTATCTGGTGTATTGACCACTCCACAGTGCGTTTGATATGCGGAACCGGCGCCATCTTGATTTTCGTGAGGTTTCAAGGTGAGATATGCATTTTCTGCGATTATCTTGGTGAGACTTCTGTCAGAAGTATGCAGAATCATCGAGATCGCTCTTTTCGAGCTACTTAATTCGAGAAACACGTTATCTGGTGTTTTCGCCACTCCACAGTGCGTTTGACATGCAGAACCGCAGATATCTTGGTTACGTTCGGGATTCAAGCTGAGATATGCATTTTCTGCGATAATCTTGGTGAGACTTCAGTCAGAAGTATGCAGAATCGTCTAGATCGCTCTTGTCGAGCTATTTAACGCGAGAAACACGTTATATGGTGTTTTCACCACTCCACAGTGCGTTTGATCTGCAGAACCGGCGACATCTTGGCTTTAGTCGGGGTTCAAACTGAGATATGCATTTTTTGCGATAATATTGGTGAGACTTCAGTCAGAAGTATGCAGAATCATCTAGATCGCTCGTTTCGTGCTAATTAATGCGACAAACACGTTATCTGGTGCTTTCAGCACTCCACAGTGCGTTTGATATGAAGAACCAGCGATATCTTGGATTTCGTGGGGTTTCAAGCTGAGATATGCATTTTTTACGATAATCTTGGTGAGACTTCTGCCCGAAGTATGCTTAATCATCGTGATCGCTCGTTTCTAGCTATTTAATGCGAGAAACACGTTATCTGGTGTTTTCACCACTCCACAGTGCGTTTGATATGCAGAACCGGCGACATCATGGCTGTCGTCGGGCATCAAGCTGAGATATGCATTTTCTGCGATAATCTTGGTGAGACATCAGTCAGAAGTTTGCAGAATCATCGATATCGCTCTTTTCGAGCTATTTAATGGAGAAACACGTTATCTGGTGTATTGACCACTCCACAGTGCGTTTGATATGCGGAACCGGCGCCATCTTGATTTTCGTGAGGTTTCAAGCTGAGATATGCATTTTCTGCGATAATATTGGTGAAAGTTCAGTCAGAAGTATGCAGGATCATCTAGATCGCTCGTTTCGAGCTATTTAATGCGAGAAACACGTTGTCTGGTTGTTTTCACCACTCCACTGTGCGTTTGATATGCAGAACCAGCGTCATCTTGATTTTCGTGGTGTTTCCAGCTGAGATATGCATTTTCTGCGATAATCTTGGTGAGTCTTCTGTCAGCAGTATGCAGAATCATCGAGATCGCTCTATTCGAGCTATTTAATGCGAGAAACACGTTATCTGGTTGTTTTCACCACTCCACAGTGCGTGTGATATGCAGAACCGGCGACATCTTGATTTTCGTGACGTTTCTAGCTGAGATATGCATTTTCTGCGATAATATTGGTGAGACTTCAGTCAGAAGTATGCAGAATCATCTAGATCGTTCGTTTCGAGCTATTTAATGCGAAAAAACAAGTTTTCTGGTGTTTTGACCACTCCACAGTGCGTTTGATATGTAGAGCCGCCGATAACTTGGTTTTCGTGGGGTTTCCAACTGAAATATGCATTTTCTGCGATAATCTTTGTGTTTCATCAATGAGAAGTATGCAGAATCATCCAGAACGCTCTTTTCGAGCTATTTAATGCGAGAAACACGATATCTGGTGTTTTCACCACTCCACAGTGCGTTTGATATGCAGAACCGGCGACATCATGGCTGTCGTCGGGCATCAAGCTGAGATATGCATTTTCTGCGATAATCTTTGTGTTTCATCAATGAGAAGTATGCAGAACCATCCAGAATGCACTTTTCGAGCTAGTTAATGCGAGTAACACGTTTTCTGGTGTTTTCACCACTCCAAAGTGCGTCTGATATGCAGAACCGGCGATATCTTGGTTTTCGTGGGGTTTCCAGCTGAGATATGCATTTTCTGCGATAATCGTGGTGAGACTTCACTCAGAAGTATGCAGAATCATCTAGATCGCTCTTGTCGAGCTATTTAAGTCAAAAAAACAAGTTTCCCGGTGTTTTCAACATTCCACAGTGCGTTTGATATGCAGAACTGGCGATATCTTGATTTTCGTGGTGTTTCCAGCTGAGATATGCATTTTCTGCGATAATCTTGGTGAGTCTTCTGTCAGAAGGATGCAGAATCATCTAGATTGCACTTTTCGAGCCATTTAATGCGAGAAACACGTTTTCTGTTGTATTCACCACTCCACAGAGCGTTTGATATGCAGAACCGGCAATATCTTGATATTCGTGGTGTTTCCAGCTGAGATATGCATTTTCTGCGATAATAGTGGTGAGACATCAGTCAGAAGTATGCAGAATCTTCGAGAACGCTCTTTTCGAGCTACTTAATGCCAGAAACACGTTTTCTGGTGTATTCACCACTCCACAGTGCGTATGATATGCAGAACCGGCGATATCTTGGTTTTCGTGGGGTTTCAATCTGAGATATGCATTTTCTGCGATAATCTTGGTGAGACATCAGTCAGAAGTATGCAGAATCATCGAGATCGCTCTTTTCGAGCTATTTAATGGAGAAACACGTTATCTGGTTTATTGACCACTCCACAGTGCGTTTGATATGCGGAACCGGCGCCATCTTGATTTTCGTGAGGTTTCAAGGTGAGATATGCATTTTCTGCGATTATCTTGGTGAGACTTCTGTCAGAAGTATGCAGAATCATCGAGATCGCTCTTTTCGAGCTACTTAATTCGAGAAACACGTTATCTGGTGTTTTCGCCACTCCACAGTGCGTTTGACATGCAGAACCGCAGATATCTTGGTTACGTTCGGGATTCAAGCTGAGATATGCATTTTCTGCGATAATCTTGGTGAGACTTCAGTCAGAAGTATGCAGAATTGTCTAGATCGCTCTTGTCGAGCTATTTAACGCGAGAAACACGTTATATGGTGTTTTCACCACTCCACAGTGCGTTTGATATGCAGAACCGGCGACATCTTGGCTTTAGTCGGGGTTCAAACTGAGATATGCATTTTTTGCGATAATATTGGTGAGACTTCAGTCAGAAGTATGCAGAATCATCTAGATCGCTCGTTTCGTGCTAATTAATGCGGCAAACACGTTATCTGGTGCTTTCAGCACTCCACAGTGCGTTTGATATGAAGAACCAGCGATATCTTGGATTTCGTGGGGTTTCAAGCTGAGATATGCATTTTTTACGATAATCTTGGTGAGACTTCTGCCCGAAGTATGCTTAATCATCGTGATCGCTCGTTTCTAGCTATTTAATGCGAGAAACACGTTATCTGGTGTTTTCACCACTCCACAGTGCGTTTGATATGCAGAACCGGCGACATCATGGCTGTCGTCGGGCATCAAGCTGAGATATGCATTTTCTGCGATAATCTTGGTGAGACATCAGTCAGAAGTTTGCAGAATCATCGATATCGCTCTTTTCGAGCTATTTAATGGAGAAACACGTTATCTGGTGTATTGACCACTCCACAGTGCGTTTGATATGCGGAACCGGCGCCATCTTGATTTTCGTGAGGTTTCTACCTGGGATATGCATTTTCTGCGATAATATTGGTGAGAGTTCAGTCAGAAGTATGCAGGATCATCTAGATCGCTCGTTTCGAGCTATTTAATGCGAGAAACACGTTGTCTGGTTGTTTTCACCACTCCACGGTGCGTTTGATATGCAGAACCGGCGACATCTTGATTTTCGTGACGTTTCTAGCTGAGATATGCATTTTCTGCGATAATATTGGTGAGACTTCAGTCAGAAGTATGCAGAATCATCTAGATCGTTCGTTTCGAGCTACTTAATGCGAAAAAACAAGTTTTCTGGTGTTTTGACCACTCCACAGTGCGTTTGATATGTAGAGCCGCCGATAACTTGGTTTTCGTGGGGTTTCCAGCTGAAATATGCATTTTCTGCGATAATCTTTGTGTTTCATCAATGAGAAGTATGCAGAATCATCCAGAACGCTCTTTTCGAGCTAGTTAATGCGAGTAACACGTTTTCTGGTGTTTTCACCACTCCACAGTGCGTCTGATATGCAGAACCGACGATATCTTGGTTTTCGTGGGGTTTCCAACTGAAATATGCATTTTCTGCGATAATCTTTGTGTTTCATCAATGAGAAGTATGCAGAATCATCCAGAACGCTCTTTTCGAGCTATTTAATGCGAGAAACACGTTATCTGGTGTTTTCACCACTCCACAGTGCGTTTGATATGCAGAACCGGCGATATCTTGGTTTTCGTGGGGTTTCCAGCTGAGATATACATTTTCTGCGATAATCGTGGTGAGACTTCATTCAGAAGTATGCAGAATCATCTAGATCGCTCTTGTCGAGCTACTTAATGCAAAAAAACAAGTTTCCCGGTGTTTTCAACATTCCACAGTGCGTTTGATATGCAGAACTGGCGATATCTTGATTTTCGTGGTGTTTCCAGCTGAGATATGCATTATCTGCGATAATCTTAGTGAGTCTTCTGTCAGAAGTATGCAGAATCATCGAGAACGCTCTTTTCGAGCTATTTAATGGAGAAACACGTTATCTGGTGTATTGACCACTCCACAGTGCGTTTGATATGCAGAACCGGCGATATCTTGATATTCGTGGTGTTTCCAGCTGAGATATGCATTTTCTGCGATAATAGTGGTGAGACATCAGTCAGAAGTATGCAGAATCTTCGAGAACGCTCTTTTCGAGCTACTTAATGCGAGAAACACGTTTTCTGGTGTATTCACCACTCCACAGTACGTTTGACATGCAGAACCGAAGATATCTTGGTTTCGATCGGGTTTCAAGCTGAGACATGCATTTTCTGCGATAATCTTGGTGATTCTTCTGTCAGAAGTATGCAGAAGCATCGAGTACGCTCTTTTCGAGCTGTTTAATGCGAGAAACACGTTATCTGGTGTTTTCACCACTCCACAGTGCGTTTGATATGCAGAACCGGCGACATCTTGGCTTTAGTCGGGGTTCAAACTGAGATATGCATTTTTTGCGATAATATTGGTGAGACTTCAGTCAGAAGTATGCAGAATCATCTAGATCGCTCGTTTCGTGCTAATTAATGCGGCAAACACGTTATCTGCTGCTTTCAGCACTTCACAGTGCGTTTGATATGCAGAACCAGCGATATCTTGGATTTCGTGGGGTTTCAAGCTGAGATATGCATTTTTTACGATAATATTGGTGAGACTCCTGTCCGAAGTATGCTTAATCATCGAGATCGCTCGTTTCGAGCTATTTAATGCGAGAAACACGTTATCTGGTGTTTTCACCACTCCACAGTGCGTATGATATGCAGAACCGGCGATATCTTGGTTTTCGTGGGGTTTCAATCTGAGATATGCATTTTCTGCGATAATCTTGGTGAGACATCAGTCAGAAGTATGCAGAATCATCGAGATCGCTCTTTTCGAGCTATTTAATGGAGAAACACGTTATCTGGTGTATTGACCACTCCACAGTGCGTTTGATATGCGGAACCGGCGCCATCTTGATTTTCGTGAGGTTTCAAGGTGAGATATGCATTTTCTGCGATTATCTTGGTGAGACTTCTGTCAGAAGTATGCAGAATCATCGAGATCGCTCTTTTCGAGCTACTTAATTCGAGAAACACGTTATCTGGTGTTTTCGCCACTCCACAGTGCGTTTGACATGCAGAACCGCAGATATCTTGGTTACGTTCGGGATTCAAGCTGAGATATGCATTTTCTGCGATAATCTTGGTGAGACTTCAGTCAGAAGTATGCAGAATCGTCTAGATCGCTCTTGTCGAGCTATTTAACGCGAGAAACACGTTATATGGTGTTTTCACCACTCCACAGTGCGTTTGATCTGCAGAACCGGCGACATCTTGGCTTTAGTCGGGGTTCAAACTGAGATATGCATTTTTTGCGATAATATTGGTGAGACTTCAGTCAGAAGTATGCAGAATCATCTAGATCGCTCGTTTCGTGCTAATTAATGCGACAAACACGTTATCTGGTGCTTTCAGCACTCCACAGTGCGTTTGATATGAAGAACCAGCGATATCTTGGATTTCGTGGGGTTTCAAGCTGAGATATGCATTTTTTACGATAATCTTGGTGAGACTTCTGCCCGAAGTATGCTTAATCATCGTGATCGCTCGTTTCTAGCTATTTAATGCGAGAAACACGTTATCTGGTGTTTTCACCACTCCACAGTGCGTTTGATATGCAGAACCGGCGACATCATGGCTGTCGTCGGGCATCAAGCTGAGATATGCATTTTCTGCGATAATCTTGGTGAGACATCAGTCAGAAGTTTGCAGAATCATCGATATCGCTCTTTTCGCGCTATTTAATGGAGAAACACGTTATCTGGTGTATTGACCACTCCACAGTGCGTTTGATATGCGGAACCGGCGCCATCTTGATTTTCGTGAGGTTTCAAGCTGAGATATGCATTTTCTGCGATAATATTGGTGAAAGTTCAGTCAGAAGTATGCAGGATCATCTAGATCGCTCGTTTCGAGCTATTTAATGCGAGAAACACGTTGTCTGGTTGTTTTCACCACTCCACTGTGCGTTTGATATGCAGAACCAGCGTCATCTTGATTTTCGTGGTGTTTCCAGCTGAGATATGCATTTTCTGCGATAATCTTGGTGAGTCTTCTGTCAGCAGTATGCAGAATCATCGAGATCGCTCTATTCGAGCTATTTAATGCGAGAAACACGTTATCTGGTTGTTTTCACCACTCCACAGTGCGTTTGATATGCAGAACCGGCGACATCTTGATTTTCGTGACGTTTCTAGCTGAGATATGCATTTTCTGCGATAATATTGGTGAGACTTCAGTCAGAAGTATGCAGAATCATCCAGAACGCTCTTTTCGAGCTATTTAATGCGAGAAACACGATATCTGGTGTTTTCACCACTCCACAGTGCGTTTGATATGCAGAACCGGCGACATCATGGCTGTCGTCGGGCATCTAGCTGAGATATGCATTTTCTGCGATAATCTTTGTGTTTCATCAATGAGAAGTATGCAGAACCATCCAGAATGCACTTTTCGAGCTAGTTAATGCGAGTAACACGTTTTCTGGTGTTTTCACCACTCCAAAGTGCGTCTGATATGCAGAACCGGCGATATCTTGGTTTTCGTGGGGTTTCCAGCTGAGATATGCATTTTCTGCGATAATCGTGGTGACACTTCACTCAGAAGTATGCAGAATCATCTAGATCGCTCTTGTCGAGCTATTTAAGTCAAAAAAACAAGTTTCCCGGTGTTTTCAACATTCCACAGTGCGTTTGATATGCAGAACTGGCGATATCTTGATTTTCGTGGTGTTTCCAGCTGAGATATGCATTTTCTGCGATAATCTTGGTGAGTCTTCTGTCAGAAGGATGCAGAATCATCTAGATTGCACTTTTCGAGCCATTTAATGCGAGAAACACGTTTTCTGTTGTATTCACCACTCCACAGAGCGTTTGATATGCAGAACCGGCAATATCTTGATATTCGTGGTGTTTCCAGCTGAGATATGCATTTTCTGCGATAATAGTGGTGAGACATCAGTCAGAAGTATGCAGAATCTTCGAGAACGCTCTTTTCGAGCTACTTAATGCCAGAAACACGTTTTCTGGTGTATTCACCACTCCACAGTACGTTTGACATGCAGAACCGAAGATATCTTGGTTTCGGTCGGGTTTCAAGCTGAGATATGCATTTTCTGCGATAATCTTTTTGCGACTTCTGTCAGAAGTATGCAGAATCATCGAGATCGCTCTTTTCGAGCTACTTAATGCGAGAAACACGTTTTCTGGGGTTTTCACCAGACCACAGTTCGTTAGATATGCAGAAGCGAAGATATCTTGGTTTTCGTGGGGTTTCAAGCTGAGATATGCATTTTCTGCGATAATCTTGGTGCGACTTCTGTCAGAAGTATGCAGAATCATCGAGATCGCTCTATTCGAGCTATTTAATGCGAGAAACACGTTATCTGCTGTTTTCATCACTCCACAGGGCGTTTGATATGCAGAACCGGCGATATCTTGGTTTTCGTGGGGTTTCCATCTGAGATATGCATTTTCTGCGATAATCTTGGGGCGACTTCTGTCCGAAGTATGCTTAATCATCGAGACCGCTCGTTTCGACCTATTTAATGCGAGAAACACGTTTTCTGGGGTTTTCACCACACCACAGTTCGTTGGATGTGCAGAACCGGAGATATCTTGGTTTTCGTGGGGTCTCAAGCTGAGATATGCATTTTCTGCGATAATCTTGGTGAGACTTCAGTCAGAAATATGCAGAATCATCGAGATCGCTCTATTCGAGCTCTTTAATGCGAGAAACACGTTATCTAGTTGTTTTCACCACTCCACAGTGCGTTTGATATGCAGAACCGGCGACATCTTGATTTTCGTGAGGTTTCAAGCTGAGATATGCATTTCCTGCGATAATCTTGGAGAGACATCAGTCAGATGTATGCAGAATCATCTAGATCGCTCGTTTCGAGCTATTTAATGCGAAAAAACAAGTTTTGTGGTGTTTTGACCACTCAACAGTACGTTTGACATGCAGAAACGGAGATACCTTGGTTTCGGTCGTGTATCAAGCTGAGATATGCATTTTCTGCGATAATCTTGGTGAGACTTCAGTCAGAAGTACGCAGAATCATTTAGACCGCTCGTTTCGAGCTGCTTAATGCGTGAAACACGTTTTCTGGTGTTTTCACCAATCCACAGTGCGTTTGATATGCAGAACCGGCGACATCTTGGATTTCGTCGGGGTTCACGCTGAGATATGCATTTTCTGCGATAATCTTGGTGAGACTTCTGTCCGAAGTATGCAGAAACATCGGGAGCGCTCTTTTCGAGCTATTTAATGCGCGAAACACGTTTTCTGGGTTTTTCACCACTCCACAGTTCTTTGGATATGCAGAAGAGGAGATATCTTGGTTTGCGTGGGGTTTCAAGCAGAGATATGCATTTTCTGCGATAACCTTGGTGAGACTTCTGTTAGAAGTATACAGAATCATCGAGATCGCTCTTTTCGAGCTATTTAATGCGAGAAACACGTTATCTGGTGTTGTCACTACTCCACAGTGCGTTTGATATGCAGAACTGGCGACATCTTGATTTTCGTGAGGTTTCAAGCTGAGATATGCATTTCCTGCGATAATCTTGGAGAGACATCAGTCAGATGTATGCAGAATCATCTAGATCGCTCGTTTCGAGCTATTTAATGCGAAAAAACAAGTTTTGTGGTGTTTTGACCACTCAACAGTACGTTTGACATGCAGAAACGGAGATACCTTGGTTTCGGTCGTGTTTCAAGCTGAGATATGCATTTTCTGCGATAATATTGGTGAGACTTCAGTTAGAAGTATGCAGAATCATCGAGATCGCTCTATTCGAGCTATTTAATGCGAGAAACACGTTTTCTGGGGTTTTCACCACACCACAGCGCGTTTGATATGCAGTACCAGCGATATCTTGGTTTTCGTGGGGTTTCAAGCTGAGAAATGAATTTTTTAGGATAATCTTGGTGAGACTTCTGTCCGAAGTATGCAGAATCATCGAGATCGCTCTATTCGAGCTATTTAATGCGACAAAACGTTGTCCGGTGATTTCACCACTCCACAGTGCGTATGATATGCAGAACCGACGATATCTTGGTTTTCGTGGGGTTTCAAGCTCAGATATGCATTTTCTGCGATAATCTTGGTGAGACTTCTGTCCGAAGTATGCAGAAACATCGAGAGCGCTCTTTTCGAGCTATTTAATGCGAGAAACACGTTTTCTGGGGTTTTCACCACACTACAGTTCGTTGGATATGCAGAACCGGAGATATCTTGGTTTTCGTGGGGTTTCAAGCTGAGATATGCATTTTCTGCGATAATCTTTGTGCGACTTCTGTCAGAAGTATGCAGAATCATCGAGATCGCTCTTTTCGAGCTACTTAATGCGAGAAACACGTTTTCTGGGGTTTTCACCAGACCACAGTTCGTTAGATATGCAGAAGCGGAGATATCTTGGTTTTCGTGGGGTTTCAAGCTGAGATATGCATTTTCTGCGATAATCTTGGTGCGACTTCTGTCAGAAGTATGCAGAATCATCGAGATCGCTCTATTCGAGCTATTTAATGCGAGAAACACGTTATCTGGTGTTTTCATCACTCCACAGGGCGTTTGATATGCAGAACCGGCGATATCTTGGTTTTCGTGGGGTTTCCATCTGAGATATGCATTTTCTGCGATAATCTTGGGGCGACTTCTGTCCGAAGTATGCTTAATCATCGAGACCGCTCGTTTCGACCTATTTAATGCGAGAAACACGTTTTCTGGGGTTTTCACCACACCACAGTTCGTTGGATGTGCAGAACCGGAGATATCTTGGTTTTCGTGGGGTCTCAAGCTGAGATATGCATTTTCTGCGATAATCTTGGTGAGACTTCAGTCAGAAGTATGCAGAATCATCGAGATCGCTCTATTCGAGCTCTTTAATGCGAGAAACACGTTATCTAGTTGTTTTCACCACTCCACAGTGCGTTTGATATGCAGAACCGGCGACATCTTTGCTTTCGTCGTGTATCAAGCTGAGATATGCATTTTCTGCGATAATCTTGGTGAGACTTCAGTCAGAAGTACGCAGAATCATTTAGACCGCTCGTTTCGAGCTGCTTAATGCGTGAAACACGTTTTCTGGTGTTTTCACCAATCCACAGTGCGTTTGATATGCAGAACCGGCGACATCTTGGATTTCGTCGGGGTTCACGCTGAGATATGCATTTTCTGCGATAATCTTGGTGAGACTTCTGTCCGAAGTATGCAGAATCATCGAGATCGCTCTTTTCGAGCTATTTAATGCGAGAAACACGTTATATGGTGTTGTCACTACTCCACAGTGCGTATGATACGCAGAACCGACGATATCTTGGTTTTCGTGGGGTATCAAGCTGAGATATGCATTTTCTGCGATAATCTTGGTGAGACTTCTGTCCGAAGTATGCAGAATCTTCGAGATCGCTCTTTTGGTGCTATTTAATGCGAGAAACACGTTTTCTGGTGTTTTCACCACCCCACAGTGCGTTTGATATGCAGAACCGGCGACATCTTTTTTTTCGACGGGTTTCAAGCTGAGATATGCATTTTCTGCGATAATATTGGTGAGACTTCAGTCAGAAGTATGCAGAATGATCTAGTTCGCTCGTTTCGAGCTATTTAATGCGAGAAACACGTTATCTGGTTGCTTTCACCACTCCACAGTGCGTTTGATATGCAGAACCGGCGACATCTTGATTTTCGTGAGGTTTCAAGCTGAGATATGAATTTTCTGCGATAATATTGGTGAGACTTCTGTCCGAAGTATGCAGAATCATCTAGATCGCTCTTTTCGAGCTACTTAATTCGAGAAACACGTTTTCTGGTGTATTCACCACTCCACAGTACGTTTGACATGCAGAAACGGAGATACCTTGGTTTCGGTCGTGTATCAAGCTGAGATATGCATTTTCTGCGATAATCTTGGTGAGACTTCAGTCAGAAGTACGCAGAATCATTTAGACCGCTCGTTTCGAGCTGCTTAATGCGTGAAACACGTTTTCTGGTGTTTTCACCAATCCACAGTGCGTTTGATATGCAGAACCGGCGACATCTTGGATTTCGTCGGGGTTCACGCTGAGATATGCATTTTCTGCGATAATCTTGGTGAGACTTCTGTCCGAAGTATGCAGAAACATCGGGAGCGCTCTTTTCGAGCTATTTAATGCGCGAAACACGTTTTCTGGGTTTTTCACCACTCCACAGTTCTTTGGATATGCAGAAGAGGAGATATCTTGGTTTGCGTGGGGTTTCAAGCAGAGATATGCATTTTCTGCGATAACCTTGGTGAGACTTCTGTTAGAAGTATACAGAATCATCGAGATCGCTCTTTTCGAGCTATTTAATGCGAGAAACACGTTATCTGGTGTTGTCACTACTCCACAGTGCGTTTGATATGCAGAACTGGCGACATCTTGATTTTCGTGAGGTTTCAAGCTGAGATATGCATTTCCTGCGATAATCTTGGAGAGACATCAGTCAGATGTATGCAGAATCATCTAGATCGCTCGTTTCGAGCTATTTAATGCGAAAAAACAAGTTTTGTGGTGTTTTGACCACTCAACAGTACGTTTGACATGCAGAAACGGAGATACCTTGGTTTCGGTCGTGTTTCAAGCTGAGATATGCATTTTCTGCGATAATATTGGTGAGACTTCAGTTAGAAGTATGCAGAATCATCGAGATCGCTCTATTCGAGCTATTTAATGCGAGAAACACGTTTTCTGGGGTTTTCACCACACCACAGCGCGTTTGATATGCAGTACCAGCGATATCTTGGTTTTCGTGGGGTTTCAAGCTGAGAAATGAATTTTTTAGGATAATCTTGGTGAGACTTCTGTCCGAAGTATGCAGAATCATCGAGATCGCTCTATTCGAGCTATTTAATGCGACAAAACGTTGTCCGGTGATTTCACCACTCCACAGTGCGTATGATATGCAGAACCGACGATATCTTGGTTTTCGTGGGGTTTCAAGCTCAGATATGCATTTTCTGCGATAATCTTGGTGAGACTTCTGTCCGAAGTATGCAGAAACATCGAGAGCGCTCTTTTCGAGCTATTTAATGCGAGAAACACGTTTTCTGGGGTTTTCACCACACTACAGTTCGTTGGATATGCAGAACCGGAGATATCTTGGTTTTCGTGGGGTTTCAAGCTGAGATATGCATTTTCTGCGATAATCTTTGTGCGACTTCTGTCAGAAGTATGCAGAATCATCGAGATCGCTCTTTTCGAGCTACTTAATGCGAGAAACACGTTTTCTGGGGTTTTCACCAGACCACAGTTCGTTAGATATGCAGAAGCGGAGATATCTTGGTTTTCGTGGGGTTTCAAGCTGAGATATGCATTTTCTGCGATAATCTTGGTGCGACTTCTGTCAGAAGTATGCAGAATCATCGAGATCGCTCTATTCGAGCTATTTAATGCGAGAAACACGTTATCTGGTGTTTTCATCACTCCACAGGGCGTTTGATATGCAGAACCGGCGATATCTTGGTTTTCGTGGGGTTTCCATCTGAGATATGCATTTTCTGCGATAATCTTGGGGCGACTTCTGTCCGAAGTATGCTTAATCATCGAGACCGCTCGTTTCGACCTATTTAATGCGAGAAACACGTTTTCTGGGGTTTTCACCACACCACAGTTCGTTGGATGTGCAGAACCGGAGATATCTTGGTTTTCGTGGGGTCTCAAGCTGAGATATGCATTTTCTGCGATAATCTTGGTGAGACTTCAGTCAGAAGTATGCAGAATCATCGAGATCGCTCTATTCGAGCTCTTTAATGCGAGAAACACGTTATCTAGTTGTTTTCACCACTCCACAGTGCGTTTGATATGCAGAACCGGCGACATCTTTGCTTTCGTCGTGTATCAAGCTGAGATATGCATTTTCTGCGATAATCTTGGTGAGACTTCAGTCAGAAGTACGCAGAATCATTTAGACCGCTCGTTTCGAGCTGCTTAATGCGTGAAACACGTTTTCTGGTGTTTTCACCAATCCACAGTGCGTTTGATATGCAGAACCGGCGACATCTTGGATTTCGTCGGGGTTCACGCTGAGATATGCATTTTCTGCGATAATCTTGGTGAGACTTCTGTCCGAAGTATGCAGAATCATCGAGATCGCTCTTTTCGAGCTATTTAATGCGAGAAACACGTTATATGGTGTTGTCACTACTCCACAGTGCGTATGATACGCAGAACCGACGATATCTTGGTTTTCGTGGGGTATCAAGCTGAGATATGCATTTTCTGCGATAATCTTGGTGAGACTTCTGTCCGAAGTATGCAGAATCTTCGAGATCGCTCTTTTGGTGCTATTTAATGCGAGAAACACGTTTTCTGGTGTTTTCACCACCCCACAGTGCGTTTGATATGCAGAACCGGCGACATCTTTTTTTTCGACGGGTTTCAAGCTGAGATATGCATTTTCTGCGATAATATTGGTGAGACTTCAGTCAGAAGTATGCAGAATGATCTAGTTCGCTCGTTTCGAGCTATTTAATGCGAGAAACACGTTATCTGGTTGCTTTCACCACTCCACAGTGCGTTTGATATGCAGAACCGGCGACATCTTGATTTTCGTGAGGTTTCAAGCTGAGATATGAATTTTCTGCGATAATATTGGTGAGACTTCTGTCCGAAGTATGCAGAATCATCTAGATCGCTCTTTTCGAGCTACTTAATTCGAGAAACACGTTTTCTGGTGTATTCACCACTCCACAGTACGTTTGACATGCAGAAACGGAGATACCTTGATTTCGGTCGGGTTTCAAGCTGAGATATGCATTTTCTGCGATAATATTGGTGAGACTTCAGTTAGAAGTATGCAGAATCATCGAGATCGCTCTATTCGAGCTATTTAATGCGAGAAACACGTTATCTGGTGTTTTCATCACTCCACAGGGCGTTTGATATGCAGAACCGGCGATATCTTGGTTTTCGTGGGGTTTCCATCTGAGATATGCATTTCCTGCGATAATCTTGGAGAGACATCAGTCAGATGTATGCAGAATCATCTAGATCGCTCGTTTCGAGCTATTTAATGCGAAAAAACAAGTTTTGTGGTGTTTTGACCACTCAACAGTACGTTTGACATGCAGAAACGGAGATACCTTGGTTTCGGTCGGGTTTCAAGCTGAGATATGCATTTTCTGCGATAATATTGGTGAGACTTCAGTTAGAAGTATGCAGAATCATCGAGATCGCTCTATTCGAGCTATTTAATGCGAGAAACAAGTTTTCTGGGGTTTTCACCACACCACAGTGCGTTTGATATGCAGAACCGGAGATATCTTGGTTTTCGTGGGGTCTCAAGCTGAGATATGCATTTTCTGCGATAATCTTGGTGAGACTTCAGTCAGAAGTATGCAGAATCATCGAGATCGCTCTATTCGAGCTCTTTAATGCGAGAAACACGTTATCTAGTTGTTTTCACCACTCCACAGTGCGTTTGATATGCAGAACCGGCGACATCTTTGCTTTCGTCGTGTATCAAGCTGAGATATGCATTTTCTGCGATAATCTTGGTGAGACTTCAGTCAGAAGTACGCAGAATCATTTAGACCGCTCGTTTCGAGCTGCTTAATGCGTGAAACACGTTTTCTGGTGTTTTCACCAATCCACAGTGCGTTTGATATGCAGAACCGGCGACATCTTGGATTTCGTCGGGGTTCACGCTGAGATATGCATTTTCTGCGATAATCTTGGTGAGACATCTGTCCGAAGTATGCAGAATCATCGAGATCGCTCTTTTCGAGCTATTTAATGCGAGAAACACGTTATATGGTGTTGTCACTACTCCACAGTGCGTATGATACGCAGAACCGACGATATCTTGGTTTTCGTGTGGTATCAAGCTGAGATATGCATTTTCTGCGATAATCTTGGTGAGACTTCTGTCCGAAGTATGCAGAATCTTCGAGATCGCTCTTTTGGTGCTATTTAATGCGAGAAACACGTTTTCTGGTGTTTTCACCACCCCACAGTGCGTTTGATATGCAGAACCGGCGACATCTTTTTTTTCGACGGGTTTCAAGCTGAGATATGCATTTTCTGCGATAATATTGGTGAGACTTCAGTCAGAAGTATGCAGAATGATCTAGTTCGCTCGTTTCGAGCTATTTAATGCGAGAAACACGTTATCTGGTTGCTTTCACCACTCCACAGTGCGTTTGATATGCAGAACCGGCGACATCTTGATTTTCGTGAGGTTTCAAGCTGAGATATGCATTTTCTGCGATAATATTGGTGAGACTTCTGTCCGAAGTATGCAGAATCATCTAGATCGCTCTTTTCGAGCTACTTAATGCGAGAAACACGTTTTCTGGTGTATTCACCACTCCACAGTACGTTTGACATGCAGAAACGGAGATACCTTGATTTCGGTCGGGTTTCAAGCTGAGATATGCATTTTCTGCGATAATATTGGTGAGACTTCAGTTAGAAGTATGCAGAATCATCGAGATCGCTCTATTCGAGCTATTTAATGCGAGAAACACGTTATCTGGTGTTTTCATCACTCCACAGGGCGTTTGATATGCAGAACCGGCGATATCTTGGTTTTCGTGGGGTTTCCATCTGAGATATGCATTTCCTGCGATAATCTTGGAGAGACATCAGTCAGATGTATGCAGAATCATCTAGATCGCTCGTTTCGAGCTATTTAATGCGAAAAAACAAGTTTTGTGGTGTTTTGACCACTCAACAGTACGTTTGACATGCAGAAACGGAGATACCTTGGTTTCGGTCGGGTTTCAAGCTGAGATATGCATTTTCTGCGATAATATTGGTGAGACTTCAGTTAGAAGTATGCAGAATCATCGAGATCGCTCTATTCGAGCTATTTAATGCGAGAAACACGTTTTCTGGGGTTTTCACCACACCACAGTGCGTTTGATATGCAGAACCAGCGATATCTTGGCTTTCGTGGGGTTTCAAGCTGAGATATGCATTTTCTGCGATAAGCATGGTGAGACATTTGTCCGAAGTATGCAGAAACATCGGGAGCGCTCTTTTCGAGCTATTTAATGCGAGAAACACGTTTTCAGGTTTTTTCACCACTCCACAGTTCTTTGGATATGTAGAACAGGAGATATCTTGGTTTGCGTGGGTTTTCAAGCAGAGATATGCATTTTCTGAGATAACCTTTGTGACACTTCTGTTAGAAGTATGCAGAATCATCGAGATCGCTCTTTTCGAGCTATTTAATGCGAGAAACACGTTATCTGGTGTTTTCACCACTCCTCAGTGCGCATGATATGCAGAACCGGAGATATCTTGGTTTTCGTAGGGTTTCAAGCTGAGATATGCATTATCTGCGATAATCTTGGTGAGACTTCTGTCCGAAGTGTGCAGAATCATCGAGATCGCACTTTTCAAGCTATTTAATGCGAGAAACACGTTTTCTGGGGCTTTCACCACACCACAGTTCGTTGGATATGCAGAACAGGTGATATCTTGGGTTTGGAGGGGTTTCAAGCTGAGATATGGGTTTTCTGCGATAAACTTGGTGAGACTTCTTTCCGAAGTATGCAGAATCATCGACATCGCTCTTTTCGAGCTATTTAATGCGAGAAACACGTTATCTGGTGTTTTCACCACTCCACAGTGCGTTTGATATGCAGTACCAGCGATATCTTGGTTTTCGTGGGGTTTCAAGCTGAGAAATGCATTTTTTAGGATAATCTTGGTGAGACTTCTGTCCGAAGTATGCAGAATCATCGAGATCGCTGTATTCGAGCTATTTAATGCGACAAAACGTTGTCCGGTGATTTCACCACTCCACAGTGCGTATGATATGCAGAACCGACGACATCTTGGATTTCGTCGGGTTTCAAGCTCAGATATGCATTTTCTGCGATAATCTTGGTGAGACTTCTGTCCGAAGTATGCAGAAACATCGAGAGCGCTCTTTTCGAGCTATTTAATGCGAGAAACACGTTTTCTGGGGTTTTCACCACACTACAGTTCGTTGGATATGCAGAACCGGAGATATCTTGGTTTTCGTGGGGTTTCAAGCTGAGATATGCATTTTCTGCGATAATCTTTGTGCGACTTCTGTCAGAAGTATGCAGAATCATCGAGATCGCTCTTTTCGAGCTACTTAATGCGAGAAACACGTTTTCTGGGGTTTTCACCAGACCACAGTTCGTTAGATATGCAGAAGCGGAGATATCTTGGTTTTCGTGGGGTTTCAAGCTGAGATATGCATTTTCTGCGATAATCTTGGTGCGACTTCTGTCAGAAGTATGCAGAATCATCGAGATCGCTCTATTCGAGCTATTTAATGCGAGAAACACGTTATCTGGTGTTTTCATCACTCCACAGGGCGTTTGATATGCAGAACCGGCGATATCTTGGTTTTCGTGGGGTTTCCATCTGAGATATGCATTTTCTGCGATAATCTTGGGGCGACTTCTGTCAGAAGTATGCAGAATCTTCGAGAACGCTCTTTTCGAGCTACTTAATGCGAGAAACACGTTTTCTGGTGTTTTCACCACTCCACAGAACGTTTTATGTGCAGAACCGGCGACATCTTGGATTTCGTCGGGTTTCAAGCTGAGATATGCATTTTCTGCGATTATCTTGGGGAGACTTCTGTCAGAAGTATGCAGAATCATCGAGATCGCTCTTTTCGAGCTACTTAATGCGAGAAACACGTTAGCTGGTGTTTTCGCCACTCCACAGTGCGTTTGACATGCAGAACCGCAGATATCTTGGTTACGTTCGGGATTCAAGCTGAGATATGCATTTTCTGCGATAATCTTGGTGAGACTTCAGTCAGAAGTATGCAGAATCATCTAGATCGCTCTTGCCGAGCTATTTAACGCGAGAAACACGTTATCTGGTGTTTTCACCACTCCACAGTGCGTTTGACATGCAGAACCGCAGATATCTTGGTTACGTTCGGGATTCAAGCTGAGATATGCATTTTCTGCGATAATCTTGGTGAGACTTCAGTCAGAAGTATGCAGAATCATCTAGATCGCTCTTGTCGAGCTATTTAACGCGAGAAACACGTTATCTGGTGTTTTCACCACTCCACAGTGCGTTTGATATGCAGAACCGGCGACATCTTGGCTTTAGTCGGGGTTCAAACTGAGACATGCATTTTCTGCGATAATCCTGGTGATTCTTCTGTCAGAAGTAAGCAGAATCATCGAGAACGCTCTTTCCGAGCTGTTTAATGCGAGACACACGTTATCTGGTGTTTTCACCACTCCACAGTGCGTTTGATATGCAGAACCGGCGACATCTTGGATTTCGTCGGGTTTCAAGCTGAGATATGCATTTTCTGCGATTATCTTGGTGAGACTTCAGTCAGAAGTATGCAGAATCATCTAGATCGCTCTTGTCGAGCTATTTAATGCAAAAAAACAAGTTTCCTGGTGTTTTCAACATTCCACAGTGCGTTTGATATTCAGAACCGGCGATATCTCGATTTTCGTGGTGTTTCCAGTAGAGATATGCATTTTCTGCGATAATCTTGGTGAGTCTTCTGTCAGAAGTATGCAGAATCATCGAGATCCCTCTTTTCGGGCTATTTAATGCGAGAAACACGTTATCTGGTGTTTTCACCACTCCACAGTGCGTTCGATATGCAGAACAGGCGATATCTTGATTTTCGTGGTGTTTCCAGCTGCGATATGCATTTTCTGCGATAATCTTGGTGAGTCTTCTGTCAGAAGTATGCAGAATCATCTAGATCGCTCGTTCCGAGCTACCTAATGCGAGAAACACGTTTTCTGGTGTTTTCACCACTCCACAGTGCGTTTGATATGCAGAACCGGCGACATCGCGGCTTTCGTCGGGTATCAAGCTGAGATATGCATTTTCTACGATAATCTTGGTGAGACTTCTGTCAGAAGTATGCAGAATAATCGAGAACACTCTTTTCGAGTTATTTGATGCGAGAAACACGTTATCTGGTGTTTCACCATTCCACAGTGCGTTTAATATGCAGAACCGGCGATAACTTGAATTTCGTGGTGTTTCCAGTTGAGATATGCATTTTCTGCGATAATCTTGGTGAGTCTCCTGTCAGAAGTATGCAGAATCATCGAGAACCCTCTTTTCGAGTTATTTAATGCGAGAAACACATTATCTGGTGTATTCACCACTCCACAGTACGTTTGACATGCAGAACCGGAAATATCTTGGCTTTCGTCGGATTTCAAGCTGGGATATGCATTTTCTACGATAATCTTGGTGAGACTTCTGTCAGAAGTATGCAGAATCATCTAGATCGACCGTTTCGTGCTACTTAATGCGAGATACACGTTTTCTGGTGTTTTCGCCACTCCACAGTGCGTTTGACATGCAGAACCGCAGATATCTTGGTTACGGTGGGATTCAAGCTGAGATATGCATTTTCTGCGATAATCTTGGTGAGACGTCAGTCAGAAGTATGCAGAATCATCTAGATCGCTCTTGTCGAGCTATTTAATGAAAAAAAACAAGTTTCCTGGTGTTTTTAACATTCCACAGTGCGTTTGATATGCAGAGCCGGCGATATCTTGGTTTCCGTGGTGTTTCCAGTTGAGATATGCATTTTCTGCGATAATCTGTGTGAGTCTTCTGTCAGAAGTATGCAGAATCATCGAGATCCCTCATTTCGGGCTATTTAATGCGAGAAACACGTTATCTGGTGTTTTCACCACTCCACAGTGCGTTTGATATGCAGAACCGGCGACATCTTGGCTTTCGTCGGGTATCAAGCTGAGATATGCATTTTCTACGATAATCTTGGTGAGACTTCTATCAGTAGTATGCAGAATCATCGAGATCCCTCTTTTCGAGCTCTTTAATGCGAGAAACACGTTATCTGGTGTTTTCACTACTCCACAGTGCGTTTGATATGCAGACCCGGCGACATCGTGGCTTTCGTCGGGTATCAAGCTGAGATATGCATTTTCTACGATAATCTTGGCGAGACTTCTGTCAGAAGTATGCAGAATCATCGGGATCGCTCTTTTCGAGCTATTTAATGCGAGAAACACGTTATCTGGTGTTTTCACCACTCCACAGTGCGTTTGATATGCAGAACCGGCGACATCTTGGTTTTCGTCGGGGTTCAAGCTGAGATATGCATTTTCTGCGATAATCTTGGTGAGACATCAGTCAGAAGTATGCAGAATCATCGAGAACCCTCTTTTCGAGTTATTTAATGGGAGAAACACGTTATCTGGTGTATTCACCACTCCACAGTACGTTTGACATGCAGAACCGGAAATATCTTGGTTTCGGTTCGGGTTTCAAGCTGAGATATGCATTTTCTGCGATAATCTTGGTGAGACTTCAGTCAGAAGTATGCAGAGTCATCTAGATCGCTCGTTTCGAGCTACTTAATGCGAGAAACACGCTATCTGGTGTTTTCACCACTCCACTGTGCGTTTGATATGCAGAACCGACAATATCTTGGTTTTCGTGGGGTTTCAAGCTCAGATATGCATTTTCTGCGATAATCTTGGTGAGACTTCTGTCCGAAGTATGCAGAGTCATCGAGATCGTATTTTTCGAGCTATTTAATGCGAGAAACACGTATTCTGGGGTTTTCACCACTCCACAGTTCGTTGGATATGCAGAACAGGAGATATCTTGGTTTTCGTGGGGTTTCAAGCTGAGATATGCAATTTCTGCGATAATCTTGGTGAGACTTCTGTCCGAAGTATGCTTAATCATCGAGATCGCTCTATTCGAGCTATTTAATGCGAGAAACACGTTGTCTGGTGTTTTCACCACTCCACAGTTGGTTTGATATGCAGAACCGGCGATGTTTGGTTTTCGTCGGGTTTCAAGCTGAGATATGCATTTTTTACGATAATCTTGATGAGACTTCTGTCCGAAGCATGCAGAATCATCGGGATCGCTCTTTTCGAGCTATTTAATGCGAGAAACACGTTATCTGGTGTTTTCACCACTCCACAGTGCGTTTGATATGCAGAACCGGCGACATCTTGGTTTTCGTCGGGGTTCAAGCTGAGATATGCATTTTCTGCGATAATCTTGGTGAGACATCAGTCAGAAGTATGCAGAATCATCGAGAACCCTCTTTTCGAGTTATTTAATGGGAGAAACACGTTATCTGGTGTATTCACCACTCCACAGTACGTTTGACATGCAGAACCGGAAATATCTTGGTTTCGGTTCGGGTTTCAAGCTGAGATATGCATTTTCTGCGATAATCTTGGTGAGACTTCAGTCAGAAGTATGCAGAGTCATCTAGATCGCTCGTTTCGAGCTACTTAATGCGAGAAACACGCTATCTGGTGTTTTCACCACTCCACTGTGCGTTTGATATGCAGAACCGACAATATCTTGGTTTTCGTGGGGTTTCAAGCTCAGATATGCATTTTCTGCGATAATCTTGGTGAGACTTCTGTCCGAAGTATGCAGAGTCATCGAGATCGTATTTTTCGAGCTATTTAATGCGAGAAACACGTATTCTGGGGTTTTCACCACTCCACAGTTCGTTGGATATGCAGAACAGGAGATATCTTGGTTTTCGTGGGGTTTCAAGCTGAGATATGCAATTTCTGCGATAATCTTGGTGAGACTTCTGTCCGAAGTATGCTTAATCATCGAGATCGCTCTATTCGAGCTATTTAATGCGAGAAACACGTTGTCTGGTGTTTTCACCACTCCACAGTTGGTTTGATATGCAGAACCGGCGATGTTTGGTTTTCGTCGGGTTTCAAGCTGAGATATGCATTTTTTACGATAATCTTGATGAGACTTCTGTCCGAAGCATGCTTAATCATCGAGATCGCTCTTTTCGACCTATTTACTGCAAGAAACACGTTATCTGGTGTTTTCAGCACGCCACAGTGCGTTTGATATGCAGAACCAGCGATATCTTGGTTTTCGTGGGGTTTCAAGCTCAGATATGCATTTTCTGTGATAATCTTGGTGAGACTTCTGTCCGAAGTATGCAGAGTCTTCGAGATCGCTCTTTTCGAGCTATTTAATGCGAAAAAACACGTTATCTGGTGTTTTCAGCACGCCACAGTGCGTTTGATATGCAGAACCAGCGATATCTTGGTTTTCGTGGGGTTTTAAGCTCAGATATGCATTTTCTGCGATAATCTTGGTGAGACTTCTGTCCCAAGTATGCAGAGACATCGAGATCGCTCGTTTCGACCTATTTAATGCGAGAAACACGTTATCTGGTGTTTTCAACACTCCACAGTGCGTATGATATGCAGAACCTGCGATATCTTGGTTTTCGTGGGGTTTCAAGCTGAGATATGAATTATCTGCGATAATCTTGGTGAGACTTCTGTCCGAAGTGTGCAGAACCATCGAGATCGCTCTTTTCGAGCGATTTAATGCGAGAAACAAGTTATCTGGAGTTTTCACCACTCCACAGTGCGTTTGATATGCAGAACCGGCGATATCTTGGTTTTCGTGGGGTTTCAAGCTGAGATATGCATTTTCTGCGATAATCTTGGTGAGACTTCTGTCCGAAGTATGCAGAATCATCGAGATTGCTCGTTTCGAGCTATTTAATGCGAGAAACACGTTATCTGGTGTTTTCACCACTCCACAGTGCGTTGGATATGCAGAACCAGCGATATCTGGGTTTTCGTGGGGTTTCAAGCTGAGATATGCATTTTTTACGATAATCTTGGTGAGACTTCTGACCGAAGTATGCTTAATCATCGAGATCGCTCGTTTCGACCTATTTAATGCGAGAAACACGTTATCTGGTGTTTTCACCACTCCACAGTGCGTATGATATGCAGAACCGGCGATATCTTGGTTTTCGTGGGGTTTCAAGCTGAGATCTGCATTTTCTGCGATAATCTTGGTGAGACTGCTGTCCGAAGTGTGCAGAATCATCGATATCGCTCTTTTCGAGCTATTTAATGCGAGAAACACGTTTTTTGGTGTTTTCACCACTCCACAGTACGTTTGATGTGCAGAACCGGCGACATCTTGATTTTCCTGAGGTTTCAAGCTGAGATATGCATTTTCTGCGATAATATTGGTGAGACTTCTGTCCGAAGTATGCAGAACCATCGATATCGCTATTTTCGAGCTATTTTTTGCAAAAAAACAAGTTTTCTTGTGTTTTGACCACTCCACAGTGCGTTCGATGTGTAGAGCCGCCGATAGCTTGGTTTTCGTGGGGTTTCCAGCTGAAATATGCATTTTCTGCGATAATCTTGCTGATTCATCTATGAGAAGTATGCAGAATCATCGAGAACGCTCTTTTCGAGTTAGTTAATACGAGAAACACGTTTTCTGGTGTTTTCACCACTCCACAGTGCGTTTGATATGCAGAACCGGCGATATCTTGGTTTTCGTGGGGTTTCAAGCTGAGATATGCATTTTCTGCGATAATCTTGGTGAGTGTTCTGTCAGAAGTATGCAGAATCATCGAGATCGCTCGTTTCGAGCTATTTAATGCGAGAAACACGTTATTTGGTTGTTTTCACCACTCCACAGTGCGTTTGATATGCAGAACCGGCGACATCTTGGATTTCGTCGGGTTTCAAGATGAGATATGCATTTTCTGCGATAATCTTCGGGAGTGTTCTGTCAGAAGTATGCAGAATCATCGAGATCGCTCGTTTCGAGCTATTTAATGCGAGAAACACGTTATTTGGTTGTTTTCACCACTCTACAGTGCGTTTGATATGCAGAACCGGCGACATCTTGGATTTCGTCGGGTTTCAAGATGAGATCTGCATTTTCTACGATAATCTTGGTGAGACCTCTGTCAGAAGTATGCAGAACCTTCGAGAACGCTCTTTTCGAGCTACTTAATGCAAGAAACACGTTTTCTGGTGTTTTCACGGCTCCACAGTACGTTTGATGTGCAGAACCGAAGATATCTTGGTTTTCGTGAGGTTTCAAGCTGAGATATGCATTTTCTGCGATAATCTTGGTGAGACCTCTGTCCGAAGTATGTAGAAACATCGAGATCGCACTTTTCGAGTTATTTAATGCGACAAACACGTTATCTGGTGTTTTCACAACTCCACAGTGCGTTTGATATGCAGAACCAGCGAAATCTTGGTTTTCGTGGGGTTTCTAGCAGAGATATGCATTATCTGCGATAATCATGTTGAGACTTCTGTTAGAAGTATGCAGAATCTTCGAGATCGTACTTTTCGAGCTATTTTATGCGAGAAACACGTTTTCTGGGGTTTTCACCACTCCACAGTTCGTTGGATATGCAGAACAGTCGATATCTTGGTTTTCGTGGGGTTTCAAGCTGAGATATGCATTTTCTAGGATAATCTTGGTGAGACTTCTGTCCGAAGTATGCTGAATCATCTAGATCGCTCTTTTCGAGCAATTTAATGCGAGAAACACGTTATCTGGTGTTTTCACCACTCCACAGTGCGTTTGATATGCAGAACCGGCGACATCTTGGCTGTCGTAGGGTATCAAGCTGAGATATGCATTTTCTACGATAATCTTGGTGAGACTTCTGTCAGAAGTATGCAGAATCATCGGGATCGCTCTTTTCGAGCTATTTAACGCGAGAGACACGTTTTCTGGGGTTTTCCCCACTCCACAGTTCGTTGGATATGCAGAACAGTCGATATCTTGGTTTTCGTGGGGTTTCAAGCTGAGATATGCACTTTTTACGATAATCTTGGTGAGACTTCTGTCCGAAGTATGCTTAATCATCGAGATCGCTCTATTCGAACTATTTAATGCGACAAAACGTTATCGGGTGTTTTCAGCACTCCACAGTGCGTTTGATATGCAGAACCAGCGATATCTCAGTTTTCGTGGGGTTTCCAGCTGAGATATGCATTTTTTTCGATAATCTTGGTGAGACTTCTGTCCGAAGTATGCTGAATCATCTAGATCGCTCTTTTCGAGCTATTTAATGCGAGAAACACGTTATCTGGTGTTTTCTCCACTACACCGTGCGTTTGATATGCAGGACCGGCGACATCTTGGCTGTCGTAGGGTATCAAGCTGAGATATGCATTTTCTACGGTAATCTTGGTGAGACTTCTGTCCGAAGTATGCTGAATCATCTAGATCGCTCTTTTCGAGCTAGTTAATGCGACAAACACGTTATCTGGTGTTTTCACCACTCCACAGTGCGTTTGATATGCAGAACCGGCGACATCTTGGCTGTCGTAGGGTATCAAGTTGAGATATGCATTTTCTACGATAATCTTGGTGAGTCGTCTGTCAGAAGTATGCAGAATCTTCGAGATCGCTCATTTCGAGCTAGTTAATGCGAGAAACACGTTATCTGGTGTTTTCACCACTCCACAGCGCGTTTGATATGCAGAACCGGCGATATCTTGATTTTCGTGGTTTTTCCAGCTGAGATATGCATTTTCAGCGATAATCTTGGTGAGTCTTCTGTCAGAAGTATGCAGAATCATCGAGATCGCTCATTTCGAGCTAGTTAATGCGAGAAACACGTTATCTGGTGTTTTCACCACTCCACAGTGCGTTTGTTATGCAGAACCGGCGACATCTTGGCTGTCGTAGGGTATCAAGCTGAGATATGCATTTTCTACGATAATCTTGGTGAGTCTTCTGTCAGAAGTATGCAGAACCTTCGAGATCGCTCATTTCGAGCTAGTTAATGCGAGAAACACGTTATCTGGTGTTTTCACCACTCCACAGCGCGTTTGATATGCAGAACCGGCGATATCTTGATTTTCGTGGTTTTTCCTGCTGAGATATGCATTTTCAGCGATAATCTTGGTGAGTCTTCTGTCAGAAGTATGCAGAATCATCCAGATCGCTCATTTCGAGCTAGTTAATGCGAGAAACACGTTATCTGGTGTTTTCACCACTCCACAGTTCGTTGTTTATGCAGAACAGGAGATATCTTGGTTTTCGTGGGGTTTCTAGCAGAGATATGCATTATCTGCGATAATCATGTTGAGACTTCTGTTAGAAGTATGCAGAATCTTCGAGATCGTACTTTTCGAGCTATTTTATGCGAGAAACACGTTTTCTGGGGTTTTCACCACTGCACAGTTCGTTGGATATGCAGAACAGGAGATATCTTGGTTTTCGTGGGTTTTCTAGCAGAGATATGCATTTTCTGCGATAATCATGGTGAGACTTCTGTTAGAAGTATGCAGAATCATCGAGATCGCACATTTCGAACTATTTAATGCGAGAAACACGTTGTCTGGTGTTTTCACCACTCCACAGTTGGTTTGATATGCAGAACCGGCGATATCTGGGTTTTCGTGGGGTTTCAAGCTGAGATATGCATTTTCTGAGATAATCTTGGTGAGACCTCTGTCCGAAGTATGCAGAAACATCGAGATCGCTCTTTTCGACCTATTTAATGCGAGAAACACGTTATCTGGTGTTTTCACCAGTCCACAGTGCGTTTGATATGCAGAACCAGCGATATCTTGGTTTTCGTGGGGTTTCAAGCTGAGATATGCATTTTTTACGATAATCATGGTGAGACTTCTGTCCGAAGTATGCAGAATCATCGAGATCGCACTTTTCGAGCTATTTAATGCGAGAAACACGATATCTGGTGTTTTCAGCACTCCACAGTGCGTACGATATGCAGAATCGGCGATATCTTGGTTTTCGTGGGGTTTCAAGCTGAGATATGCATTGTCTGCGATAATCTTGGTGAGACTTCTGTCCGAAGTGTGCAGAATCATCGAGATCGCTCTTTTCGAGCTATTTAATGCGAGAAACACGTTTTCTGGGGTTTTCATCACACCACAGTTCGTTGGATATGCAGAACCAGCGATATCTTGGCTTTCGTGGGGTTTCAAGCTGAGATATGCATTTTTTACGATAATCATGGTGAGACTTCTGTCCGAAGTATGCAGAATCATCGAGATCGCACTTTTCGAGCTATTTAATGCGAGAAACACGATATCTGGTGTTTTCAGCAATCCACAGTGCGTATGATATGCAGAACCGGCGATATCTTGGTTTTCGTGGGGTTTCAAGCTGAGATATGCATTGTCTGCGATAATCTTGGTGAGACTTCTGTCCGAAGTATGCAGAATCTTCGAGATCGCTCTTTTCGAGCTATTTGATGCGAGAAACACGTTATCTGGTGTTTTCAACACTCCACAGTGCGTTTGATATGCAGAACCAGCGATATCTCAGTTTTCGTGGGGTTTCAAGCTGAGATATGCATTTTTTACGATAATCTTGGTGAGACTTCTGTCCGAAGTATGCTGAAACATCTAGATCGCTCTTTTCGAGCTATTTAATGCGAGAAACACGTTATCTGGTGTTTTCACCACTCCACAGTGCGTTTGATATGCAGAACCGGCGACATCTTGGCTGTCGTAGGGTATCAAGCTGAGATATGCATTTTCTACGATAATCATGGTGAGACTTCTGTCAGAAGTATGCAGAATCTTCGAGATCGCTCATTTCGAGCTAGTTAATGCGAGAAACACGTTATCTGGTGTTTTCACCACTCCACAGCGCGTTTGATATGCAGAACCGGCGATATCTTGATTTTCGTGGTTTTTCCAGCTGAGATATGCATTTTCAGCGATAATCTTGGTGAGTCTTCTGTCAGAAGTATGCAGAATCATCGAGATCGCTCATTTCGAGCTAGTTAATGCGAGAAACACGTTATCTGGTGTTTTCACCACTCCACAGTGCGTTTGTTATGCAGAACCGGCGACATCTTGGCTGTCGTAGGGTATCAAGCTGAGATATGCATTTTCTACGATAATCTTGGTGAGTCTTCTGTCAGAAGTATGCAGAACCTTCGAGATCGCTCATTTCGAGCTAGTTAATGCGAGAAACACGTTATCTGGTGTTTTCACCACTCCACAGCGCGTTTGATATGCAGAACCGGCGATATCTTGATTTTCGTGGTTTTTCCTGCTGAGATATGCATTTTCAGCGATAATCTTGGTGAGTCTTCTGTCAGAAGTATGCAGAATCATCCAGATCGCTCATTTCGAGCTAGTTAATGCGAGAAACACGTTATCTGGTGTTTTCACCACTCCACAGTTCGTTGTTTATGCAGAACAGGAGATATCTTGGTTTTCGTGGGGTTTCTAGCAGAGATATGCATTATCTGCGATAATCATGTTGAGACTTCTGTTAGAAGTATGCAGAATCTTCGAGATCGTACTTTTCGAGCTATTTTATGCGAGAAACACGTTTTCTGGGGTTTTCACCACTGCACAGTTCGTTGGATATGCAGAACAGGAGATTTCTTGGTTTTCGTGGGTTTTCTAGCAGAGATATGCATTTTCTGCGATAATCATGGTGAGACTTCTGTTAGAAGTATGCAGAATCATCGAGATCGCACATTTCGAACTATTTAATGCGAGAAACACGTTGTCTGGTGTTTTCACCACTCCACAGTTGGTTTGATATGCAGAACCGGCGATATCTGGGTTTTCGTGGGGTTTCAAGCTGAGATATGCATTTTCTGAGATAATCTTGGTGAGACCTCTGTCCGAAGTATGCAGAAACATCGAGATCGCTCTTTTCGACCTATTTAATGCGAGAAACACGTTATCTGGTGTTTTCACCAGTCCACAGTGCGTTTGATATGCAGAACCAGCGATATCTTGGTTTTCGTGGGGTTTCAAGCTGAGATATGCATTTTTTACGATAATCATGGTGAGACTTCTGTCCGAAGTATGCAGAATCATCGAGATCGCACTTTTCGAGCTATTTAATGCGAGAAACACGATATCTGGTGTTTTCAGCACTCCACAGTGCGTACGATATGCAGAATCGGCGATATCTTGGTATTCGTGGGGTTTCAAGCTGAGATATGCATTGTCTGCGATAATCTTGGTGAGACTTCTGTCCGAAGTGTGCAGAATCATCGAGATCGCTCTTTTCGAGCTATTTAATGCGAGAAACACGTTTTCTGGGGTTTTCATCACACCACAGTTCGTTGGATATGCAGAACCTGCGATATCTTGGTTTTCGTGGGGTTTCAAGCTGAGATATGAATTATCTGCGATAATCTTGGTGAGACTTCTGTCCGAAGTGTGCAGAACCATCGAGATCGCTCTTTTCGAGCGATTTAATGCGAGAAACAAGTTATCTGGAGTTTTCACCACTCCACAGTGCGTTTGATATGCAGAACCGGCGATATCTTGGTTTTCGTGGGGTTTCAAGCTGAGATATGCATTTTCTGCGATAATCTTGGTGAGACTTCTGTCCGAAGTATGCAGAATCATCGAGATTGCTCGTTTCGAGCTATTTAATGCGAGAAACACGTTATCTGGTGTTTTCACCACTCCACAGTGCGTTGGATATGCAGAACCAGCGATATCTGGGTTTTCGTGGGGTTTCAAGCTGAGATATGCATTTTTTACGATAATCTTGGTGAGACTTCTGACCGAAGTATGCTTAATCATCGAGATCGCTCGTTTCGACCTATTTAATGCGAGAAACACGTTATCTGGTGTTTTCACCACTCCACAGTGCGTATGATATGCAGAACCGGCGATATCTTGGTTTTCGTGGGGTTTCAAGCTGAGATCTGCATTTTCTGCGATAATCTTGGTGAGACTGCTGTCCGAAGTGTGCAGAATCATCGATATCGCTCTTTTCGAGCTATTTAATGCGAGAAACACGTTTTTTGGTGTTTTCACCACTCCACAGTACGTTTGATGTGCAGAACCGGCGACATCTTGATTTTCCTGAGGTTTCAAGCTGAGATATGCATTTTCTGCGATAATATTGGTGAGACTTCTGTCCGAAGTATGCAGAACCATCGATATCGCTATTTTCGAGCTATTTTTTGCAAAAAAACAAGTTTTCTTGTGTTTTGACCACTCCACAGTGCGTTCGATGTGTAGAGCCGCCGATAGCTTGGTTTTCGTGGGGTTTCCAGCTGAAATATGCATTTTCTGCGATAATCTTGCTGATTCATCTATGAGAAGTATGCAGAATCATCGAGAACGCTCTTTTCGAGTTAGTTAATACGAGAAACACGTTTTCTGGTGTTTTCACCACTCCACAGTGCGTTTGATATGCAGAACCGGCGATATCTTGGTTTTCGTGGGGTTTCAAGCTGAGATATGCATTTTCTGCGATAATCTTGGTGAGTGTTCTGTCAGAAGTATGCAGAATCATCGAGATCGCTCGTTTCGAGCTATTTAATGCGAGAAACACGTTATTTGGTTGTTTTCACCACTCCACAGTGCGTTTGATATGCAGAACCGGCGACATCTTGGATTTCGTCGGGTTTCAAGATGAGATATGCATTTTCTGCGATAATCTTCGGGAGTGTTCTGTCAGAAGTATGCAGAATCATCGAGATCGCTCGTTTCGAGCTATTTAATGCGAGAAACACGTTATTTGGTTGTTTTCACCACTCTACAGTGCGTTTGATATGCAGAACCGGCGACATCTTGGATTTCGTCGGGTTTCAAGATGAGATCTGCATTTTCTACGATAATCTTGGTGAGACCTCTGTCAGAAGTATGCAGAACCTTCGAGAACGCTCTTTTCGAGCTACTTAATGCAAGAAACACGTTTTCTGGTGTTTTCACGGCTCCACAGTACGTTTGATGTGCAGAACCGAAGATATCTTGGTTTTCGTGAGGTTTCAAGCTGAGATATGCATTTTCTGCGATAATCTTGGTGAGACCTCTGTCCGAAGTATGTAGAAACATCGAGATCGCACTTTTCGAGTTATTTAATGCGACAAACACGTTATCTGGTGTTTTCACAACTCCACAGTGCGTTTGATATGCAGAACCAGCGAAATCTTGGTTTTCGTGGGGTTTCTAGCAGAGATATGCATTATCTGCGATAATCATGTTGAGACTTCTGTTAGAAGTATGCAGAATCTTCGAGATCGTACTTTTCGAGCTATTTTATGCGAGAAACACGTTTTCTGGGGTTTTCACCACTCCACAGTTCGTTGGATATGCAGAACAGTCGATATCTTGGTTTTCGTGGGGTTTCAAGCTGAGATATGCATTTTCTAGGATAATCTTGGTGAGACTTCTGTCCGAAGTATGCTGAATCATCTAGATCGCTCTTTTCGAGCAATTTAATGCGAGAAACACGTTATCTGGTGTTTTCACCACTCCACAGTGCGTTTGATATGCAGAACCGGCGACATCTTGGCTGTCGTAGGGTATCAAGCTGAGATATGCATTTTCTACGATAATCTTGGTGAGACTTCTGTCAGAAGTATGCAGAATCATCGGGATCGCTCTTTTCGAGCTATTTAACGCGAGAGACACGTTTTCTGGGGTTTTCCCCACTCCACAGTTCGTTGGATATGCAGAACAGTCGATATCTTGGTTTTCGTGGGGTTTCAAGCTGAGATATGCACTTTTTACGATAATCTTGGTGAGACTTCTGTCCGAAGTATGCTTAATCATCGAGATCGCTCTATTCGAACTATTTAATGCGACAAAACGTTATCGGGTGTTTTCAGCACTCCACAGTGCGTTTGATATGCAGAACCAGCGATATCTCAGTTTTCGTGGGGTTTCCAGCTGAGATATGCATTTTTTTCGATAATCTTGGTGAGACTTCTGTCCGAAGTATGCTGAATCATCTAGATCGCTCTTTTCGAGCTATTTAATGCGAGAAACACGTTATCTGGTGTTTTCTCCACTACACCGTGCGTTTGATATGCAGGACCGGCGACATCTTGGCTGTCGTAGGGTATCAAGCTGAGATATGCATTTTCTACGGTAATCTTGGTGAGACTTCTGTCCGAAGTATGCTGAATCATCTAGATCGCTCTTTTCGAGCTAGTTAATGCGACAAACACGTTATCTGGTGTTTTCACCACTCCACAGTGCGTTTGATATGCAGAACCGGCGACATCTTGGCTGTCGTAGGGTATCAAGTTGAGATATGCATTTTCTACGATAATCTTGGTGAGTCGTCTGTCAGAAGTATGCAGAATCTTCGAGATCGCTCATTTCGAGCTAGTTAATGCGAGAAACACGTTATCTGGTGTTTTCACCACTCCACAGCGCGTTTGATATGCAGAACCGGCGATATCTTGATTTTCGTGGTTTTTCCAGCTGAGATATGCATTTTCAGCGATAATCTTGGTGAGTCTTCTGTCAGAAGTATGCAGAATCATCGAGATCGCTCATTTCGAGCTAGTTAATGCGAGAAACACGTTATCTGGTGTTTTCACCACTCCACAGTGCGTTTGTTATGCAGAACCGGCGACATCTTGGCTGTCGTAGGGTATCAAGCTGAGATATGCATTTTCTACGATAATCTTGGTGAGTCTTCTGTCAGAAGTATGCAGAACCTTCGAGATCGCTCATTTCGAGCTAGTTAATGCGAGAAACACGTTATCTGGTGTTTTCACCACTCCACAGCGCGTTTGATATGCAGAACCGGCGATATCTTGATTTTCGTGGTTTTTCCTGCTGAGATATGCATTTTCAGCGATAATCTTGGTGAGTCTTCTGTCAGAAGTATGCAGAATCATCCAGATCGCTCATTTCGAGCTAGTTAATGCGAGAAACACGTTATCTGGTGTTTTCACCACTCCACAGTTCGTTGTTTATGCAGAACAGGAGATATCTTGGTTTTCGTGGGGTTTCTAGCAGAGATATGCATTATCTGCGATAATCATGTTGAGACTTCTGTTAGAAGTATGCAGAATCTTCGAGATCGTACTTTTCGAGCTATTTTATGCGAGAAACACGTTTTCTGGGGTTTTCACCACTGCACAGTTCGTTGGATATGCAGAACAGGAGATATCTTGGTTTTCGTGGGTTTTCTAGCAGAGATATGCATTTTCTGCGATAATCATGGTGAGACTTCTGTTAGAAGTATGCAGAATCATCGAGATCGCACATTTCGAACTATTTAATGCGAGAAACACGTTGTCTGGTGTTTTCACCACTCCACAGTTGGTTTGATATGCAGAACCGGCGATATCTGGGTTTTCGTGGGGTTTCAAGCTGAGATATGCATTTTCTGAGATAATCTTGGTGAGACCTCTGTCCGAAGTATGCAGAAACATCGAGATCGCTCTTTTCGACCTATTTAATGCGAGAAACACGTTATCTGGTGTTTTCACCAGTCCACAGTGCGTTTGATATGCAGAACCAGCGATATCTTGGTTTTCGTGGGGTTTCAAGCTGAGATATGCATTTTTTACGATAATCATGGTGAGACTTCTGTCCGAAGTATGCAGAATCATCGAGATCGCACTTTTCGAGCTATTTAATGCGAGAAACACGATATCTGGTGTTTTCAGCACTCCACAGTGCGTACGATATGCAGAATCGGCGATATCTTGGTTTTCGTGGGGTTTCAAGCTGAGATATGCATTGTCTGCGATAATCTTGGTGAGACTTCTGTCCGAAGTGTGCAGAATCATCGAGATCGCTCTTTTCGAGCTATTTAATGCGAGAAACACGTTTTCTGGGGTTTTCATCACACCACAGTTCGTTGGATATGCAGAACCAGCGATATCTTGGCTTTCGTGGGGTTTCAAGCTGAGATATACATTTTTTACGATAATCATGGTGAGACTTCTGTCCGAAGTATGCAGAATCATCGAGATCGCACTTTTCGAGCTATTTAATGCGAGAAACACGATATCTGGTGTTTTCAGCAATCCACAGTGCGTATGATATGCAGAACCGGCGATATCTTGGTTTTCGTGGGGTTTCAAGCTGAGATATGCATTGTCTGCGATAATCTTGGTGAGACTTCTGTCCGAAGTATGCAGAATCTTCGAGATCGCTCTTTTCGAGCTATTTGATGCGAGAAACACGTTATCTGGTGTTTTCAACACTCCACAGTGCGTTTGATATGCAGAACCAGCGATATCTCAGTTTTCGTGGGGTTTCAAGCTGAGATATGCATTTTTTACGATAATCTTGGTGAGACTTCTGTCCGAAGTATGCTGAAACATCTAGATCGCTCTTTTCGAGCTATTTAATGCGAGAAACACGTTATCTGGTGTTTTCACCACTCCACAGTGCGTTTGATATGCAGAACCGGCGACATCTTGGCTGTCGTAGGGTATCAAGCTGAGATATGCATTTTCTACGATAATCATGGTGAGACTTCTGTCAGAAGTATGCAGAATCTTCGAGATCGCTCATTTCGAGCTAGTTAATGCGAGAAACACGTTATCTGGTGTTTTCACCACTCCACAGCGCGTTTGATATGCAGAACCGGCGATATCTTGATTTTCGTGGTTTTTCCAGCTGAGATATGCATTTTCAGCGATAATCTTGGTGAGTCTTCTGTCAGAAGTATGCAGAATCATCGAGATCGCTCATTTCGAGCTAGTTAATGCGAGAAACACGTTATCTGGTGTTTTCACCACTCCACAGTGCGTTTGTTATGCAGAACCGGCGACATCTTGGCTGTCGTAGGGTATCAAGCTGAGATATGCATTTTCTACGATAATCTTGGTGAGTCTTCTGTCAGAAGTATGCAGAACCTTCGAGATCGCTCATTTCGAGCTAGTTAATGCGAGAAACACGTTATCTGGTGTTTTCACCACTCCACAGCGCGTTTGATATGCAGAACCGGCGATATCTTGATTTTCGTGGTTTTTCCTGCTGAGATATGCATTTTCAGCGATAATCTTGGTGAGTCTTCTGTCAGAAGTATGCAGAATCATCCAGATCGCTCATTTCGAGCTAGTTAATGCGAGAAACACGTTATCTGGTGTTTTCACCACTCCACAGTTCGTTGTTTATGCAGAACAGGAGATATCTTGGTTTTCGTGGGGTTTCTAGCAGAGATATGCATTATCTGCGATAATCATGTTGAGACTTCTGTTAGAAGTATGCAGAATCTTCGAGATCGTACTTTTCGAGCTATTTTATGCGAGAAACACGTTTTCTGGGGTTTTCACCACTGCACAGTTCGTTGGATATGCAGAACAGGAGATTTCTTGGTTTTCGTGGGTTTTCTAGCAGAGATATGCATTTTCTGCGATAATCATGGTGAGACTTCTGTTAGAAGTATGCAGAATCATCGAGATCGCACATTTCGAACTATTTAATGCGAGAAACACGTTGTCTGGTGTTTTCACCACTCCACAGTTGGTTTGATATGCAGAACCGGCGATATCTGGGTTTTCGTGGGGTTTCAAGCTGAGATATGCATTTTCTGAGATAATCTTGGTGAGACCTCTGTCCGAAGTATGCAGAAACATCGAGATCGCTCTTTTCGACCTATTTAATGCGAGAAACACGTTATCTGGTGTTTTCACCAGTCCACAGTGCGTTTGATATGCAGAACCAGCGATATCTTGGTTTTCGTGGGGTTTCAAGCTGAGATATGCATTTTTTACGATAATCATGGTGAGACTTCTGTCCGAAGTATGCAGAATCATCGAGATCGCACTTTTCGAGCTATTTAATGCGAGAAACACGATATCTGGTGTTTTCAGCACTCCACAGTGCGTACGATATGCAGAATCGGCGATATCTTGGTTTTCGTGGGGTTTCAAGCTGAGATATGCATTGTCTGCGATAATCTTGGTGAGACTTCTGTCCGAAGTGTGCAGAATCATCGAGATCGCTCTTTTCGAGCTATTTAATGCGAGAAACACGTTTTCTGGGGTTTTCATCACACCACAGTTCGTTGGATATGCAGAACCAGCGATATCTTGGCTTTCGTGGGGTTTCAAGCTGAGATATGCATTTTTTACGATAATCATGGTGAGACTTCTGTCCGAAGTATGCAGAATCATCGAGATCGCACTTTTCGAGCTATTTAATGCGAGAAACACGATATCTGGTGTTTTCAGCAATCCACAGTGCGTATGATATGCAGAACCGGCGACATCTTGGCTGTCGTAGGGTATCAAGCTGAGATATGCATTTTCTACGATAATCTTGGTGAGACTTCTGTCAGAAGTATGCAGAATCATCGGGATCGCTCTTTTCGAGCTATTTAACGCGAGAGACACGTTTTCTGGGGTTTTCCCCACTCCACAGTTCGTTGGATATGCAGAACAGTCGATATCTTGGTTTTCGTGGGGTTTCAAGCTGAGATATGCACTTTTTACGATAATCTTGGTGAGACTTCTGTCCGAAGTATGCTTAATCATCGAGATCGCTCTATTCGAACTATTTAATGCGACAAAACGTTATCGGGTGTTTTCAGCACTCCACAGTGCGTTTGATATGCAGAACCAGCGATATCTCAGTTTTCGTGGGGTTTCCAGCTGAGATATGCATTTTTTTCGATAATCTTGGTGAGACTTCTGTCCGAAGTATGCTGAATCATCTAGATCGCTCTTTTCGAGCTATTTAATGCGAGAAACACGTTATCTGGTGTTTTCTCCACTACACCGTGCGTTTGATATGCAGGACCGGCGACATCTTGGCTGTCGTAGGGTATCAAGCTGAGATATGCATTTTCTACGGTAATCTTGGTGAGACTTCTGTCCGAAGTATGCTGAATCATCTAGATCGCTCTTTTCGAGCTAGTTAATGCGAGAAACACGTTATCTGGTGTTTTCACCACTCCACAGTGCGTTTGATATGCGGAACCGGCGACATCTTGGCTGTCGTAGGGTATCAAGTTGAGATATGCATTTTCTACGATAATCTTGGTGAGTCGTCTGTCAGAAGTATGCAGAATCTTCGAGATCGCTCATTTCGAGCTAGTTAATGCGAGAAACACGTTATCTGGTGTTTTCACCACTCCACAGCGCGTTTGATATGCAGAACAGGCGATATCTTGATTTTCGTGGTTTTTCCAGCTGAGATATGCATTTTCAGCGATAATCTTGGTGAGTCTTCTGTCAGAAGTATGCAGAATCATCGAGATCGCTCATTTCGAGCTAGTTAATGCGAGAAACACGTTATCTGGTGTTTTCACCACTCCACAGTGCGTTTGTTATGCAGAACCGGCGACATCTTGGCTGTCGTAGGGTATCAAGCTGAGATATGCATTTTCTACGATAATCTTGGTGAGTCTTCTGTCAGAAGTATGCAGAACCTTCGAGATCGCTCATTTCGAGCTAGTTAATGCGAGAAACACGTTATCTGGTGTTTTCACCACTCCACAGCGCGTTTGATATGCAGAACCGGCGATATCTTGATTTTCGTGGTTTTTCCTGCTGAGATATGCATTTTCAGCGATAATCTTGGTGAGTCTTCTGTCAGAAGTATGCAGAATCATCCAGATCGCTCATTTCGAGCTAGTTAATGCGAGAAACACGTTATCTGGTGTTTTCACCACTCCACAGTTCGTTGTTTATGCAGAACAGGAGATATCTTGGTTTTCGTGGGGTTTCTAGCAGAGATATGCATTATCTGCGATAATCATGTTGAGACTTCTGTTAGAAGTATGCAGAATCTTCGAGATCGTACTTTTCGAGCTATTTTATGCGAGAAACACGTTTTCTGGGGTTTTCACCACTGCACAGTTCGTTGGATATGCAGAACAGGAGATATCTTGGTTTTCGTGGGTTTTCTAGCAGAGATATGCATTTTCTGCGATAATCATGGTGAGACTTCTGTTAGAAGTATGCAGAATCATCGAGATCGCACATTTCGAACTATTTAATGCGAGAAACACGTTGTCTGGTGTTTTCACCACTCCACAGTTGGTTTGATATGCAGAACCGGCGATATCTGGGTTTTCGTGGGGTTTCAAGCTGAGATATGCATTTTCTGAGATAATCTTGGTGAGACCTCTGTCCGAAGTATGCAGAAACATCGAGATCGCTCTTTTCGACCTATTTAATGCGAGAAACACGTTATCTGGTGTTTTCACCAGTCCACAGTGCGTTTGATATGCAGAACCAGCGATATCTTGGTTTTCGTGGGGTTTCAAGCTGAGATATGCATTTTTTACGATAATCATGGTGAGACTTCTGTCCGAAGTATGCAGAATCATCGAGATCGCACTTTTCGAGCTATTTAATGCGAGAAACACGATATCTGGTGTTTTCAGCACTCCACAGTGCGTACGATATGCAGAATCGGCGATATCTTGGTTTTCGTGGGGTTTCAAGCTGAGATATGCATTGTCTGCGATAATCTTGGTGAGACTTCTGTCCGAAGTGTGCAGAATCATCGAGATCGCTCTTTTCGAGCTATTTAATGCGAGAAACACGTTTTCTGGGGTTTTCATCACACCACAGTTCGTTGGATATGCAGAACCAGCGATATCTTGGCTTTCGTGGGGTTTCAAGCTGAGATATGCATTTTTTACGATAATCATGGTGAGACTTCTGTCCGAAGTATGCAGAATCATCGAGATCGCACTTTTCGAGCTATTTAATGCGAGAAACACGATATCTGGTGTTTTCAGCAATCCACAGTGCGTATGATATGCAGAACCGGCGATATCTTGGTTTTCGTGGGGTTTCAAGCTGAGATATGCATTGTCTGCGATAATCTTGGTGAGACTTCTGTCCGAAGTATGCAGAATCTTCGAGATCGCTCTTTTCGAGCTATTTGATGCGAGAAACACGTTATCTGGTGTTTTCAACACTCCACAGTGCGTTTGATATGCAGAACCAGCGATATCTCAGTTTTCGTGGGGTTTCAAGCTGAGATATGCATTTTTTACGATAATCTTGGTGAGACTTCTGTCCGAAGTATGCTGAAACATCTAGATCGCTCTTTTCGAGCTATTTAATGCGAGAAACACGTTATCTGGTGTTTTCACCACTCCACAGTGCGTTTGATATGCAGAACCGGCGACATCTTGGCTGTCGTAGGGTATCAAGCTGAGATATGCATTTTCTACGATAATCATGGTGAGACTTCTGTCAGAAGTATGCAGAATCTTCGAGATCGCTCATTTCGAGCTAGTTAATGCGAGAAACACGTTATCTGGTGTTTTCACCACTCCACAGCGCGTTTGATATGCAGAACCGGCGATATCTTGATTTTCGTGGTTTTTCCAGCTGAGATATGCATTTTCAGCGATAATCTTGGTGAGTCTTCTGTCAGAAGTATGCAGAATCATCGAGATCGCTCATTTCGAGCTAGTTAATGCGAGAAACACGTTATCTGGTGTTTTCACCACTCCACAGTGCGTTTGTTATGCAGAACCGGCGACATCTTGGCTGTCGTAGGGTATCAAGCTGAGATATGCATTTTCTACGATAATCTTGGTGAGTCTTCTGTCAGAAGTATGCAGAACCTTCGAGATCGCTCATTTCGAGCTAGTTAATGCGAGAAACACGTTATCTGGTGTTTTCACCACTCCACAGCGCGTTTGATATGCAGAACCGGCGATATCTTGATTTTCGTGGTTTTTCCTGCTGAGATATGCATTTTCAGCGATAATCTTGGTGAGTCTTCTGTCAGAAGTATGCAGAATCATCCAGATCGCTCATTTCGAGCTAGTTAATGCGAGAAACACGTTATCTGGTGTTTTCACCACTCCACAGTTCGTTGTTTATGCAGAACAGGAGATATCTTGGTTTTCGTGGGGTTTCTAGCAGAGATATGCATTATCTGCGATAATCATGTTGAGACTTCTGTTAGAAGTATGCAGAATCTTCGAGATCGTACTTTTCGAGCTATTTTATGCGAGAAACACGTTTTCTGGGGTTTTCACCACTGCACAGTTCGTTGGATATGCAGAACAGGAGATATCTTGGTTTTCGTGGGTTTTCTAGCAGAGATATGCATTTTCTGCGATAATCATGGTGAGACTTCTGTTAGAAGTATGCAGAATCATCGAGATCGCACATTTCGAACTATTTAATGCGAGAAACACGTTGTCTGGTGTTTTCACCACTCCACAGTTGGTTTGATATGCAGAACCGGCGATATCTGGGTTTTCGTGGGGTTTCAAGCTGAGATATGCATTTTCTGAGATAATCTTGGTGAGACCTCTGTCCGAAGTATGCAGAAACATCGAGATCGCTCTTTTCGACCTATTTAATGCGAGAAACACGTTATCTGGTGTTTTCACCAGTCCACAGTGCGTTTGATATGCAGAACCAGCGATATCTTGGTTTTCGTGGGGTTTCAAGCTGAGATATGCATTTTTTACGATAATCATGGTGAGACTTCTGTCCGAAGTATGCAGAATCATCGAGATCGCACTTTTCGAGCTATTTAATGCGAGAAACACGATATCTGGTGTTTTCAGCACTCCACAGTGCGTACGATATGCAGAATCGGCGATATCTTGGTTTTCGTGGGGTTTCAAGCTGAGATATGCATTGTCTGCGATAATCTTGGTGAGACTTCTGTCCGAAGTGTGCAGAATCATCGAGATCGCTCTTTTCGAGCTATTTAATGCGAGAAACACGTTTTCTGGGGTTTTCATCACACCACAGTTCGTTGGATATGCAGAACCAGCGATATCTTGGCTTTCGTGGGGTTTCAAGCTGAGATATGCATTTTTTACGATAATCATGGTGAGACTTCTGTCCGAAGTATGCAGAATCATCGAGATCGCACTTTTCGAGCTATTTAATGCGAGAAACACGATATCTGGTGTTTTCAGCAATCCACAGTGCGTATGATATGCAGAACCGGCGATATCTTGGTTTTCGTGGGGTTTCAAGCTGAGATATGCATTGTCTGCGATAATCTTGGTGAGACTTCTGTCCGAAGTATGCAGAATCTTCGAGATCGCTCTTTTCGAGCTATTTGATGCGAGAAACACGTTATCTGGTGTTTTCAACACTCCACAGTGCGTTTGATATGCAGAACCAGCGATATCTCAGTTTTCGTGGGGTTTCAAGCTGAGATATGCATTTTTTACGATAATCTTGGTGAGACTTCTGTCCGAAGTATGCTGAAACATCTAGATCGCTCTTTTCGAGCTATTTAATGCGAGAAACACGTTATCTGGTGTTTTCACCACTCCACAGTGCGTTTGATATGCAGAACCGGCGACATCTTGGCTGTCGTAGGGTATCAAGCTGAGATATGCATTTTCTACGATAATCATGGTGAGACTTCTGTCAGAAGTGTGCAGAATCATCGAGATCGCACATTTCGAACTATTTAATGCGAGAAACACGTTGTCTGGTGTTTTCACCACTCCACAGTTGGTTTGATATGCAGAACCGGCGATATCTGGGTTTTCGTGGGGTTTCAAGCTGAGATATGCATTTTCTGAGATAATCTTGGTGAGACCTCTGTCCGAAGTATGCAGAAACATCGAGATCGCTCTTTTCGACCTATTTAATGCGAGAAACACGTTATCTGGTGTTTTCACCAGTCCACAGTGCGTTTGATATGCAGAACCAGCGATATCTTGGTTTTCGTGGGGTTTCAAGCTGAGATATGCATTTTTTACGATAATCATGGTGAGACTTCTGTCCGAAGTATGCAGAATCATCGAGATCGCACTTTTCGAGCTATTTAATGCGAGAAACACGATATCTGGTGTTTTCAGCACTCCACAGTGCGTACGATATGCAGAATCGGCGATATCTTGGTTTTCGTGGGGTTTCAAGCTGAGATATGCATTCTCTGCGTTAATCTTGGTGAGACTTCTGTCCGAAGTGTGCAGAATCATCGAGATCGCTCTTTTCGAGCTATTTAATGCGAGAAACACGTTTTCTGGGGTTTTCATCACACCACAGTTCGTTGGATATGCAGAACCAGCGATATCTTGGCTTTCGTGGGGTTTCAAGCTGAGATATGCATTTTTTACGATAATCATGGTGAGACTTCAGTCCGAAGTATGCAGAATCATCGAGATCGCACTTTGCGAGCTATTTAATGCGAGAAACACGATATCTGGTGTTTTCAGCAATCCACAGTGCGTATGATATGCAGAACCGGCGATATCTTGGTTTTCGTGGGGTTTCAAGCTGAGATATGCATTGTCTGCGATAATCTTGGTGAGACTTCTGTCCGGAGTATGCAGAATCTTCGAGATCGCTCTTTTCGTGCTATTTGATGCGAGAAACACGTTATCTGGTGTTTTCAACACTCCACAGTGCGTTTGATATGCAGAACCAGCGATATCTCAGTTTTCGTGGGGTTTCAAGCTGAGATATGCATTGTCTGCGATAATCTTGGTGAGACTTCTGTCCGAAGTGTGCAGAATCATCGAGATCGCTCTTTTCGAGCTATTTAATGCGAGAAACTCGTTTTCTGGGGTTTTCACCACACCACAGTTCGTTGGATATGCAGAACCAGCGATATCTTGGTTTTCGTGGGGTTTCAAGCTGAGATATGCATTTTTTACGATAATCATGGTGAGACTTTTGTCCGAAGTATGCAGAATCATCGAGATCGCACTTTTCGAGCTATTTAATGCGAGAAACACGATATCTGGTGTTTTCAGCACTCCACAGTGCGTACGATATGCAGAACCGGCGATATCTTGGTTTTCGTGGGGTTTCAAGCTGAGATATGCATTGTCTGCGATAATCTTGGTGAGACTTCTGTCCGAAGTATGCAGAATCATCGGGATCGCTCTTTTCGAGCTATTAAATGCGAGAAACACGTTTTCTGGGGTTTTCACCACTCCACAGTTCGTAGGATATGCAGAACAGGAGATATCTTAATTTTCGTGGTTTTTCCAGCTGAGATATGCATTTTCAGCGATAATCTTGGTGAGTCTTCTGTCAGAAGTATGCAGAATCTTCGAGATCGCTCATTTCGAGCTAGTTAATGCGAGAAACACGTTATCTGGTGTTTTCACCACTCCACAGTGCGTTTGATATGCAGAACCGGCGACATCTTGGCTGTCGTAGGGTATCAAGCTGAGATATGCATTTTCTACGATAATCTTGGTGAGTCTTCTGTCAGAAGTAAGCAGAATCTTCGAGATCGCTCATTTCGAGCTAGTTAATGCGAGAAACACGTTATCTGGTGTATTCACCACTCCACAGCGCGTTTGATATGCAGAACCGGCGATATCTTGATTTTCGTGGTTTTTCCTGCTGAGATATGCATTTTCAGCGATAATCTTGGGGAGTCTTCTGTCAGAAGTATGCAGAATCAAAGAGATCGCTCATTTCGAGCTAGTTAATGCGAGAAACACGTTATCTGGTGTTTTCACCACTCCACAGTTCGTTGTATATGCAGAACAGGAGATATCTTGGTTTTCGTGTGGTTTCTAGCAGAGATATGCATTATCTGCGATAATCATGTTGAGACTTCTGTTAGAAGTATGCAGAATCTTCGAGATCGTACATTTCGAGCTATTTTATGCGAGAAACACGTTTTCTGGGGTTTTCACCACTGCACAGTTCGTTGGATATGCAGAACAGGAGATATCTTGGTTTTCGTGGGTTTTCTAGCAGAGATATGCATTTTCTGCGATAATCATGGTGAGACTTCTGTTAGAAGTATGCAGAATCATTGAGATCGCACATTTCGAACTATTTAATGCGAGAAACACGTTGTCTGGTGTTTTCACCACTCCACAGTTGGTTTGATATGCAGAACCGGCGATATCTGGGTTTTCGTGGGGTTTCAAGCTGAGATATGCATTTTCTGAGATAATCTTGGTGAGACCTCTGTCCGAAGTATGCAGAAACATCGAGATCGCTCTTTTCGACCTATTTAATGCGAGAAACACGTTATCTGGTGTTTTCACCAGTCCACAGTGCGTTTGATATGCAGAACTTGCGATATCTTGGTTTTCTTGGGGGTTCAAGCTGAGATATGCATTTTTTACGATAATCATGGTGAGACTTCTGTCCGAAGTATGCAGAATCATCGAGATCGCACTTTTCGAGCTATTTAATGCGAGAAACACGATATCTGGTGTTTTCAGCACTCCACAGTGCGTACGATATGCCGAACCGGCGATATCTTGGTTTTCGTGGGGTTTCAAGCTGAGATATGCATTCTCTGCGATAATCTTGGTGAGACTTCTGTCCGAAGTGTGCAGAATCATCGAGAAGGCTCTTTTCGAGCTATTTAATGCGAGAAACACGTTTTCTGGGGTTTTCACCACACCACAGTTCGTTGGATATGCAGAACCAGCGATATCTTGGTTTTCGTGGGGTTTCAAGCTGAGATATGCATTTTTTACGATAATCATGGTGAGACTTCTGTCCGAAGTATGCAGAATCATCGAGATCGCACTTTTCGAGCTATTTAATGCGAGAAACACGATATCTGGTGTTATCAGCACTCCACAGTGCGTACGATATGCAGAACCGGCGATATCTTGGTTTTCGTGGGGTTTCAAGCTGAGATATGCATTGTCTGCGATAATCTTGGTGAGACTTCTGTCCGAAGTGTGCAGAATCATCGAGATCGCACTTTTCGAGCTATTTAATGCGAGAAACACGATATCTGGTGTTTTCAGCAATCCACAGTGCGTATGATATGCAGAACCGGCGATATCTTGGTTTTCGTGGGGTTTCAAGCTGAGATATGCATTGTCTGCGATAATCTTGGTGAGACTTCTGTCCGAAGTATGCAGAATCATCGAGATCGCTCTTTTCGAGCTATTTGATGCGAGAAACACGTTATCTGGTGTTTTCAACACTCCACAGTGCGTTTGATATGCAGAACCAGCGATATCTCAGTTTTCGTGGGGTTTCAAGCTGAGATATGCATTTTTTACGATAATCTTGGTGAGACTTCTGTCCGAAGTATGCTGAATCATCTAGATCGCTCTTTTCGAGCTATTTAATGCGAGAAACACGTTATCTGGTGTTTTCACCACTACACCGTGCGTTTGATATGCAGAACCGGCGACATCTTGGCTGTCGTAGGGTATCAAGCTGAGATATGCATTTTCTACGATAATCATGGTGAGACTTCTGTCAGAAGTATGCAGAATCATCGGGATCGCTCTTTTCGAGCTATTTAACGCGAGAGACACGTTTTCTGGGGGTTTCCCCACTCCACAGTTCGTTGGATATGCAGAACAGTCGATATCTTGGTTTTCGTGGGGTTTCAAGCTGAGATATGCACTTTTTACGATAATCTTGGTGAGACTTCTGTCCGAAGTATGCTTAATCATCGAGATCGCTCTATTCGAACTATTTAATGCGACAAAACGTTATCTGGTGTTTTCAGCACTCCACAGTGCGTTTGATATGCAGAACCAGCGATATCTCAGTTTTCGTGGGGTTTCCAGCTGTGATATGCATTTTTTTCGATAATCTTGGTGAGACTTCTGTCCGAAGTATGCAGAATCATCGAGATCGCTCTTTTCGAGCTATTTAATGCGAGAAACACGTTATCTGGTGTTTCCACCACTCCACAGAGCGTTTGATATGCAGTACCATCGATATCTTGGTTTTCGTGGGGTTTCAAGCTGTGATATGCATTTTCTAGGATAATCTTGGTGAGACTTCTGTCCGAAGTATGCTGAATCATCTAGATCGCTCTTTTCGAGCTATTTAATGCGAGAAACACGTTATCTGGTGTTTTCACCACTACACCGTGCGTTTGATATGCAGGACCGGCGACATCTTGGCTGTCGTAGGGTATCAAGCTGAGATATGCATTTTCTACGATAATCTTGGTGAGACTTCTGTCAGAAGTATGCAGAATCATCAGGATCGCTCTTTTCGAACTATTTAATGCGAGAGACACGTTTTCTGGGGTTTTTACCACTCCGCAGTTCTTTGGATATGCAGAACAGGAGATATCTTGGTTTGCGTGGGGTTTCAAGCAGAGATATGCATTTTCTGCGATAATCTCGGTGAGACTTCTGTTAGAAGTATGCAGAATCATCGAGATCGCTCTTTTCGATCTATTTAATGCGAGAAACACGTTATCTGGTGTTTTCACCAATCCACAGTGCGTTTGATATGCAGTACCATCGATATCTTGGTTTTCGTGGGGTTTCAAGCTGAGATATGCATTTTCTAGGATAATCTTGGTGAGACTTCTGTCCGAAGTATGCTGAATCATCTAGATCGCTCTTTTCGAGCTAGTTAATGCGAGAAACTCGTTATCTGTCGTTTTTACCACTCAACAGTGCGTATGATATGCAGAACGGACGATATCTTGGTTTTCGTGGTTTTTCCTGCTGAGATATGCATTTTCAGCGATAATCTTGGGGAGTCTTCTGTCAGAAGTATGCAGAATCATCGAGATCGCTCATTTCGAGCTAGTTAATGCGAGAAACACGTTATCTGGTGTTTTCACCACTCCACAGTTCGTTGTATATGCAGAACAGGAGATATCTTGGTTTTCGTGGGGTTTCTAGCAGAGATATGCATTATCTGCGATAATCATGTTGAGACTTCTGTTAGAAGTATGCAGAATCTTCGAGATCGTACATTTCGAGCTATTTTATGCGAGAAACACGTTTTCTGGGGTTTTCACCACTGCACAGTTCGTTGGATATGCAGAACAGGAGATATCTTGGTTTTCGTGGGTTTTCTAGCAGAGATATGCATTTTCTGAGATAATCTTGGTGAGACCTCTGTCCGAAGTATGCAGAAACATCGAGATCGCTCTTTTCGACCTATTTAATGCGGAAACACGTTATCTGGTGTTTTCACCACTCCACAGTGCGTTTGATATGCAGAACCAGCGATATGTTGGTTTTCGTGCGGTTTCAAGCTGAGATATGCATTTTTTACGATAATCATGGTGAGACTTCTGTCCGAAGGATGCAGAATCATCGAGATCGCACTTTTCGAGCTATTTAATGCGAGAAACACGATATCTGGTGTTTTCAGCAATCCACAGTGCGTATGATATGCAGAACCGGCGATATCTTGGTTTTCGTGGGGTTTCAAGCTGAGATATGCATTGTCTGCGATAATCTTGGTGAGACTTCTGTCCGATGTATGCAGAAACATCGAGATCGCACTTTTCGAGCTATTTAATGCGAGAAACACGATATCTGGTGTTTTCAGCACTCCACAGTGCGTACGATATGCAGAACCGGCGATATCTTGGTTTTCGTGGGGTTTCAAGCTGAGATATGCATTGTCTGCGATAATCTTGGTGAGACTTCTGTCCGAAGTATGCAGAATCATCGAGATCGCACTTTTCGAGCTATTTAATGCGAGAAACACGATATCTGGTGTTTTCAGCACTCCACAGTGCGTACGATATGCAGAACCGGCGATATCTTGGTTTTCGTGGGGTTTCAAGCTGAGATATGCATTGTCTGCGATAATCTTGGTGAGACTTCTGTCCGAAGTATGCAGAATCATCGAGATCGCACTTTTCGAGCTATTTAATGCGAGAAACACGATATCTGGTGTTTTCAGCACTCCACAGTGCGTACGATATGCAGAACCGGCGATATCTTGGTTTTCGTGGGGTTTCAAGCTGAGATATGCATTGTCTGCGATAATCTTGGTGAGACTTCTGTCCGAAGTGTGCAGAATCATCGAGATCGCTCTTTTCGAGCTATTTAATGCGAGAAACACGTTTTCTGGGGTTTTCACCACACCACAGTTCGTTGGATATGCAGAACCAGCGATATCTTGGTTTTCGTGGGGTTTCAAGCTGAGGTATGCATTTTTTACGATAATCATGGTGAGACTTTTGTCCGAAGTATGCAGAATCATCGAGATCGCACTTTTCTAGCTATTTAATGCGAGAAACACGATATCTGGTGTTTTCAGCACTCCACAGTGCGTACGATATGCAGAACCGGCGATATCTGGGTTTTCGTGGGGTTTCAAGCTGAGATATGCATTGTCTGCGATAATCTTGGTGAGACTTCTGTCCGAAGTATGCAGAATCATCGGGATCGCCCTTTTCGAGCTATTAAATGCGAGAAACACGTTTTCTGGGGTTTTCACCACTCCACAGTTCGTAGGATATGCAGTACCATCGATATCTTGGTTTTCGTGGGGTTTCAAGCTGTGATATGCATTTTCTAGGATAATCTTGGTGAGACTTCTGTCCGAAGTATGCTGAATCATCTAGATCGCTCTTTTCGAGCTATTTAATGCGAGAAACACGATATCTGGTGTTTTCAGCACTCCACAGTGCGTACGATATGCAGAACCGGCGATATCTTGGTTTTCGTGGGGTTTCAAGCTGACATATGCATTGTCTGCGATAATCTTGGTGAGACTTCTGTCCGAAGTATGCAGAATCATCGAGATCGCTCTTTTCGAGCTATTTAATGCGAGAAACACGTTATCTGGTGTTTCCACCACTCCACAGAGCGTTTGATATGCAGTACCATCGATATCTTGGTTTTCGTGGGGTTTCAAGCTGTGATATGCATTTTCTAGGATAATCTTGGTGAGACTTCTGTCCGAAGTATGCTGAATCATCTAGATCGCTCTTTTCGAGCTATTTAATGCGAGAAACACGTTATCTGGTGTTTTCACCACTACACCGTGCGTTTGATATGCAGGACCGGCGACATCTTGGCTGTCGTAGGGTATCAAGCTGAGATATGCATTTTCTACGATAATCTTGGTGAGACTTCTGTCTGAAGTATGCAGAATCATCAGGATCGCTCTTTTCGAACTATTTAATGCGAGAGACACGTTTTCTGGGGTTTTTACCACTCCGCAGTTCTTTGGATATGCAGAACAGGAGATATCTCGGTTTTCGTGGGGTTTCAAGCTGAGATATGCATTGTCTGCGATAATCTTGGTGAGACTTCTGTCCGAAGTGTGCAGAATCATCGAGATCGCTCTTTTCGAGCTATTTAATGCGAGAAACACGTTTTCTGGGGTTTTCACCACACCACAGTTCGTTGGATATGCAGAACCAGCGATATCTTGGTTTTCGTGGGGTTTCAAGCTGAGATATGCATTTTTTACGATAATCATGGTGAGACTTTTGTCCGAAGTATGCAGAATCATCGAGATCGCACTTTTCTAGCTATTTAATGCGAGAAACACGATATCTGGTGTTTTCAGCACTCCACAGTGCGTACGATATGCAGAACCGGCGATATCTGGGTTTTCGTGGGGTTTCAAGCTGAGATATGCATTGTCTGCGATAATCTTGGTGAGACTTCTGTCCGAAGTATGCAGAATCATCGGGATCGCTCTTTTCGAGCTATTAAATGCGAGAAACACGTTTTCTGGGGTTTTCACCACTCCACAGTTCGTAGGATATGCAGTACCATCGATATCTTGGTTTTCGTGGGGTTTCAAGCTGTGATATGCATTTTCTAGGATAATCTTGGTGAGACTTCTGTCCGAAGTATGCTGAATCATCTAGATCGCTCTTTTCGAGCTATTTAATGCGAGAAACACGATATCTGGTGTTTTCAGCACTCCACAGTGCGTACGATATGCAGAACCGGCGATATCTTGGTTTTCGTGGGGTTTCAAGCTGAGATATGCATTGTCTGCGATAATCTTGGTGAGACTTCTGTCCGAAGTATGCAGAATCATCGAGATCGCTCTTTTCGAGCTATTTAATGCGAGAAACACGTTATCTGGTGTTTCCACCACTCCACAGAGCGTTTGATATGCAGTACCATCGATATCATGGTTTTCGTGGGGTTTCAAGCTGTGATATGCATTTTCTAGGATAATCTTGGTGGGACTTCTGTCCGAAGTATGCTGAATCATCTAGATCGCTCTTTTCGAGCTATTTAATGCGAGAAACACGTTATCTGGTGTTTTCACCACTACACCGTGCGTTTGATATGCAGGACCGGCGACATCTTGGCTGTCGTAGGGTATCAAGCTGAGATATGCATTTTCTACGATAATCTTGGTGAGACTTCTGTCTGAAGTATGCAGAATCATCAGGATCGCTCTTTTCGAACTATTTAATGCGAGAGACACGTTTTCTGGGGTTTTTACCACTCCGCAGTTCTTTGGATATGCAGAACAGGAGATATCTTGGTTTGCGTGGGGTTTCAAGCTGAGATATGCATTGTCTGCGATAATCTTGGTGAGACTTCTGTCCGAAGTATGCAGAATCATCAGGATCGCTCTTTTCGAACTATTTAATGCGAGAGACACGTTTTCTGGGGTTTTCACCACTCCACAGTTCGTAGGATATGCAGTACCATCGATATCTTGGTTTTCGTGGGGTTTCAAGCTGTGATATGCATTTTCTAGGATAATCTTGGTGAGACTTCTGTCCGAAGTATGCTGAATCATCTAGATCGCTCTTTTCGAGCTAGTTAATGCGAGAAACTCGTTATCTGTCGTTTTTACCACTCAACAGTGCGTATGATATGCAGAACGGACGATATCTTGGTTTTCGTGGTTTTTCCTGCTGAGATATGCATTTTCAGCGATAATCTTGGGGAGTCTTCTGTCAGAAGTATGCAGAATCATCGAGATCGCTCATTTCGAGCTAGTTAATGCGAGAAACACGTTATCTGGTGTTTTCACCACTCCACAGTTCGTTGTATATGCAGAACAGGAGATATCTTGGTTTTCGTGGGGTTTCTAGCAGAGATATGCATTATCTGCGATAATCATGTTGAGACTTCTGTTAGAAGTATGCAGAATCTTCGAGATCGTACATTTCGAGCTATTTTATGCGAGAAACACGTTTTCTGGGGTTTTCACCACTGCACAGTTCGTTGGATATGCAGAACAGGAGATATCTTGGTTTTCGTGGGTTTTCTAGCAGAGATATGCATTTTCTGAGATAATCTTGGTGAGACCTCTGTCCGAAGTATGCAGAAACATCGAGATCGCTCTTTTCGACCTATTTAATGCGGAAACACGTTATCTGGTGTTTTCACCACTCCACAGTGCGTTTGATATGCAGAACCAGCGATATGTTGGTTTTCGTGGGGTTTCAAGCTGAGATATGCATTTATTACGATAATCATGGTGAGACTTCTGTCCGAAGGATGCAGAATCATCGAGATCGCACTTTTCGAGCTATTTAATTCGAGAAACACGATATCTGGTGTTTTCAGCAATCCACAGTGCGTATGATATGCAGAACCGGCGATATCTTGGTTTTCGTGGGGTTTCAAGCTGAGATATGCATTGTCTGCGATAATCTTGGTGAGACTTCTGTCCGAAGTATGCAGAAACATCGAGATCGCACTTTTCGAGCTATTTAATGCGAGAAACACGATATCTGGTGTTTTCAGCACTCCACAGTGCGTACGATATGCAGAACCGGCGATATCTTGGTTTTCGTGGGGTTTCAAGCTGAGATATGCATTGTCTGCGATAATCTTGGTGAGACTTCTGTCCGAAGTATGCAGAATCATCGAGATCGCACTTTTCGAGCTATTTAATGCGAGAAACACGATATCTGGTGTTTTCAGCACTCCACAGTGCGTACGATATGCAGAACCGGCGATATCTTGGTTTTCGTGGGGTTTCAAGCTGAGATATGCATTGTCTGCGATAATCTTGGTGAGACTTCTGTCCGAAGTATGCTGAATCATCTAGATCGCTCTTTTCGAGCTAGTTAATGCGAGAAACTCGTTATCTGTCGTTTTTACCACTCAACAGTGCGTATGATATGCAGAACGGACGATATCTTGGTTTTCGTGGTTTTTCCTGCTGAGATATGCATTTTCAGCGATAATCTTGGGGAGTCTTCTGTCAGAAGTATGCAGAATCATCGAGATCGCTCATTTCGAGCTAGTTAATGCGAGAAACACGTTATCTGGTGTTTTCACCACTCCACAGTGCGTACGATATGCAGAACCGGCGATATCTTGGTTTTCGTGGGGTTTCAAGCTGAGATATGCATTGTCTGCGATAATCTTGGTGAGACTTCTGTCCGAAGTATGCAGAATCATCGGGATCGCTCTTTTCGAACTATTTAATGCGAGAGACACGTTTTCTGGGGTTTTTACCACTCCGCAGTTCTTTGGATATGCAGAACAGGAGATATCTTGGTTTGCGTGGGGTTTCAAGCAGAGATATGCATTTTCTGCGATAATCTCGGTGAGACTTCTGTTAGAAGTATGCAGAATCATCGAGATCGCTCTTTTCGATCTATTTAATGCGAGAAACACGTTATCTGGTGTTTTCACCAATCCACAGTGCGTTTGATATGCAGTACCATCGATATCTTGGTTTTCGTGGGGTTTCAAGCTGAGATATGCATTTTCTAGGATAATCTTGGTGAGACTTCTGTCCGAAGTATGCTGAATCATCTAGATCGCTCTTTTCGAGCTAGTTAATGCGAGAAACTCGTTATCTGTCGTTTTTACCACTCAACAGTGCGTATGATATGCAGAACGGACGATATCTTGGTTTTCGTGGTTTTTCCTGCTGAGATATGCATTTTCAGCGATAATCTTGGGGAGTCTTCTGTCAGAAGTATGCAGAATCATCGAGATCGCTCATTTCGAGCTAGTTAATGCGAGAAACACGTTATCTGGTGTTTTCACCACTCCACAGTTCGTTGTATATGCAGAACAGGAGATATCTTGGTTTTCGTGGGGTTTCTAGCAGAGATATGCATTATCTGCGATAATCATGTTGAGACTTCTGTTAGAAGTATGCAGAATCTTCGAGATCGTACATTTCGAGCTATTTTATGCGAGAAACACGTTTTCTGGGGTTTTCACCACTGCACAGTTCGTTGGATATGCAGAACAGGAGATATCTTGGTTTTCGTGGGTTTTCTAGCAGAGATATGCATTTTCTGAGATAATCTTGGTGAGACCTCTGTCCGAAGTATGCAGAAACATCGAGATCGCTCTTTTCGACCTATTTAATGCGGAAACACGTTATCTGGTGTTTTCACCACTCCACAGTGCGTTTGATATGCAGAACCAGCGATATGTTGGTTTTCGTGGGGTTTCAAGCTGAGATATGCATTTATTACGATAATCATGGTGAGACTTCTGTCCGAAGGATGCAGAATCATCGAGATCGCACTTTTCGAGCTATTTAATGCGAGAAACACGATATCTGGTGTTTTCAGCAATCCACAGTGCGTATGATATGCAGAACCGGCGATATCTTGGTTTTCGTGGGGTTTCAAGCTGAGATATGCATTGTCTGCGATAATCTTGGTGAGACTTCTGTCCGAAGTATGCAGAATCATCGAGATCGCACTTTTCGAGCTATTTAATGCGAGAAACACGATATCTGGTGTTTTCAGCACTCCACAGTGCGTACGATATGCAGAACCGGCGATATCTTGGTTTTCGTGGGGTTTCAAGCTGAGATATGCATTGTCTGCGATAATCTTGGTGAGACTTCTGTCCGAAGTATGCTGAATCATCGAGATCGCTCTTTTCGAGCTATTTAATGCGAGAAACACGTTTTCTGGGGTTTTCACCACACCACAGTTCGTTGGATATGCAGAACCAGCGATATCTTGGTTTTCGTGGGGTTTCAAGCTGAGATATGCATTTTTTACGATAATCATGGTGAGACTTTTGTCCGAAGTATGCAGAATCATCGAGATCGCACTTTTCTAGCTATTTAATGCGAGAAACACGATATCTGGTGTTTTCAGCACTCCACAGTGCGTACGATATGCAGAACCGGCGATATCTTGGTTTTCGTGGGGTTTCAAGCTGAGATATGCATTGTCTGCGATAATCTTGGTGAGACTTCTGTCCGAAGTATGCAGAATCATCGGGATCGCTCTTTTCGAACTATTTAATGCGAGAGACACGTTTTCTGGGGTTTTTACCACTCCGCAGTTCTTTGGATATGCAGAACAGGAGATATCTTGGTTTGCGTGGGGTTTCAAGCTGAAATATGCATTTTCTGCGATAATCTTGTTGAGACATCTGTCCGAAGTATGCAGAATCATCGAGATCGCACTTTTCGAGCTATTCAATGCGAGAAACACGATATCTGGTGTTTTCAGCACTCCACAGTGCGTACGATATGCAGAACCGGCGATATCTGGGTTTTCGTGGGGTTTCAAGCTGAGATATGCATTGTCTGCGATAATCTTGGTGAGACTTCTGTCCGAAGTATGCAGAATCATCGGGATCGCCCTTTTCGAGCTATTAAATGCGAGAAACACGTTTTCTGGGGTTTTCACCACTCCACAGTTCGTAGGATATGCAGTACCATCGATATCTTGGTTTTCGTGGGGTTTCAAGCTGTGATATGCATTTTCTAGGATAATCTTGGTGAGACTTCTGTCCGAAGTATGCTGAATCATCTAGATCGCTCTTTTCGAGCTATTTAATGCGAGAAACACGATATCTGGTGTTTTCAGCACTCCACAGTGCGTACGATATGCAGAACCGGCGATATCTTGGTTTTCGTGGGGTTTCAAGCTGAGATATGCATTGTCTGCGATAATCTTGGTGAGACTTCTGTCCGAAGTATGCAGAATCATCGAGATCGCTCTTTTCGAGCTATTTAATGCGAGAAACACGTTATCTGGTGTTTCCACCACTCCACAGAGCGTTTGATATGCAGTACCATCGATATCTTGGTTTTCGTGGGGTTTCAAGCTGTGATATGCATTTTCTAGGATAATCTTGGTGAGACTTCTGTCCGAAGTATGCTGAATCATCTAGATCGCTCTTTTCGAGCTATTTAATGCGAGAAACACGTTATCTGGTGTTTTCACCACTACACCGTGCGTTTGATATGCAGGACCGGCGACATCTTGGCTGTCGTAGGGTATCAAGCTGAGATATGCATTTTCTACGATAATCTTGGTGAGACTTCTGTCTGAAGTATGCAGAATCATCAGGATCGCTCTTTTCGAACTATTTAATGCGAGAGACACGTTTTCTGGGGTTTTTACCACTCCGCAGTTCTTTGGATATGCAGAACAGGAGATATCTCGGTTTTCGTGGGGTTTCAAGCTGAGATATGCATTGTCTGCGATAATCTTGGTGAGACTTCTGTCCGAAGTGTGCAGAATCATCGAGATCGCTCTTTTCGAGCTATTTAATGCGAGAAACACGTTTTCTGGGGTTTTCACCACACCACAGTTCGTTGGATATGCAGAACCAGCGATATCTTGGTTTTCGTGGGGTTTCAAGCTGAGATATGCATTTTTTACGATAATCATGGTGAGACTTTTGTCCGAAGTATGCAGAATCATCGAGATCGCACTTTTCTAGCTATTTAATGCGAGAAACACGATATCTGGTGTTTTCAGCACTCCACAGTGCGTACGATATGCAGAACCGGCGATATCTGGGTTTTCGTGGGGTTTCAAGCTGAGATATGCATTGTCTGCGATAATCTTGGTGAGACTTCTGTCCGAAGTATGCAGAATCATCGGGATCGCTCTTTTCGAGCTATTAAATGCGAGAAACACGTTTTCTGGGGTTTTCACCACTCCACAGTTCGTAGGATATGCAGTACCATCGATATCTTGGTTTTCGTGGGGTTTCAAGCTGTGATATGCATTTTCTAGGATAATCTTGGTGAGACTTCTGTCCGAAGTATGCTGAATCATCTAGATCGCTCTTTTCGAGCTATTTAATGCGAGAAACACGATATCTGGTGTTTTCAGCACTCCACAGTGCGTACGATATGCAGAACCGGCGATATCTTGGTTTTCGTGGGGTTTCAAGCTGAGATATGCATTGTCTGCGATAATCTTGGTGAGACTTCTGTCCGAAGTATGCAGAATCATCGAGATCGCTCTTTTCGAGCTATTTAATGCGAGAAACACGTTATCTGGTGTTTCCACCACTCCACAGAGCGTTTGATATGCAGTACCATCGATATCATGGTTTTCGTGGGGTTTCAAGCTGTGATATGCATTTTCTAGGATAATCTTGGTGGGACTTCTGTCCGAAGTATGCTGAATCATCTAGATCGCTCTTTTCGAGCTATTTAATGCGAGAAACACGTTATCTGGTGTTTTCACCACTACACCGTGCGTTTGATATGCAGGACCGGCGACATCTTGGCTGTCGTAGGGTATCAAGCTGAGATATGCATTTTCTACGATAATCTTGGTGAGACTTCTGTCTGAAGTATGCAGAATCATCAGGATCGCTCTTTTCGAACTATTTAATGCGAGAGACACGTTTTCTGGGGTTTTTACCACTCCGCAGTTCTTTGGATATGCAGAACAGGAGATATCTTGGTTTTCGTGGGGTTTCTAGCAGAGATATGCATTATCTGCGATAATCATGTTGAGACTTCTGTTAGAAGTATGCAGAATCTTCGAGATCGTACATTTCGAGCTATTTTATGCGAGAAACACGTTTTCTGGGGTTTTCACCACTGCACAGTTCGTTGGATATGCAGAACAGGAGATATCTTGGTTTTCGTGGGTTTTCTAGCAGAGATATGCATTTTCTGAGATAATCTTGGTGAGACCTCTGTCCGAAGTATGCAGAAACATCGAGATCGCTCTTTTCGACCTATTTAATGCGGAAACACGTTATCTGGTGTTTTCACCACTCCACAGTGCGTTTGATATGCAGAACCAGCGATATGTTGGTTTTCGTGGGGTTTCAAGCTGAGATATGCATTTATTACGATAATCATGGTGAGACTTCTGTCCGAAGGATGCAGAATCATCGAGATCGCACTTTTCGAGCTATTTAATTCGAGAAACACGATATCTGGTGTTTTCAGCAATCCACAGTGCGTATGATATGCAGAACCGGCGATATCTTGGTTTTCGTGGGGTTTCAAGCTGAGATATGCATTGTCTGCGATAATCTTGGTGAGACTTCTGTCCGAAGTATGCAGAAACATCGAGATCGCACTTTTCGAGCTATTTAATGCGAGAAACACGATATCTGGTGTTTTCAGCACTCCACAGTGCGTACGATATGCAGAACCGGCGATATCTTGGTTTTCGTGGGGTTTCAAGCTGAGATATGCATTGTCTGCGATAATCTTGGTGAGACTTCTGTCCGAAGTATGCAGAATCATCGAGATCGCACTTTTCGAGCTATTTAATGCGAGAAACACGATATCTGGTGTTTTCAGCACTCCACAGTGCGTACGATATGCAGAACCGGCGATATCTTGGTTTTCGTGGGGTTTCAAGCTGAGATATGCATTGTCTGCGATAATCTTGGTGAGACTTCTGTCCGAAGTATGCTGAATCATCTAGATCGCTCTTTTCGAGCTAGTTAATGCGAGAAACTCGTTATCTGTCGTTTTTACCACTCAACAGTGCGTATGATATGCAGAACGGACGATATCTTGGTTTTCGTGGTTTTTCCTGCTGAGATATGCATTTTCAGCGATAATCTTGGGGAGTCTTCTGTCAGAAGTATGCAGAATCATCGAGATCGCTCATTTCGAGCTAGTTAATGCGAGAAACACGTTATCTGGTGTTTTCACCACTCCACAGTGCGTACGATATGCAGAACCGGCGATATCTTGGTTTTCGTGGGGTTTCAAGCTGAGATATGCATTGTCTGCGATAATCTTGGTGAGACTTCTGTCCGAAGTATGCAGAATCATCGGGATCGCTCTTTTCGAACTATTTAATGCGAGAGACACGTTTTCTGGGGTTTTTACCACTCCGCAGTTCTTTGGATATGCAGAACAGGAGATATCTTGGTTTGCGTGGGGTTTCAAGCAGAGATATGCATTTTCTGCGATAATCTCGGTGAGACTTCTGTTAGAAGTATGCAGAATCATCGAGATCGCTCTTTTCGATCTATTTAATGCGAGAAACACGTTATCTGGTGTTTTCACCAATCCACAGTGCGTTTGATATGCAGTACCATCGATATCTTGGTTTTCGTGGGGTTTCAAGCTGAGATATGCATTTTCTAGGATAATCTTGGTGAGACTTCTGTCCGAAGTATGCTGAATCATCTAGATCGCTCTTTTCGAGCTAGTTAATGCGAGAAACTCGTTATCTGTCGTTTTTACCACTCAACAGTGCGTATGATATGCAGAACGGACGATATCTTGGTTTTCGTGGTTTTTCCTGCTGAGATATGCATTTTCAGCGATAATCTTGGGGAGTCTTCTGTCAGAAGTATGCAGAATCATCGAGATCGCTCATTTCGAGCTAGTTAATGCGAGAAACACGTTATCTGGTGTTTTCACCACTCCACAGTTCGTTGTATATGCAGAACAGGAGATATCTTGGTTTTCGTGGGGTTTCTAGCAGAGATATGCATTATCTGCGATAATCATGTTGAGACTTCTGTTAGAAGTATGCAGAATCTTCGAGATCGTACATTTCGAGCTATTTTATGCGAGAAACACGTTTTCTGGGGTTTTCACCACTGCACAGTTCGTTGGATATGCAGAACAGGAGATATCTTGGTTTTCGTGGGTTTTCTAGCAGAGATATGCATTTTCTGAGATAATCTTGGTGAGACCTCTGTCCGAAGTATGCAGAAACATCGAGATCGCTCTTTTCGACCTATTTAATGCGGAAACACGTTATCTGGTGTTTTCACCACTCCACAGTGCGTTTGATATGCAGAACCAGCGATATGTTGGTTTTCGTGGGGTTTCAAGCTGAGATATGCATTTATTACGATAATCATGGTGAGACTTCTGTCCGAAGGATGCAGAATCATCGAGATCGCACTTTTCGAGCTATTTAATGCGAGAAACACGATATCTGGTGTTTTCAGCAATCCACAGTGCGTATGATATGCAGAACCGGCGATATCTTGGTTTTCGTGGGGTTTCAAGCTGAGATATGCATTGTCTGCGATAATCTTGGTGAGACTTCTGTCCGAAGTATGCAGAAACATCGAGATCGCACTTTTCGAGCTATTTAATGCGAGAAACACGATATCTGGTGTTTTCAGCACTCCACAGTGCGTACGATATGCAGAACCGGCGATATCTTGGTTTTCGTGGGGTTTCAAGCTGAGATATGCATTGTCTGCGATAATCTTGGTGAGACTTCTGTCCGAAGTATGCTGAATCATCGAGATCGCTCTTTTCGAGCTATTTAATGCGAGAAACACGTTTTCTGGGGTTTTCACCACACCACAGTTCGTTGGATATGCAGAACCAGCGATATCTTGGTTTTCGTGGGGTTTCAAGCTGAGATATGCATTTTTTACGATAATCATGGTGAGACTTTTGTCCGAAGTATGCAGAATCATCGAGATCGCACTTTTCTAGCTATTTAATGCGAGAAACACGATATCTGGTGTTTTCAGCACTCCACAGTGCGTACGATATGCAGAACCGGCGATATCTTGGTTTTCGTGGGGTTTCAAGCTGAGATATGCATTGTCTGCGATAATCTTGGTGAGACTTCTGTCCGAAGTATGCAGAATCATCGGGATCGCTCTTTTCGAACTATTTAATGCGAGAGACACGTTTTCTGGGGTTTTTACCACTCCGCAGTTCTTTGGATATGCAGAACAGGAGATATCTTGGTTTGCGTGGGGTTTCAAGCTGAAATATGCATTTTCTGCGATAATCTTGTTGAGACATCTGTCCGAAGTATGCAGAATCATCGAGATCGCACTTTTCGAGCTATTCAATGCGAGAAACACGATATCTGGTGTTTTCAGCACTCCACAGTGCGTACGATATGCAGAACCGGCGATATCTTGGTTTTCGTGGGGTTTCAAGCTGAGATATGCATTGTCTGCGATAATCTTGGTGAGACTTCTGTCCGAAGTATGCAGAATCATCGAGATCGCACTTTTCGAGCTATTTAATGCGAGAAACACGATATCTGGTGTTTTCAGCACTCCACAGTGCGTACGATATGCAGAACCGGCGATATCTTGGTTTTCGTGGGGTTTCAAGCTGAGATATGCATTGTCTGCGATAATCATGGTGAGACTTTTGTCCGAAGTATGCAGAATCATCGAGATCGCACTTTTCTAGCTATTTAATGCGAGAAACACGATATCTGGTGTTTTCAGCACTCCACAGTGCGTACGATATGCAGAACCGGCGATATCTTGGTTTTCGTGGGGTTTCAAGCTGAGATATGCATTGTCTGCGATAATCTTGGTGAGACTTCTGTCCGAAGTATGCAGAATCATCGGGATCGCTCTTTTCGAACTATTTAATGCGAGAGACACGTTTTCTGGGGTTTTTACCACTCCGCAGTTCTTTGGATATGCAGAACAGGAGATATCTTGGTTTGCGTGGGGTTTCAAGCTGAAATATGCATTTTCTGCGATAATCTTGTTGAGACATCTGTCCGAAGTATGCAGAATCATCGAGATCGCACTTTTCGAGCTATTCAATGCGAGAAACACGATATCTGGTGTTTTCAGCACTCCACAGTGCGTATGATATGCAGAACGGACGATATCTTGGTTTTCGTGGTTTTTCCTGCTGAGATATGCATTTTCAGCGATAATCTTGGGGAGTCTTCTGTCAGAAGTATGCAGAATCATCGAGATCGCTCATTTCGAGCTAGTTAATGCGAGAAACACGTTATCTGGTGTTTTCACCACTCCACAGTGCGTACGATATGCAGAACCGGCGATATCTTGGTTTTCGTGGGGTTTCAAGCTGAGATATGCATTGTCTGCGATAATCTTGGTGAGACTTCTGTCCGAAGTATGCAGAATCATCGGGATCGCTCTTTTCGAACTATTTAATGCGAGAGACACGTTTTCTGGGGTTTTTACCACTCCGCAGTTCTTTGGATATGCAGAACAGGAGATATCTTGGTTTGCGTGGGGTTTCAAGCAGAGATATGCATTTTCTGCGATAATCTCTGTGAGACTTCTGTTAGAAGTATGCAGAATCATCGAGATCGCTCTTTTCGATCTATTTAATGCGAGAAACACGTTATCTGGTGTTTTCACCAATCCACAGTGCGTTTGATATGCAGTACCATCGATATGTTGGTTTTCGTGGGGTTTCAAGCTGAGATATGCATTTTCTAGGATAATCTTGGTGAGACTTCTGTCCGAAGTATGCTGAATCATCTAGATCGCTCTTTTCGAGCTAGTTAATGCGAGAAACTCGTTATCTGTCGTTTTTACCACTCAACAGTGCGTATGATATGCAGAACGGACGATATCTTGGTTTTCGTGGTTTTTCCTGCTGAGATATGCATTTTCAGCGATAATCTTGGGGAGTCTTCTGTCAGAAGTATGCAGAATCATCGAGATCGCTCATTTCGAGCTAGTTAATGCGAGAAACACGTTATCTGGTGTTTTCACCACTCCACAGTTCGTTGTATATGCAGAACAGGAGATATCTTGGTTTTCGTGGGGTTTCTAGCAGAGATATGCATTATCTGCGATAATCATGTTGAGACTTCTGTTAGAAGTATGCAGAATCTTCGAGATCGTACATTTCGAGCTATTTTATGCGAGAAACACGTTTTCTGGGGTTTTCACCACTGCACAGTTCGTTGGATATGCAGAACAGGAGATATCTTGGTTTTCGTGGGTTTTCTAGCAGAGATATGCATTTTCTGAGATAATCTTGGTGAGACCTCTGTCCGAAGTATGCAGAAACATCGAGATCGCTCTTTTCGACCTATTTAATGCGGAAACACGTTATTTGGTTGTTTTCACCACTCCACAGTGCGTTTGATATGCAGAACCGGCGACATCTTGGATTTCGTCGGGTTTCAAGATGAGATATGCATTTTCTGCGATAATCTTCGGGAGTGTTCTGTCAGAAGTATGCAGAATCATCGAGATCGCTCGTTTCGAGCTATTTAATGCGAGAAACACGTTATTTGGTTGTTTTCACCACTCTACAGTGCGTTTGATATGCAGAACCGGCGACATCTTGGATTTCGTCGGGTTTCAAGATGAGATCTGCATTTTCTACGATAATCTTGGTGAGACCTCTGTCAGAAGTATGCAGAACCTTCGAGAACGCTCTTTTCGAGCTACTTAATGCAAGAAACACGTTTTCTGGTGTTTTCACGGCTCCACAGTACGTTTGATGTGCAGAACCGAAGATATCTTGGTTTTCGTGAGGTTTCAAGCTGAGATATGCATTTTCTGCGATAATCTTGGTGAGACCTCTGTCCGAAGTATGTAGAAACATCGAGATCGCACTTTTCGAGTTATTTAATGCGACAAACACGTTATCTGGTGTTTTCACAACTCCACAGTGCGTTTGATATGCAGAACCAGCGAAATCTTGGTTTTCGTGGGGTTTCTAGCAGAGATATGCATTATCTGCGATAATCATGTTGAGACTTCTGTTAGAAGTATGCAGAATCTTCGAGATCGTACTTTTCGAGCTATTTAATGCGAGAAACACGTTATCTGGTGTTTTCACCACTCCACAGTGCGTTGGATATGCAGAACAGTCGATATCTTGGTTTTCGTGTGGTTTCAAGCTGAGATATGCATTTCCTTTGATAATCTTGGTGAGACCCCTGTCCGAAATATGCTGAATCATCGAGATCGCTCTTTTCGAGCTATTTAATGCGAGAAACACGTTATCTGGTGTTTTCACCACTCCACAGTGCGTTTGATATGCAGTACCAGCGATATCTTGGTTTTCGTGGGGTTTCAAGCTGAGATATGCATTTTCTACGATAAGCTTGGTGAAACATATGTCCGAAGTATGCAGAAAGGTCGAGAGCGCTCTTTTGGAGCTATTTAATGCGAGAAACACGTTATCTGGTGTTTTCACCACTCCACAGTGCGTTTGATATGCAGTACCAGCGATATCTTGGTTTTCGTGGGGTTTCAAGCTGAGATATGCATTTCCTTTGATAATCTTGGTGAGACCCCTGTCCGAAATATGCTGAATCCTCGAGATCGCTCTTTTCGAGCTATTTAATGCGAGAAACACGTTATCTGGTGTTTTCACCACTCCACAGTGCGTTTGATATGCAGTACCAGCGATATCTTGGTTTTCGTGGGGTTTCAAGCTGAGATATGCATTTTCTTCGGTAATCTTGTTGAGACTTCTGTCCGAAGTATGCAGAACCATCTAGATCGCTCGTTTCGAGCTATTTAATGCGAGAAACACGTTATCTGGTGTTTTCACCACTCCACAGTGCGTTGGATATGCAGAACGGGAGATATTTTGGTTTTTGTCGAGTTTCAAGCTGACATATGCATTTTCTACGATAAGCTTGGTGAAACATATGTCCGAAGTATGCAGAAATGTCGAGAGCGCTCTTTTGGAGCTATTTAATGCGAGAAACACGTTTTCTGGGGTTTTCACCACTCCACAGTTCGTTGGATATGCAGTACCGGAGATATCTTGGTTTTCGTGGGGTTTCAAGCTGAGATATGCATTTCCTGCGATAATCTTGGTGAGACTTCTGTCCGAAGTATGCTGAATCATCGGGATCGCTCTTTCCGAGCTATTTAATGCAAGAAAGATGTTCTCTGGTTGTTTTCACCACTCCACAGGGCGTTTGATATGCAGAACAGGCGATATCTTGATTTTCATGGTGTTTCCAGCTGAGATATGCATTTTCTGCGATAATCTTGGTGGGTCTTTTGTCAGAAGTATGGAGAATCATCTTGATCGCTCTTTTCGAGCTACTTAATGCACGAAACACGTTTTCGGGTGTTTTCACCACTCCACAGTACGTTTGACATGCAGAACCGGAGATATCTTGGTTTCGGTCGGGTTTCAAGCTGAGATATGCATTTTCTACGATAATCCTGGTGAGACTTCTGTCAGAAGAATGCAGAATCTTCGAGAACGCTCTTTTCGAGCTACTTAATGCGCGAAACACGTTTTCTGGTGTTTTCACCACTCCACAGTTCGTTGGATATGCAGAACCGGAGATATCTTGGTTTTCGTGGGGTTTCAAGCTGGGATATGCATTTCCTGCGATAATCTTGGTGAGACTTCTGTCAGAAGTATGCAGGATCTTCGAGAACGGTCTTTTCGAGCTATTTAATGCGAGAAACTCGTTTTCTGGGGTTTTCACCACTCCACAGTTCGTTGGATATGCAGAACCGGAGATATCTTGGTTTTCGTGGGGTTTCAAGCTGGGATATGCATGTCCTGCGATAATCTTGGTGAGACTTCTGTCCGAAGTATGCTGAGTCATCTAGAACGCTCCTTTCGAGCTATTTAATGCAAGAAACACGTTATCTGGTGTTTTCACCACTCCACAGTGCGTTTGACATGCAGAACCAGCGATATCTTGGTTTTCGTGGGGTTTCAACCTGAGATATGCATTTTCTGCGATAATATTGGTGAGACTTCAGTCAGAAGTATGCAGAATCTTCGAGAACGCTCTTTTCGAGCTACTTAATGCGCGAAACACGTTTTCTGGTGTTTTCACCACTCCACAGTTCGTTGGATATGCAGAACCGGAGATATCTTGGTTTTCGTGGGGTTTCAAGCTGGGATATGCATTTCCTGCGATAATCTTGGTGAGACTTCTGTCAGAAGTATGCAGGATCTTCGAGAACGGTCTTTTCGAGCTATTTAATGCGAGAAACACGTTATCTGGTGTTTTCACCACTCCACAGTGCGTTTGATATGCAGTACCAGCGATATCTTGGTTTTCGTGGGGTTTCAAGCTGAGATATGCATTTCCTTTGATAATCTTGGTGAGACTCCTGTCCGAAATATGCTGAATCATCGAGATCGCTCTTTTCGAGCTATTTAATGCGAGAAACACGTTATCTGGTGTTTTCACCACTCCACAGTGCGTTTGATATGCAGTACCAGCGATATCTTGGTTTTCGTGGGGTTTCAAGCTGAGATATGCATTTTCTGCGATAATCTTGTTGAGACTTCTGTCCGAAGTATGCAGAACCACCTAGATCGCTCGTTTCGAGCTATTTAATGCGAGAAACACGTTATCTGGTGTTTTCACCACTCCACAGTGCGTTTGATATGCAGTACCAGCGATATCTTGGTTTTCGTGGGGTTTCAAGCTGAGATATGCATTTCCTTTGATAATCTTGGTGAGACCCCTGTCCGAAATATGCTGAATCATCGAGATCGCTCTTTTCGAGCTATTTAATGCGAGAAACACGTTATCTGGTGTTTTCACCACTCCACAGTGCGTTTGATATGCAGTACCAGCGATATCTTGGTTTTCGTGGGGTTTCAAGCTGAGATATGCATTTTCTACGATAAGCTTGGTGAAACATATGTCCGAAGTATGCAGAAAGGTCGAGAGCGCTCTTTTGGAGCTATTTAATGCGAGAAACACGTTATCTGGTGTTTTCACCACTCCACAGTGCGTTTGATATGCAGTACCAGCGATATCTTGGTTTTCGTGGGGTTTCAAGCTGAGATATGCATTTCCTTTGATAATCTTGGTGAGACCCCTGTCCGAAATATGCTGAATCCTCGAGATCGCTCTTTTCGAGCTATTTAATGCGAGAAACACGTTATCTGGTGTTTTCACCACTCCACAGTGCGTTTGATATGCAGTACCAGCGATATCTTGGTTTTCGTGGGGTTTCAAGCTGAGATATGCATTTTCTTCGGTAATCTTGTTGAGACTTCTGTCCGAAGTATGCAGAACCATCTAGATCGCTCGTTTCGAGCTATTTAATGCGAGAAACACGTTATCTGGTGTTTTCACCACTCCACAGTGCGTTGGATATGCAGAACGGGAGATATTTTGGTTTTTGTCGAGTTTCAAGCTGACATATGCATTTTCTACGATAAGCTTGGTGAAACATGTGTCCGAAGTATGCAGAAACATCGAGAGCGCTCTTTTCGAGCTATTTAATGCGAGAAACCCGTTTTCTGGGGTTTTCACCACTCCACAGTTCGTTGGATATGCAGTACCGGAGATATCTTGGTTTTCGTGGGGTTTCAAGCTGAGATATGCATTTCCTGCGATAATCTTGGTGAGACTTCTGTCCGAAGTATGCTGAATCATCGGGATCGCTCTTTCCGAGCTATTTAATGCAAGAAAGATGTTCTCTGGTTGTTTTCACCACTCCACAGGGCGTTTGATATGCAGAACAGGCGATATCTTGATTTTCATGGTGTTTCCAGCTGAGATATGCATTTTCTGCGATAATCTTGGTGGGTCTTTTGTCAGAAGTATGGAGAATCATCTTGATCGCTCTTTTCGAGCTACTTAATGCACGAAACACGTTTTCGGGTGTTTTCACCACTCCACAGTACGTTTGACATGCAGAACCGGAGATATCTTGGTTTCGGTCGGGTTTCAAGCTGAGATATGCATTTTCTACGATAATCCTGGTGAGACTTCTGTCAGAAGTATGCAGAATCTTCGAGAACGCTCTTCTCGAGCTACTTAATGCGCGAAACACGTTTTCTGGTGTTTTCACCACTCCACAGTGCGTTGGATATGCAGTACCGGAGATATCTTGGTTTTCGTGGGGTTTCAAGCTGAGATATGCATTTCCTGCGATAATCTTGGTGAGACTTCTGTCCGAAGTATGCTGAAACATCGAGATCGCTCTTTTCGAGCTAGTTAATGCGAGAAAAAACTTATCCGCTGTTTTCACCACTGACACAGTGCGTTTGGTATGCAGAACCAGAGATATCTTGGCTTTCGTGGGGTTTCAAGCTGAGATATGTATTTTTTACGATAATCTTGGTGAGACTTCTGTCCGAAGTATGCTGAATCATCGAGATCGCTCTTTTCGAGCTAGCTAGTGCGAGAAACACGTTATCTGGTGTTTTCACCACTCCACAGTGCGTTTGATATGCAGAACAGTAGATACCTTGGTTTTCGTGGGGTTTCAAGCTGAGATATGCATTTTCTGCGATAATATTGGTGAGACTTCAGTCTGAAGTATGCAGAATCATCTAGATCGCTCTTTTCGAGCTACTTAATCCACGAAACTCGTTTTCTGGGGTTTTCACCACTCCACAGTTCGTTGGATATGCAGAACCGGAGATATCTTGGTTTTCGTGGGGTTTCAAGCTGAGATATGCATTTTCTGCGATAATCTTGGTGGGACTTCTGTCCGAAGTATGCAGAATCATCGAGATCGCTCTTTTCGAGCTATTTAATGCGAGAAACAAGTTATCTGGTGTTTTCCCCACTCCACAGTGCGTTTGATATGCAGAACCTGCGATATCTGGGTTTTTGTGCGGTTTCAAGCTGAGTTATGCATTTTTTACGATAAGCCTGGTGAGACATCTGTCCGAAGTATGCAGAAACATCGAGAGCGCTCTTTTCGAGCTATTTAATGCGAGAAACTCGTTTTCTGGGGTTTTCACCATTCCACAGTGCGTTGGATATGCAGAACCGGAGATATTTTGGTTTTCGACGGGTTTCAAGCTGAGATATGCATTTTCTACGATAAGCTTGGTGAGACATCTGTCCGAAGTATGCAGAAACATCGAGAGCGCTCTTTTCGAGCTATTTAATGCGAGAAACTCGTTTTCTGGGGTTTTCACCACTCCACAGTGCGTTGGATATGCAGAACCGGAGATAACTCGGTTTTCGTCGGGTTTCAAGCTGAGATATGCATTTTCTGCGATTATCTTGGTGAGACTTCTGTCCGAAGTAGGCTGAAACATCGAGATCGCTCTTTTCGAGCTAGTTAATGCGAGAAGAACCTTATCCGGGGTTTTCACCACTCCACAGTGCGTTTGATATGCAGAACCGGAGATATCTTGGTTTTCGTGGGGTTTCATGCTGAGATATGCATTTTCTGCGATAATCTTGGTGAGACTTCTGTCCGAAGTATGCAGAATCATCGAGATCGCTCTTTTCGAGCTATTTAATGCGAGAAACTCGTTTTCTGGGGTTTTCACCACTCCACAGTGCGTTGGATATGCAGAACCGGCGATATCTTGATTTTCGTGGTGTTTCCAGCTGAGATATGCATTTTCTACGATAATGTTGGTGAGACTTCTGTCAGAAGTATGCAGAATCTTCGAGAACGCTCTTTTCGAGCTACTTAATGCGCGAAACACGTTTTCTGGTGTTTTCATCACTCCACGGTACGTTTGATGTGCAGAACCGGAGATAACTCGGTTTTCGTCGGGTTTCACGCTGAGATATGCATTTTCTACGATAATCTTGGTGAGACTTCTGTCCGAAGTATGCAGAATCATCGAGATCGCGCTTTTCGAGCTATGTAATGCGAGAAACACGTTATCTGGTGTTTTCACCACTCCACAGTGCGTTTGATATGCAGAATCGGCGACATCTTGGTTTTCGTGGTGTATCAAGCTGATATATGCATGTTTTACGATAAGCTTGGTGAGACTTTTGGCCGAAGTATGCTTAATCATCGAGATCGCTCGTTTCGAGCTATTTAATGCGAGAAACACGTTATCTGGTGTTTTCACCACTCCACAGTGCGTATGATATGCAGAACCGGCGATGTCTTGGTTTTCGTGGGGTTTCAAGCTGAGATATGCATTTTCTGCGATAATCTTGGTGAGACTTCTGTCCGAAGTAGGCTGAAACATCGAGATCGCTCTTTTCGAGCTAGTTAATGCGAGAAGAACATTATCCGGTGTTTTCACCACTCCACAGTGCGTTTGATATGCAGAACCGGCGATATCTTGGTTTTCGTGGGGTTTCAAGCTGAGATATGCATTTTCTGCGATAATCTTGGTGAGACTTCTGTCCGAAGTATGCTGAATCATCGAGATCGCTCTTTTCGAGCTAGTTAGTGCGAGAAACACGTATTCTGGGGTTTTCACCACTCCACAGTTTGTTGGATATGCAGAACAGTAGATATCTTGGTTTTCGTGGGGTTTCAAGCAGAGATATGCATTTTCTGCGATAATCTTGGTGTGACTTCTGTTAGAAGGATGCAGAATCATCGAGACCGCACTTTTCGAGCTATTTAATGCGAGAAACACGTTATCTGGTGTTTTCACCCCTCCACGGTACGTTTGATGTGCAGAACCGGAGATAACTCGGTTTTCGTGGTGTTTCCAGCTGATATATGCATTTTCTGCGATAATCTTGGTGGGTCTTTTGTCAGAAGTATGCAGAATCATCTACATCGCTCTTTTCGAGCTACTTAATGCACGAAACACGTTTTCTGGTGTTTTCACCACACCACAGTACGTTTGACATGCAGAACCGGAGATATCTTGGTTTCGGTCGGGTTTCAAGCTGAGATATGCATTTTCTACGATAATCCTGGTGAGACTTCGTCAGAAGTATGCAGAATCTTCGAGAACGCTCTTTTCGAGCTATTTAATGCGAGAAACACGTTATCTGGTGTTTTCACCACTCCACAGTGCGTTTGATATGCAGTACCAGCGATATCTTGGTTTTCTTGGGGTTTCAAGCTGAGATATGCATTTTATACGATAATCTTGGTGAGACATCTGTCCGAAGTATGCAGAATCATCGAGATCGCACTATTCGAGCTATTTAATGCGAGAAACACGTTCTCTGGTTGTTTTTACCACTCCACAGTGCGTTTGATATGCAGAACCGGCAACATCTTGATTTTCGTGAGGTTTCGAGCTGAGATATGCATTTTCTGCGATAATATTGGTGAGACTTCAGTCAGAAGCATGCAGAATGATCTAGATCGCTCTTTTCGAGCTACATAATGCACGAAACACGTTTTCTGGTGTTTCCACCACTCCACAGTACGTTTGACATGCAGAACCGGAGATATCTTGGTTTCGGTCGGGTTTCAATCTGAGATATGCATTTTCTACGATAATCCTGGTGAGACTTCTGTCAGAAGTATGCAGAATCTTCGAGAACGCTCTTTTCGAGCTACTTAATGCGCGAAATACGTTTTCTGGTGTTTTCACCACTCCACGGTACGTTTGATATGCAGAACCGGAGATAACTCGGTTTTCGTCGGGTTTCAAGCTGAGATATGCATTCTCTACGATAATCTTGGTGAGACTTCTGTCCGAAGTATGCTGAAACATCGAGATCGCTCTTTTCGAGCTAGTTAATGCGAGAAAAACCTTATCCGGTGTTTTCACCACTCCACAGTGCGTTTGATGTGCAAAACCGGGGATATCGCGGTTTTCGTGGGGTTTCAAGCTGAGATATGCATTTTCTGCGATAATCTTGATGAGACTTCTGTTAGAAGTATGCAGAATCATCGAGATCGCACTTTTCGAGCTATTTAATGCGAGAAACGCGTTATCTGGTGTTTTCACCACTCCACAGTTGGTTTGAAATGCAGAACCGGCGATATTTTGGTTTTCGTCGGGTTTCAAGCTGAGATATGCATTTTCTACGATAATCTTGGTGAAACATCTGTCCGAAATATGCTGAATCATCGAGATCGCTCTTTTCGAGCTATTTAATGCGAGAAACACGTTATCTGGTGTTTTCACCACTCCACAGTGCGTTTGATATGCAGTACCAGCGATATCTTGGTTTTCGTGGGGTTTCAAGCTGAGATATGCATTTTCTACGATAAGCTTGGTGAAACATATGTCCGAAGTATGCAGAAAGGTCGAGAGCGCTCTTTTGGAGCTATTTAATGCGAGAAACACGTTATCTGGTGTTTTCACCACTCCACAGTGCGTTTGATATGCAGTACCAGCGATATCTTGGTTTTCGTGGGGTTTCAAGCTGAGATATGCATTTCCTTTGATAATCTTGGTGAGACCCCTGTCCGAAATATGCTGAATCCTCGAGATCGCTCTTTTCGAGCTATTTAATGCGAGAAACACGTTATCTGGTGTTTTCACCACTCCACAGTGCGTTTGATATGCAGTACCAGCGATATCTTGGTTTTCGTGGGGTTTCAAGCTGAGATATGCATTTTCTTCGGTAATCTTGTTGAGACTTCTGTCCGAAGTATGCAGAACCATCTAGATCGCTCGTTTCGAGCTATTTAATGCGAGAAACACGTTATCTGGTGTTTTCACCACTCCACAGTGCGTTGGATATGCAGAACGGGAGATATTTTGGTTTTTGTCGAGTTTCAAGCTGACATATGCATTTTCTACGATAAGCTTGGTGAAACATGTGTCCGAAGTATGCAGAAACATCGAGAGCGCTCTTTTCGAGCTATTTAATGCGAGAAACCCGTTTTCTGGGGTTTTCACCACTCCACAGTTCGTTGGATATGCAGTACCGGAGATATCTTGGTTTTCGTGGGGTTTCAAGCTGAGATATGCATTTCCTGCGATAATCTTGGTGAGACTTCTGTCCGAAGTATGCTGAATCATCGGGATCGCTCTTTCCGAGCTATTTAATGCAAGAAAGATGTTCTCTGGTTGTTTTCACCACTCCACAGGGCGTTTGATATGCAGAACAGGCGATATCTTGATTTTCATGGTGTTTCCAGCTGAGATATGCATTTTCTGCGATAATCTTGGTGGGTCTTTTGTCAGAAGTATGGAGAATCATCTTGATCGCTCTTTTCGAGCTACTTAATGCACGAAACACGTTTTCGGGTGTTTTCACCACTCCACAGTACGTTTGACATGCAGAACCGGAGATATCTTGGTTTCGGTCGGGTTTCAAGCTGAGATATGCATTTTCTACGATAATCCTGGTGAGACTTCTGTCAGAAGTATGCAGAATCTTCGAGAACGCTCTTCTCGAGCTACTTAATGCGCGAAACACGTTTTCTGGTGTTTTCACCACTCCACAGTGCGTTGGATATGCAGTACCGGAGATATCTTGGTTTTCGTGGGGTTTCAAGCTGAGATATGCATTTCCTGCGATAATCTTGGTGAGACTTCTGTCCGAAGTATGCTGAAACATCGAGATCGCTCTTTTCGAGCTAGTTAATGCGAGAAAAAACTTATCCGCTGTTTTCACCACTGACACAGTGCGTTTGGTATGCAGAACCAGAGATATCTTGGCTTTCGTGGGGTTTCAAGCTGAGATATGTATTTTTTACGATAATCTTGGTGAGACTTCTGTCCGAAGTATGCTGAATCATCGAGATCGCTCTTTTCGAGCTAGCTAGTGCGAGAAACACGTTATCTGGTGTTTTCACCACTCCACAGTGCGTTTGATATGCAGAACAGTAGATACCTTGGTTTTCGTGGGGTTTCAAGCTGAGATATGCATTTTCTGCGATAATATTGGTGAGACTTCAGTCTGAAGTATGCAGAATCATCTAGATCGCTCTTTTCGAGCTACTTAATCCACGAAACTCGTTTTCTGGGGTTTTCACCACTCCACAGTTCGTTGGATATGCAGAACCGGAGATATCTTGGTTTTCGTGGGGTTTCAAGCTGAGATATGCATTTTCTGCGATAATCTTGGTGGGACTTCTGTCCGAAGTATGCAGAATCATCGAGATCGCTCTTTTCGAGCTATTTAATGCGAGAAACAAGTTATCTGGTGTTTTCCCCACTCCACAGTGCGTTTGATATGCAGAACCTGCGATATCTGGGTTTTTGTGCGGTTTCAAGCTGAGTTATGCATTTTTTACGATAAGCCTGGTGAGACATCTGTCCGAAGTATGCAGAAACATCGAGAGCGCTCTTTTCGAGCTATTTAATGCGAGAAACTCGTTTTCTGGGGTTTTCACCATTCCACAGTGCGTTGGATATGCAGAACCGGAGATATTTTGGTTTTCGACGGGTTTCAAGCTGAGATATGCATTTTCTACGATAAGCTTGGTGAGACATCTGTCCGAAGTATGCAGAAACATCGAGAGCGCTCTTTTCGAGCTATTTAATGCGAGAAACTCGTTTTCTGGGGTTTTCACCACTCCACAGTGCGTTGGATATGCAGAACCGGAGATAACTCGGTTTTCGTCGGGTTTCAAGCTGAGATATGCATTTTCTGCGATTATCTTGGTGAGACTTCTGTCCGAAGTAGGCTGAAACATCGAGATCGCTCTTTTCGAGCTAGTTAATGCGAGAAGAACCTTATCCGGGGTTTTCACCACTCCACAGTGCGTTTGATATGCAGAACCGGAGATATCTTGGTTTTCGTGGGGTTTCATGCTGAGATATGCATTTTCTGCGATAATCTTGGTGAGACTTCTGTCCGAAGTATGCAGAATCATCGAGATCGCTCTTTTCGAGCTATTTAATGCGAGAAACTCGTTTTCTGGGGTTTTCACCACTCCACAGTGCGTTGGATATGCAGAACCGGCGATATCTTGATTTTCGTGGTGTTTCCAGCTGAGATATGCATTTTCTACGATAATGTTGGTGAGACTTCTGTCAGAAGTATGCAGAATCTTCGAGAACGCTCTTTTCGAGCTACTTAATGCGCGAAACACGTTTTCTGGTGTTTTCATCACTCCACGGTACGTTTGATGTGCAGAACCGGAGATAACTCGGTTTTCGTCGGGTTTCACGCTGAGATATGCATTTTCTACGATAATCTTGGTGAGACTTCTGTCCGAAGTATGCAGAATCATCGAGATCGCGCTTTTCGAGCTATGTAATGCGAGAAACACGTTATCTGGTGTTTTCACCACTCCACAGTGCGTTTGATATGCAGAATCGGCGACATCTTGGTTTTCGTGGTGTATCAAGCTGATATATGCATGTTTTACGATAAGCTTGGTGAGACTTTTGGCCGAAGTATGCTTAATCATCGAGATCGCTCGTTTCGAGCTATTTAATGCGAGAAACACGTTATCTGGTGTTTTCACCACTCCACAGTGCGTATGATATGCAGAACCGGCGATGTCTTGGTTTTCGTGGGGTTTCAAGCTGAGATATGCATTTTCTGCGATAATCTTGGTGAGACTTCTGTCCGAAGTAGGCTGAAACATCGAGATCGCTCTTTTCGAGCTAGTTAATGCGAGAAGAACATTATCCGGTGTTTTCACCACTCCACAGTGCGTTTGATATGCAGAACCGGCGATATCTTGGTTTTCGTGGGGTTTCAAGCTGAGATATGCATTTTCTGCGATAATCTTGGTGAGACTTCTGTCCGAAGTATGCTGAATCATCGAGATCGCTCTTTTCGAGCTAGTTAGTGCGAGAAACACGTATTCTGGGGTTTTCACCACTCCACAGTTTGTTGGATATGCAGAACAGTAGATATCTTGGTTTTCGTGGGGTTTCAAGCAGAGATATGCATTTTCTGCGATAATCTTGGTGTGACTTCTGTTAGAAGGATGCAGAATCATCGAGACCGCACTTTTCGAGCTATTTAATGCGAGAAACACGTTATCTGGTGTTTTCACCCCTCCACGGTACGTTTGATGTGCAGAACCGGAGATAACTCGGTTTTCGTGGTGTTTCCAGCTGATATATGCATTTTCTGCGATAATCTTGGTGGGTCTTTTGTCAGAAGTATGCAGAATCATCTACATCGCTCTTTTCGAGCTACTTAATGCACGAAACACGTTTTCTGGTGTTTTCACCACACCACAGTACGTTTGACATGCAGAACCGGAGATATCTTGGTTTCGGTCGGGTTTCAAGCTGAGATATGCATTTTCTACGATAATCCTGGTGAGACTTCGTCAGAAGTATGCAGAATCTTCGAGAACGCTCTTTTCGAGCTATTTAATGCGAGAAACACGTTATCTGGTGTTTTCACCACTCCACAGTGCGTTTGATATGCAGTACCAGCGATATCTTGGTTTTCTTGGGGTTTCAAGCTGAGATATGCATTTTATACGATAATCTTGGTGAGACATCTGTCCGAAGTATGCAGAATCATCGAGATCGCACTATTCGAGCTATTTAATGCGAGAAACACGTTCTCTGGTTGTTTTTACCACTCCACAGTGCGTTTGATATGCAGAACCGGCAACATCTTGATTTTCGTGAGGTTTCGAGCTGAGATATGCATTTTCTGCGATAATATTGGTGAGACTTCAGTCAGAAGCATGCAGAATGATCTAGATCGCTCTTTTCGAGCTACATAATGCACGAAACACGTTTTCTGGTGTTTCCACCACTCCACAGTACGTTTGACATGCAGAACCGGAGATATCTTGGTTTCGGTCGGGTTTCAATCTGAGATATGCATTTTCTACGATAATCCTGGTGAGACTTCTGTCAGAAGTATGCAGAATCTTCGAGAACGCTCTTTTCGAGCTACTTAATGCGCGAAATACGTTTTCTGGTGTTTTCACCACTCCACGGTACGTTTGATATGCAGAACCGGAGATAACTCGGTTTTCGTCGGGTTTCAAGCTGAGATATGCATTCTCTACGATAATCTTGGTGAGACTTCTGTCCGAAGTATGCTGAAACATCGAGATCGCTCTTTTCGAGCTAGTTAATGCGAGAAAAACCTTATCCGGTGTTTTCACCACTCCACAGTGCGTTTGATGTGCAAAACCGGGGATATCGCGGTTTTCGTGGGGTTTCAAGCTGAGATATGCATTTTCTGCGATAATCTTGATGAGACTTCTGTTAGAAGTATGCAGAATCATCGAGATCGCACTTTTCGAGCTATTTAATGCGAGAAACGCGTTATCTGGTGTTTTCACCACTCCACAGTTGGTTTGAAATGCAGAACCGGCGATATTTTGGTTTTCGTCGGGTTTCAAGCTGAGATATGCATTTTCTACGATAATCTTGGTGAAACATCTGTCCGAAGTATGCAGAAACATCGAGAGCGCTCTTTTCGAGCTATTTAATGCGAGAAACTCGTTTTCTGGGGTTTTCACCACTCCACAGTTCGTTGGATATGCAGAACAGTAGATATCTTGGTTTTCGTGGGGTTTCAAGCTGAGATATGCATTTTCTTCGATAAGCTTGGTGAAACATCTGTCCGAAGTATGCAGAAACATCGAGAGCGCTCTTTTCGAGCTATTTTATGCGAGAAACACGTTTTCTGGGGTTTTCACCACTCCACAGTTCGTTGGATATGCAGAACAGTAGATATCTTGGTTTTCGTGGGGTTTCAAGCTGAAATATGCTTTTCCTGCGATAATCTTGGTGAGACTTCTGTCCGAAGTATGCTGAATCATCTAGATCGCTCTTTTCGAGCTATTTAATGCGAGAAACACGTTATCTGGTGTTTTCACCACTCCACAATGCGTTTGATATGCAGAACCGGCGATATCTTGGTTTTCGTGGGGTATCAAGCTGAGATATGCATGTTTTACGATAATCTTGGTGAGACTTTTGTCCGAAGTATGCTTAATCATCGAGATCGCTCGTTTCGAGCTATTTAATGCGAGAAACACGTTATCTGGTGTTTTCACCACTCCACAGTGCGTATGATATGCAGAACCGGCGATATCTTGGTTTCCGTGGGGTTTCAAGCTGAGATATGCATTTTCTGCGATAATCTTGGTGAGACTTCTGTCCGAAGTAGGCTGAAACATCGAGATCGCTCTTTTCGAGCTAGTTAATGCGAGAAGAACCTTATCCGGTGTTTTCACCACTCCACAGTGCGTTTGATATGCAGAACCGGCGATATCTTGGTTTTCGTGGGGTTTCAAGCTGAGATATGCATTTTCTGCGATAATCTTGGTGAGACTTCTATCCGAAGTATGCTGAATCATCGAGATCGCTCTTTTCGAGCTAGTTAGTGCGAGAAACACGTTTTCTGGGGTTTTCCCCACTCCACAGTTTGTTGGATATGCAGAACAGTAGATATCTTGGTTTTCGTGGGGTTTCAAGCAGAGATATGCATTTTCTGCGATAATCTTGGTGTGACTTCTGTTAGAAGTATGCAGAATCATCGAGATCGCACTTTTCGAGCTATGTAATGCGAGAAACACGTTATCTGGTGTTTTCACCCCTCCACAGTTGGTTTGATATGCAGAACCGGCGATATTTTGGTTTTCGTCGGGTTTCAAGCTGAGATATGCATTTTCTACGATAATCTTGGTGAAACATCTGTCCGAAGTATGCAGAAACATCGATAGCGCTCTTTTCGAACTACTTAAAGCACGAAACACGTTTTCTGGTGTTTTCACCACTCCACGGTACGTTTGATGTGCAGAACCGTAGATAACTCGGTTTTCGTGGTGTTTCCAGCTGATATATGCATTTTCTGCGATAATTTTGGTGGGTCTTTTGTCAGAAGTATGCAGAATCATCTACATCGCTCTTTTCGAGCTACTTAATGCACGAAACACGTTTTCTGGTGTTTTCACCACACCACAGTACGTTTGACATGCAGAACCGGCGATATCTTGGTTTCGGTCGGGTTTCAAACTGAGATATGCATTTTCTACGATAATCCTGGCGAGACTTCGTCAGAAGTATGCAGAATCTTCGAGAACGCTCTTTTCGAGCTACTTAATGCGCGAAACACGTTTTCTGGTGTTTTCACCACTCCACAGTGCGTTTGATATGCAGAACCGGCAACATCTTGATTTTCGTGAGGTTTCGAGCTGAGATATGCATTTTCTGCGATAATATTGGTGAGACTTCAGTCAGAAGCATGCAGAATGATCTAGATCGCTCTTTTCGAGCTACTTAATGCACGAAACACGTTCTCTGGTGTTTTCACCACTCCACAGTACGTTTGACATGCAGAACCGTAGATATCTTGGTTTCGGTCGGGTTTCAATCTGAGATATGCATTTTCTACGATAATCTTGGTGAGACTTCTGTCCGAAGTATGCTGAAACATCGAGATCGCTCTTTTCGAGCTAGTTAATGCGAGAAAAACCTTATCCGGTGTTTTCACCACTCCACAGTGCGTTTGATATGCAAAACCGGCGATGTCTCGGTTTTCGAGGGGTTTCAAGCTGAGATATGCATTTTCTACGATAATCTTGGTGAAACATCTGTCCGAAGTATGCAGAAACATCGAGTGCGCTCTTTTCGAGCTATTTAATGCGAGAAACTCGTTTTCTGGGGTTTTCACCACTCCACAGTTCGTTGGATATGCAGAACAGGAGATATCTTGGTTTTCGTGGGGTTTCTAGCAGAGATATGCATTTTCTGCGATAATCATGGTGAGACTTCTGTTAGAAGTATGCAGAATCTTCGAGAACGCTCGTTTCGAGCTACTTAATGCACGAAACACGTTTTCTGGTGTTTTCACCACTCCACAGTACGGTTGACATGCAGAACCGGAAAATATCTTGGTTTCGGTCGGGTTTCAAGCTGAGATATGCATTTTCTACGATAATCCTGGTGAGACTTCTGTCAGAAGTATGCAGAATCTTCGAGATCGCACTTTTCGAGCTATTTAATGCGAGAAACACGTTATTTGGTGTTTTGACCACTCCACAGTGCGTTTGATATGTAGAGACGCCGATAACTTGGTTTTCGTGGGGTTTCCAGCTGAAATATGCATTTTCTGCGATAATCTTGGTGTTTCATCTATGAGAGGTATGCAGAATCATCGAGAACGCTCTTTTCGAGCTAGCTAATGCGAGAAACACGTTTTCTGGTGTTTTCACCACTCCACAGTGTGTTTGATATGCAGAACAGTAGATATCTTGGTTTTCGTGGGGTTTCAAGCTGAGATATGCATTATCTGCGATAATCTTGGTGAGACTTCTGTCCGAAGTAGGCTGAAACATCGAGATCGCTCTTTTCGAGCTAGTAAATGCGAGAAGAACCTTATCCGGTGTTTTCACCACTCCACAGTGCGGTTGATATGCAGAACCGGCGATATCTTGGTTTTCGTGGGGTTTCAAGCTGAAACATGCATTTCCTGCGATAATCTTGGTGAGACTTCTGTCCGAAGTATGCTGAATCATCTAGATCGCTCTTTTCGAGCTATTTAATGCGAGAAACACGTTATCTGGTGTTTTCTCCACTCCACAGTGCGTTTGATATGCAGAACCAACGATATCTTGGTTTTCGTGGGGTTTCAAGCTGAAATATGCATTTCCTGCGATAATCTTGGTGAGACTTCTGTCCGAAGTATGCTGAATCATCTAGATCGCTCTTTTCGAGCTATTTAATGCGAGAAACACGTTATCTGGTGTTTTCTCCACTCCACAGTGCGTTTGATATGCAGAACCAACGATATCTTGGTTTTCGTGGGGTTTCAAGCTGAGATATGCATTTTCTGCGATAATATTGGTGAGACTTCAGTCAGAAGTATGCAGAATCATCTAGATCGCTCTTATCGAGCTACTTAATGCACGAAACACTTTTTCTGGTGTTTTCACCACTCCACAGTACTTTTGACATGCAGAACCGGAGATATCTTGGTTTCGGTCGGGTTTCAAGCTGAGATATGCATTTTCTACGATAATCCTGGTGAGACTTCTGTCAGAAGTATGCAGAATCTTCGAGATCGCACTTTTCGAGCTATATAATGCGAGAAACACGTTATCTGGTGTTTTCACCACTCCACAATGCGTTTGATATGCAGAACCGGCGATATCTTGGTTTTCGTGGGGTATCAAGCTGAGATATGCATGTTTTACGATAATCTTGGTGAGACTTTTGTCCGAAGTATGCTTAATCATCGAGATCGCTCGTTTCGAGCTATTTAATGCGAGAAACACGTTATCTGGTGTTTTCACCACTCCACAGTGCGTATGATATGCAGAACCGGCGATATCTTGGTTTTCGTGGGGTTTCAAGCTGAGATATGCATTTTCTGCGATAATCTTGGTGAGACTTCTGTCCGAAGTAGGCTGAAACATCGAGATCGCTCTTTTCGAGCTAGTTAATGCGAGAAGAACCTTATCCGGTGTTTTCACCACTCCACAGTGCGTTTGATATGCAGAACCGGCGATATCTTGGTTTTCGTGGGGTTTCAAGCTGAGATATGCATTTTCTGCGATAATCTTGGTGAGACTTCTGTCCGAAGTATGCTGAATCATCGAGATCGCTCTTTTCGAGCTAGTTAGTGCGAGAAACACGTTTTCTGGGGTATTCCCCACTCCACAGTTTGTTGGATATGCAGAACAGTAGATATCTTGGTTTTCGTGGGGTTTCAAGCAGAGATATGCATTTTCTGCGATAATCTTGGTGTGACTTCTGTTAGAAGTATGCAGAATCATCGAGATCGCACTTTTCGAGCTATTTAATGCGAGAAACACGTTATCTGGTGTTTTCACCCCTCCACAGTTGGTTTGATATGCAGAACCGGCCATATTTTGGTTTTCGTCGGGTTTCAAGCTGAGATATGCATTTTCTACGATAATCTTGGTGAAACATCTGTCCGAAGTATGCAGAAACATCGATAGCGCTCTTTTCGAGCTACTTAATGCACGAAACACGTTTTCTGGTGTTTTCACCACTCCACGGTACGTTTGATGTGCAGAACCGGAGATAACTCGGTTTTCGTGGTGTTTCCAGCTGATATATGCATTTTCTGCGATAATTTTGGTGGGTCTTTTGTCAGAAGTATGCAGAATCATCTACATCGCTCTTTTCGAGCTACTTAATGCACGAAACACGTTTTCTGGTGTTTTCACCACACCACAGTACGTTTGACATGCAGAACCGGAGTTATCTTGGTTTCGGTCGGGTTTCAAGCTGAGATATGCATTTTCTACGATAATCCTGGTGAGACTTCGTCAGAAGTATGCAGGATCTTCGAGAACGCTCTTTTCGAGCTACTTAATGCGCGAAACACGTTTTCTGGTGTTTTCACCACTCCACGGTACGTTTGATGTGCAGAACCGGCAGATAACTCGGTTTTCGTCGGGTTTCAAGCTGAGATATGCATTTTCTACGATAATCTTGGTGAGCCTTCTGTCAGAAGTATGCAGGATCTTCGAGAACGCTCTTTTCGAGCTACTTAATGCGCGAAATACGTTTTCTGGTGTTTTCACCACTCCACGGTACGTTTGATATGCAGAACCGGAGATAACTCGGTTTTCGTCGGGTTTCAAGCTGAGATATGCATTTTCTACGATAACCTTGGTGAGACTTCTGTCCGAAGTATGCTGAAACATCGAGATCGCCCTTTTCGAGCTAGTTAATGCGAGAAAAACCTTATCCGGTGTTTTCACCACTCCACAGTGCGTTTGATATGCAAAACCGGCGATATCTTGGTTTTCGTGGGGTTTCAAGCTGAGATATGCATTTTCTGCGATAATCTTGGTGAGACTTCTGTTAGAAGTATGCAGAATCATCGAGATCGCACTTTTCGAGCTATTTAATGCGAGAAACGCGTTATCTGGTGTTTTCACCACTCCACAGTTGGTTTGATATGCAGAACCGGCGATATTTTGTTTTTCGTCGGGTTTCAAGCTGAGATATGCATTTTCTACGATAATCTTGGTGAAACATCTGTCCGAAGTATGCAGAAACATCGAGAGCGCTCTTTTCGAGCTATTTAATGCGAGAAACTCGTTTTCTGGGGTTTTCACCACTCCACAGTTCGTTGGATATGCAGAACCGGAGATACCTTGGTTTTCGTGGGGTTTCAAGCTGAGATGTGCATTTCCTGCGATAACCTTGGTGAGACTCCTGTCCGAAATATGCTGAATCATCGAGATCGCACTTTTCGAGCTATTTAATGCGAGAAACGCGTTATCTGGTGTTTTCACCACTCCACAGTTGGTTTGATATGCAGAACGGGCGATATTTTGGTTTTCGTCGGGTTTCAAGCTGAGATATGCATTTTCTACCATAATCTTGGTGATACATCTGTCCGAAGTATGCAGAAACATCGAGAGCGCTCTTTTCGAGCTATTTAATGCGAGAAATACGTTATCTGGTGTTTTCACCACTCCACAGTGCGTTTGATAAGCAGAACCGGCGATATCTTGGTTTTTGTGCAGTTTCAAGCTGAGTTATGCATTTTTTACGATAAGCTTGGTGAGACATCTGTCCGAAGTATGCAGAAACATCGAGAGCGCTCTTTTCGAGCTATTTAATGCGAGAAACTCGTTTTCTGGGGTTTTCACCACTCCTCAGTGCGTTGGATATGCATAACCGGAGATATTTTGGTTTTCGTCGGCTTTCAAGCTGAGATATGCATTTTTTACGATAAGCTTGGTGAGACATCTGTCCGAAGTATGCAGAAACATCGAGAGCGCTCTTTTCGAGCTATTTAATGCGAGAAACTCGTTTTCTGGGGTTTTCACCACTCCACAGTTCGTTGGATATGCAGAACCGGAGATATCTTGGTTTTCGTGGGGTTTCAAGCTGAGATATGCATTTTCTGCGATAATCTTGGTGAGACTTCTGTCCGAAGTATGCAGAATCATCGAGATCGCTCTTTTCGAGCTATTTAATGCGAGAAACGCGTTATCTGGTGTTTTCACCACTCCACAGTTGGTTTGATATGCAGAACCGGCCATATTTTGGTTTTCGTCGGGTTTCAAGCTGAGATATGCATTTCCTGCGATAATCTTGGTGAGACTTCTGTCCGAAGTATGCTGAATCATCTAGATCGCTCTTTTCGAGCTATTTAATGCGAGAAACACGTTATCTGGTGTTTTCTCCACTCCACAGTGCGTTTGATATGCAGAACCAACGATATCTTGGTTTTCGTGGGGTTTCAAGCTGAGATATGCATTTTCTGCGATAATATTGGTGAGACTTCAGTCAGAAGTATGCAGAATCATCTAGATCGCTCTTATCGAGCTACTTAATGCACGAAACACCTTTTCAGGTGTCTTCACCACTCCACAGTACGTTTGACATGCAGAACCGGAGATATCTTGGTTTCGGTCGGGTTTCAAGCTGAGATATGCATTTTCTACGATAATCCTGGTGAGACTTCTGTCAGAAGTATGCAGAATCTTCGAGATCGCACTTTTCGAGCTATATAATGCGAGAAACACGTTATCTGGTGTTTTCACCACTCCACAATGCGTTTGATATGCAGAACCGGCGATATCTTGGTTTTCGTGGGGTATCAAGCTGAGATATGCATGTTTTACGATAATCTTGGTGAGACTTTTGTCCGAAGTATGCTTAATCATCGAGATCGCTCGTTTCGAGCTGTTTAATGCGAGAAACACGTTATCTGGTGTTTTCACCACTCCACAGTGCGTATGATATGCAGAACCGGCGATATCTTGGTTTTCGTGGGGTTTCAAGCTGAGATATGCATTTTCTGCGATAATCTTGGTGAGACTTCTGTCCGAAGTATGCTGAATCATCTAGATCGCTCTTTTCGAGCTATTTAATGCGAGAAACACGTTATCTGGTGTTTTCTCCACTCCACAGTGCGTTTGATATGCAGAACCAACGATATCTTGGTTTTCGTGGGGTTTCAAGCTGAGATATGCATTTTCTGCGATAATATTGGTGAGACTTCAGTCAGAAGTATGCAGAATCATCTAGATCGCTCTTATCGAGCTACTTAATGCACGAAACACTTTTTCTGGTGTTTTCACCACTCCACAGTACGTTTGACATGCAGAACCGGAGATATCTTGGTTTCGGTCGGGTTTCAAGCTGAGATATGCATTTTCTACGATAATCCTGGTGAGACTTCTGTCAGAAGTATGCAGAATCTTCGAGATCGCACTTTTCGAGCTATATAATGCGAGAAACACGTTATCTGGTGTTTTCACCACTCCACAATGCGTTTGATTTGCAGAACGGGCGATATTTTGGTTTTCGTCGGGTTTCAAGCTGAGATATGCATTTTCTACCATAATCTTGGTGATACATCTGTCCGAAGTATGCAGAAACATCGAGAGCGCTCTTTTCGAGCTATTTAATGCGAGAAATACGTTTTCTGGGGTTTTCCCCACTCCACAGTTTGTTGGATATGCAGAACAGTAGATATCTTGGTTTTCGTGGGGTTTCAAGCAGAGATATGCATTTTCTGCGATAATCTTGGTGTGACTTCTGTTAGAAGTATGCAGAATCATCGAGATCGCACTTTTCGAGCTATTTAATGCGAGAAACACGGTATCTGGTGTTTTCACCCCTCCACAGTTGGTTTGATATGCAGAACCGGCCATATTTTGGTTTTCGTCGGGTTTCAAGCTGAGATATGCATTTTCTACGATAATCTTGGTGAAACATCTGTCCGAAGTATGCAGAAACATCGATAGCGCTCTTTTCGAGCTACTTAATGCACGAAACACGTTTTCTGGTGTTTTCACCACTCCACGGTACGTTTGATGTGCAGAACCGGAGATAACTCGGTTTTCGTGGTGTTTCCAGCTGATATATGCATTTTCTGCGATAATTTTGGTGGGTCTTTTGTCAGAAGTATGCAGAATCATCTACATCGCTCTTTTCGAGCTACTTAATGCACGAAACACGTTTTCTGGTGTTTTCACCACACCGCAGTGCGTTTGATATGCAGAACAGGCGATATCTTGATTTTCGTGGTGTTTCAAGCTGAGATATGCATTTTCTACGATAATCCTGGTGAGACTTCGTCAGAAGTATGCAGGATCTTCGAGAACGCTCTTTTCGAGCTACTTAATGCGCGAAACACGTTTTCTGGTGTTTTCACCACTCCACGGTACGTTTGATGTGCAGAACCGCAGATAACTCGGTTTTCGTCGGGTTTCAAGCTGAGATATGCATTTTCTACGATAATCTTGGTGAGACTTCTGTCAGAAGTATGCAGGATCTTCGAGAACGCTCTTTTCGAGCTACTTAATGCGCGAAATACGTTTTCTGGTGTTTTCACCACTCCACGGTACGTTTGATGTGCAGAACCGCAGATAACTCGGTTTTCGTCGGGTTTCAAGCTGAGATATGCATTTTCTACGATAATCTTGGTGAAACATCTGTCCGAAGTATGCAGAAACATCGAGAGCGCTCTTTTCGGGCTATTTCATGCGAGAAACACGTTATCTGGTGTTTTCACCACTCCACAGTGCGTTTGATAAGCAGAACCGGCGATATCTTGGTTTTTGTGCGGTTTCAAGCTGAGTTATGCATTTTTTACGATAAGCTTGGTGAGACATCTGTGCGAAGTATGCAGAAACATCGAGAGCGCTCTTTTCGAGCTACTTAATGCACGAAACACGTTTTCTGGTGTTTTCACCACTCCACAGTACGTTTGACATGCTGAACCGGAGATATCTTGGTTTCGGTCGGGTTTCAAGCTGAGATATGCATTTTCTACGATAATCTTGGTGAGACTTCTGTCCGAAGTATGCAGAATCATCGAGATCGCTCTTTTCGAGCTATTTAATGCGAGAAACAAGTTATCTGGTGTTTTCACCACTCCACAGTGCGTTTGATATGCAGAACCTGCGATATCTTGGTTTTCGTGGGGTTTCAAGCTCAGATATGCATTTTCTGCGATAATCTTGGTGAGACTTCTGTCCGAAGTATGCAGAATCATCGAGATCGCACTTTTCGAGCTATTTAATGCGAGAATCACGTTATCTGGTGTTTTCACCACTCCACAGTGCGTTTGATATGCAGAACCGGCGATATCTTGGTTTTCGTGGGGTTTCCAGCTGAAATATGCATTTTCTGCGATAATCTTGGTGTTTCATCTATGAGAGGTATGCAGAATCATCGAGAACGCTCTTTTCGAGCTATTTAATGCGAGAAACTCGTTTTCTGGTGTTTTCACCACGCCACGGTACGTTTGATGTGCAGAACCGGAGATAACTCGGTTTTCGTGGTGTTTGCAGCTGAGATATGCATTTTCTGCGTTAATCTTGGTGGGTCTTTTGTCGGAAGTATGCAGAATCATCTAGATCGCTCTTTTCGAGCTACTTAATGCGCGAAATACGTTTTCTGGTGTTTTCACCACTCCACGGTACGTTTGATGTGCAGAACCGGAGATAACTCGGTTTTCGTCGGGTTTCAAGCTGAGATATGCATTTTCTACGATAATCTTGGTGAGACTTCTGTCAGAAGTATGCAGGATCTTCGAGAACGCTCTTTTCGAGCTATTTAATGCGAGAAACACGTTATCTGGAGTTTTCACCACTCCACAGTGCGTATGATATGCAGAACCGGCGATATCTTGGTTTTCGTGGGGTTTCAAGCTGAGATATGCATTTTCTGCGATAATCTTGGTGAGACTTCTGTCCGAAGTATGCTGAAACATCGAGATCGCTCTTTTCCAGCTACTTAATGCGAGAAAAACCTTATCCGGTGTTTACACCACTCCATAGTGCGTATGATATGCAGAACCGGCGATATCTTGGTTTTCGTGGGGTTTCCAGCTGAAATATGCATTTTCTGCGATAATCTTGGTGTTTCATCTATGAGAGGTATGCAGAATCATCGAGAACGCTCTTTTCGAGCTAGCTAATGCGAGAAACACGATTTTCTGGAGTTTTCACCAGTCCACAGTGCGTTTGATATGCAGAACAGTAGATATCTTGGTATTCGTGGGGTTTCAAGCTGAGATATGCATTTTCTGTGATAAGCTTGGTGAAACATCTGTCCGAAGTATGCAGAAACATCGAGAGCGCTCTTTTCGAGCTATTTAATGCGAGAAACACGTTTTCTGGGGTTTTCACCACTCCACAGTTCGTTGGATATGCAGAACCGGAGATATCTTGGTTTTCGTGGGGCTTCCAGCTGAAATATGCATTTTCTGCGATAATCTTTGTGTTTCATCTATGAGAAGTATGCAGAATCATCTAGATCGCTCTTTTCGAGCTATTTAAATCGAGAAACACGTTTTCTGGTGTATTCACCACCCCACAGTGCGTTTGATGTGCAGAAGCGGAGATAACTCGGTTTTCGTCGGGTTTCAAGCTGAGATATGCATTTTCTACGATAATCTTGGTGAGACTTCTGTCAGAAGTATGCAGGATCTTCGAGAACGCTCTTTTCGAGCTATTTAATGCGAGAAACACGTTATCTGGTGTTTTCACCACTCCACAGTGCGTATGATATGCAGAACCGGCGATATCTTGGTTTTCGTGGGGTTTCAAGCTGAGATATGCATTTTCTGCGATAATCTTGGTGAGACTTCTGTCCGAAGTATGCTGAAACATCGAGATCGCTCTTTTCCAGCTAGTTAATGCGAGAAAAACCTTATCCGGTGTTTACACCACTCCACAGTGCGTATGATATGCAGAACCGGCGATATCTTGGTTTTCGTGGGGTTTCCAGCTGAAATATGCATTTTCTGCGATAATCTTGGTGTTTCATCTATGAGAGGTATGCAGAATCATCGAGAACGCTCTTTTCGAGCTAGCTAATGCGAGAAACACGTTTTCTGGTGTTTTCACCACTCCACAGTGCGTTTGATATGCAGAACAGTAGATATCTTGGTTTTCGTGGGGTTTCAAGCTGAGATATGCATTTTCTGTGATAAGCTTGGTGAAACATCTGTCCGAAGTATGCAGAAACATCGAGAGCGCTCTTTTCGAGCTATTTAATGCGAGAAACACGTTTTCTGGGGTTTTCACCACTCCACAGTTCGTTGGATATGCAGAACCGGAGATATCTTGGTTTTCGTGGGGTTTCAAGCTGAGGTATGCATTTTCTGCGATAATCTTGGTGAGACATCTGTCCGAAGTATGCAGAAACATCGAGAGCGCTCATTTCGAGCTATTTAATGCGAGAAACTCGTTTTCTGGTGTTTTCACAACTCCAGGGTACGTTTGATGTGCAGAACCGGAGATAACTCGGTTTTCGTGGTGTTTGCAGCTGAGATATGCATTTTCTGCGTTAATCTTGGTGGGTCTTTTGTCGGAAGTATGCAGAATCATCTAGATCGCTCTTTTCGAGCTACTTAATGCGCGAAATACGTTTTCTGGTGTTTTCACCACTCCACGGTACGTTTGATGTGCAGAACCGGAGATAACTCGGTTTTCGTCGGGTTTCAAGCTGAGATATGCATTTTCTACGATAATCTTGGTGAGACTTCTGTCAGAAGTATGCAGGATCTTCGAGAACGCTCTTTTCGAGCTATTTAATGCGAGAAACACGTTATCTGGAGTTTTCACCACTCCACAGTGCGTATGATATGCAGAACCGGCGATATCTTCGTTTTCGTGGGGTTTCAAGCTGAGATATGCATTTTCTGCGATAATCTTGGTGAGACTTCTGTCCGAAGTATGCTGAAACATCGAGATCGCTCTTTTCCAGCTAGTTAATGCGAGAAAAACCTTATCCGGTGTTTACACCACTCCACAGTGCGTTTGATATGCAAAACCGGCGATATATTGGTTTTCGTGGGGTTTCAAGCTGAGATATGCATTTTCTGCGATAATCTTGGTGAGACTTCTGTTAGAAGTATGCAGAATCATCGATAGCGCTCTTTTCGAGCTATTTAATGCGAGAAACTCGTTTTCTGGGGTTTTCACCACTCCACTGTTCGTTTGATGTGCAGAACCGGAGATAACTCGGTTTTCGTCGGGTTTCAAGCTGAGATATGCATTTTCTGCGATAATCTTGGTGAGACTTTAGTCAGAACTATGCAGAATCATCTAGATCGCTCGTTTCGAGCTATTTAATGCGAAATAACAAGTTTTCTGGTGTTTTGACCACTCCACAGTGCGTTTGATATGTAGAGCCGCCGATAACTTGGTTTTCGTGGGGCTTCCAGCTGAAATATGCATTTTCTGCGATAATCTTTGTGTTTCATCTATGAGAAGTATGCAGAATCATCTAGATCGCTCTTTTCGAGCTATTTAAATCGAGAAACACGTTTTCTGGTGTATTCCCCACCCCACAGTGCGTTTGATATGCAGAACCGGCGACATCGTTGTTTTGGTCGGGTTTCAAGCTGAGATATGCATTTTCTGCGATCATATTGGTGAGACTTCAGTCAGAAGTATGCAGAATCACCTAGATCGCTCGTTTCGAGCTATTTAATGCGAGAAACACGTTATCTGGTGTTTTCACCACTCCACAGTGCGTTTAACTTGCAGAACCGGCGACATCTTGGATTTCGTCGGGGTTCAAGCTGGGATATGCATTTTCAACGATAATCTTGGTAAGAATTCTGTCAGAAGTATGCAGTATCATCTAGATCGCTCTTTTCGAGCTACGTAATGCGAGAAACACGTTTTCTGGTGTTTTGACCACTCCACAGTGCGTTTGATATATAGAACCGCCGATAACTTGGTTTTCGTGGGTATTCCAGCTGAAATATGCATTTTCTGCGATAATATTGGTGAGACTTCAGTCAGAAGTATGCAGAATCATCGCGATCGCTCTATTCGAGCTATTTAATGCGAGAAACACGTTATCTGGTGTTTTCATCACTCCACAGGGCGTTTGATATGCAGAACCGGCGATATCTTGGTTTTCGTGAGGTTTCAAGCTGGGATATGCATTTTCAACGATAATCTTGGTAAGAATTCTGTCAGAAGTATGCAGTATCATCTAGATCGCTCTTTTCGAGCTACTTAATGCGAGAAACACGTTTTCTGGTGTTTTGACCACTCCACAGTGCGTTTGATATGCAGAACCGGCGACATCTTGATTTTCGTGAGGTTTCAAGCTGAGATATGCATTTTCTGCGATAATCTTGGTGAGTCTTCTATCAGAAGTATGCAGAATCATCTAGATCGCTCTTTTCGAGCTATTTAATGCGAGAAACAGGTTTTCTGGTGTTTTCACCACGCCACAGTGCGGTTGATATGCAGAACCGGCGATATCTTGGTTTTCGTGGGTTTCCAGCTGAAATATGCATTTTCTGCGATAATCTTGGTGTTTCATCTATGAGAAGTATGCAGAATCATCGAGAACGCTCTTTTCGAGCTAGTTAATGCGAGATACACGTTTTCTGGTGTTTTCACCACTCCATAGTGCGTCTGATATGCAGAACCGGCGATATCTTGGTTTTCGTGGGGTTTCCAGCTGAGATATGCAATTTCTGTGATAATCTTGGTGAGTCTTCTGTCAGAAGTATGCAGAATCATCTAGATCGCTCTTTTCGAGCTATTTAATGCGAGAAACACGTTATCTGGTTGTTTTCACCACTCCACAGTGCGTTTGATATGCAGAACCGGCGATATCTTGGTTTTCGTGGGGCTTCCAGCTGAAATATGCATTTTCTGCGATAATCTTTGTGTTTCATCTATGAGAAGTATGCAGAATCATCTAGATCGCTCATTTCGAGCTATTTAAATCGAGAAACACGTTTTCTGGTGTATTCACCACCCCACAGTGCGTTTGATATGCAGAACCGGCGACATCGTGGTTTTGGTCGGGTTTCAAGCTGAGATATGCATTTTCTGCGATAATCTTGGTGAGACTTTAGTCAGAAGTATGCAGAATCATCTAGATCGCTCGTTTCGAGCTACTTAATGCGAGAAACACGTTATCTGGTGTTTTCACCACTCCACAGTGCGTTTAACTTGCAGAACCGGCGACATCTTGGATTTCGTCGGAGTTCAAGCTGGGATATGCATTTTCAACGATAATCTTGGTAAGAATTCTGTCAGAAGTATGCAGTATCATCTAGATCGCTCTTTTCGAACTACTTAATGCGAGAAACACGTTTTCTGGTGTGTTAACCACTCCACAGTGCGTTTGATATGTAGAACCGCCGATAACTTGGTTTTCGTGGGGATTCCAGCTGAAATATGCATTTTCTGCGATAATATTGGTGAGACTTCAGTCAGAAGTATGCAGAATCATCTAGATCGCTCGTTTCGAGCTATTTAAAGCGCGAAACACGATATCTGGTTGTTTTGACCACTCCACAGTGCGTTTGATATGTAGAGCCGCCGATAACTTGGTTTTCGTGGGGTTTCCAGCTGAAATATGCATTTTCTGCGATAATCTTGGTGAGTCTTCTGTCAGAAGTATGCAGAATCATCTAGATCGCTCTTTTCGAGCTATTTGATGCGAGAAACACGTTTTCTGGTGTTTTCACCACGCCACAGTGCGTTTGATATGCAGAACCGGCGACATCGTGGTTTTCGTCGGGTTTCAAGCTGAGATATTCATTTTCTGCGATCATATTGGTGAGACTTCAGTCAGAAGTATGCAGAATCATCTAGATCGCTCGTTTCGAGCTATTTAAAGCGCGAAACACGTTATCTGGTTGTTTTCACCACTCCATAGTGCGTCTGATATGCAGAACCGGCGATATCTTGGTTTTCGTGGGGTTTCCAGCTGAGATATGCATTTTCCGCGATAATCTTGGTGAGTCTTCTGTCAGAAGTATGCAGAATCATCTAGATCGCTCTTTTCGAGCTATTTAAAGCGCGAAACACGTTATCTGGTTGTTTTGACCACTCCACAGTGCGTTTGATATGTAGACCCGCCGATAACTTGGTTTTCGTGGGGTTTCCAGCTGAAATATGCATTTTATGCGATAATCTTGGTGTTTCATCTATGAGAAGTATGCAGAATCATCGAGAACGCTCTTTTCGAGCTGGTTAATGCGAGATACACGTTTTCTGATGTTTTCACCACTCCATAGTGCGTCTGATATGCAGAACCGGCGATATCTTGGTTTTCGTGGGGTTTCCAGCTGAGATATGCAATTTCTGTGATAATCTTGGTGAGTCTTCTGTCAGAAGTATGCAGAATCATCTAGATCGCTCTTTTCAAGCTATTTAATGCGAGAAACACGTTTTCTGGTGTTTTCACCACGCCACAGTGCGTTTGTTATGCAGAACCGGCGACATCGTGGTTTTCGTCGGGTTTCAAGCTGAGATGTAGCATTTTCTGCGATAATATTGGTGAGACTTCAGTCAGAAGTATGCAGAATCATCTAGATCGCTCGTTTCGAGCTATTTAAAGCGAGAAACACGTTATCTGGTTGTTTTCACCACTCCACAGTGCGTTTGATATGCAGAACCGGCGATATCTTGGTTTTCGTGGGGTTTCCAGCTGAGATATGCATTTTCTGCGATACTCTTGGTGAGACTTTAGTCAGAACTATGCAGAATCATCTAGATCGCTCGTTTCGAGCTATTTAATGCGAAAAAACAAGTTTTCTGGTGTTTTGACCACTCCTCAGTGCGTTTGATATGTAGAGCCGCCGATAACTTGGTTTTCGTGGGGCTTCCAGCTGAAATATGCATTTTCTGCGATAATCTTTGTGTTTCATCTATGAGAAGTATGCAGAATCATCTAGATCGCTCTTTTCGAGCTATTTAAATCGAGAAACACGTTTTCTGGTGTATTCACCACCCCACAGTGCGTTTGATATGCAGAACCGGCGACATCGTGGTTTTGGTCGGGTTTCAAGCTGAGATATGCATTTTCTGCGATAATCTTGGTGAGACTTTAGTCAGAAGTATGCAGAATCATCTAGATCGCTCGTTTCGAGCTACTTAATGCGAGAAACACGTTATCTGGTGTTTTCACCACTCCACAGTGCGTTTAACTTGCAGAACCGGCGACATCTTGGATTTCGTCGGAGTTCAAGCTGGGATATGCATTTTCAACGATAATCTTGGTAAGAATTCTGTCAGAAGTATGCAGTATCATCTAGATCGCTCTTTTCGAGCTACTTAATGCGAGAAACACGTTTTCTGGTGTGTTGACCACTCCACAGTGCGTTTGATATGTAGAACCGCCGATAACTTGGTTTTCGTGGGGATTCCAGCTGAAACATGCATTTTCTGCGATAATATTGGTGAGACTTCAGTCAGAAGTATGCAGAATCATCTAGATCGCTCGTTTCGAGCTATTTAAAGCGCGAAACACGATATCTGGTTGTTTTGACCACTCCACAGTGCGTTTGATATGTAGAGCCGCCGATAACTTGGTTTTCGTGGGGTTTCCAGCTGAAATATGCATTTTCTGCGATAATCTTGGTGAGTCTTCTGTCAGAAGTATGCAGAATCATCTAGATCGCTCTTTTCGAGCTATTTGATGCGAGAAACACGTTTCCTGGTGTTTTCAAAACGCCACAGTGCGTTTGATATGCAGAACCGGCGACATCGTGGTTTTCGTCGGGTTTCAAGCTGAGATATGCATTTTCTGCGATCATATTGGTGAGACTTCAGTCAGAAGTATGCAGAATCATCTAGATCGCTCGTTTCGAGCTATTTAAAGCGCGAAACAAGTTATCTGGTTGTTTTCACCACTCCATAGTGCGTCTGATATGCAGAACCGGCGACATCGTGGTTTTCGTCGGGTTTCAAGCTGAGATATGCATTTTCTGCGATAATCTTGGTGAGACTTTAGTCAGAACTATGCAGAATCATCTAGATCGCTCGTTTCGAGCTATTTAATGCGAAAAAACAAGTTTTCTGGTGTTTTGACCACTCCTCAGTGCGTTTGATATGTAGAGCCGCCGATAACTTGGTTTTCGTGGGGCTTCCAGCTGAAATATGCATTTTCTGCGATAATCTTGGTGAGACTTCAGTCAGAAGTATGCAGAATCACCTAGATCGCTCTATTCGAGCTATTTAATGCGAGAAACACGTTATCTGGTTGTTTTCACCACTCCACAGTGCGTTTGATATGCAGAACCGGCGACATCTTGATTTTCGTGAGGTTTCAAGCTGAGATATGCATTTTCTGCGATAATCTTGGTGAGTCTTCTGTCAGAAGTATGCAGAATCATCTAGATCGCTCTTTTCGAGCTATTTGATGCGAGAAACACGTTTTCTGGTGTTTACACCACTCCACAGTGCGTTTGATTTGCAGAACCGGCGACATCTTGGTTTTCGTGGGGTTTCCAGCTGAAATATTCATTTTCTGCGATAATATTGGTGAGACTTCTGTCCGAAGTATGCAGAATCATCGAGATCGCTCGTTTCGAGCTATTTAATGCGAGAAACACGTTATCTGGTTGTTTTCACCACTCCACAGTGCGTTTGATATGCAGAACCGGCGACATCTTGGTTTTCGTGGGGTTTCCAGCTGAAATATTCATTTTCTGCGATAATATTGGTGAGACTTCAGTCAGAACTATGCAGAATCATCTAGATCGCTCGTTTCGAGCTATTTAATGCGAGAAACACGTTATCTGGTTGTTTTCACCACTCCACAGTGCGTTTGATATGCAGAACCGGCGACATCTTGGTTTTCGTGGGGTTTCCAGCTGAAATATTCATTTTCTGCGATAATCTTGGTGAGACTTCAGTCAGAAGTATGCAGAATCACCTAGATCGCTCTATTCGAGCTATTTAATGCGAAAAAACAAGTTTTCTGGTGTTTTGACCACTCCTCAGTGCGTTTGATATGTAGAGCCGCCGATAACTTGGTTTTCGTGGGGCTTCCAGCTGAAATATGCATTTTCTGCGATAATCTTGGTGAGACTTCAGTCAGAAGTATGCAGAATCACCTAGATCGCTCTATTCGAGCTATTTAATGCGAGTAACACGTTTTCTGGTGTTTTCACCACTCAACGGAGCGTCTGATACGCAGAACCGGCGACATCGTGGTTTTCGTCGGGTTTCAAGCTGAGATATGCATTTTCTGCGATCATATTGGTGAGTCTTCTGTCAGAAGTATGCAGAATCATCTAGATCGCTCTTTTCGAGCTAGTTAATGCGAGAAACACGTTTTCTGGTGTTTTCACCATTCCACAGTGCGTCTGATATGCAGAACTGGCGACACCTTGGTTTTCGTGGGGTTTCCAGCTGGGATATGCATTTTCTGCGATAATCTTGTTGAGACTTCTGTCCGAAGTATGCAGAATCATCGAGATCGCTCGTTTCGAGCTATTTAATGCGAGAAACACGTTATCTGGTTGTTTTCACCACTCCACAGTGCGTTTGATATGCAGAACCGGCGACATCTTGGTTTTCGTGGGGTTTCCAGCTGAAATATTCATTTTCTGCGATAATATTGGTGAGACTTCAGTCAGAAGTATGCAGAATCATCTAGATCGCTCTTTTCGAGCTACTTAATGCACGAAACACGTTTTCTGGTGTTTTCACCACTCCACAGTGCGTTTGATATGCAGAACCGGCGACATCTTGATTTTCGTGAGGTTTCTAGCTGAGATATGCATTTTCTGCGATAATATTGGTGAGACTTCAGTCAGAAGTATGCAGAATCATCCAGAACGCTCTTTTCGAGCTAGTTAATGCGAGTAACACGTTTTCTGGTGTTTTCACCACTCAACGGAGCGTCTGATACGCAGAACCGGCGACATCTTGGTTTTCGTCGGGTTTCAAGCTGAGATATGCATTTTCGGCGATAATCTTGGTGAGTCTTCTGTCAGAAGTATTCAGAAGCATCTAGATCGCTCTTTTCGAGCTATTTAATGCGAGAAACACGTTATCTGGTTGTTTTCACCACTCCACAGTGTGTTTGATATGCAGAACCGGCGATATCTTGGTTTTCGTGGGGCTTCCAGCTGAAATATGCATTTTCTGCGATAATCTTTGTGTTTCATCTATGAGAAGTATGCAGAATCATCTAGATCGCTCTTTTCGAGCTATTTAAATCGAGAAACACGTTTTCTGGTGTATTCACCACCCCACAGTGCGTTTGATATGCAGAACCGGCGACATCGTGGTTTTGGTCGGGTTTCAAGCTGAGATATGCATTTTCTGCGATAATCTTGGTGAGACTTTAGTCAGAAGTATGCAGAATCATCTAGATCGCTCGTTTCGAGCTACTTAATGCGAGAAACACGTTATCTGGTGTTTTCAGCACTCCACAGTGCGTTTAACTTGCAGAACCGGCGACATCTTGGATTTCGTCGGAGTTCAAGCTGGGATATGCATTTTCAACGATAATCTTGGTAAGAATTCTGTCAGAAGTATGCAGTATCATCTAGATCGCTCTTTTCGAGCTACTTAATGCGAGAAACACGTTTTCTGGTGTGTTGACCACTCCACAGTGCGTTTGATATGTAGAACCGCCGATAACTTGGTTTTCGTGGGGATTCCAGCTGAAATATGCATTTTCTGCGATAATATTGGTGAGACTTCAGTCAGAAGTATGCAGAATCATCTAGATCGCTCGTTTCGAGATATTTAAAGCGCGAAACACGTTATCTGGTTGTTTTGACCACTCCACAGTGCGTTTGATATGTAGAGCCGCCGATAACTTGGTTTTCGTGGGGTTTCCAGCGGAAAGATGCATTTTCTGCGATAATCTTGGTGAGTCTTCTGTCAGAAGTATGCAGAATCATCTAGATCGCTCTTTTCGAGCTATTTGATGCGAGAAACACGTTTTCTGGTGTTTTCACCACGCCACAGTGCGTTTGATATGCAGAACCGGCGACATCGTGGTTTTCGTCGGGTTTCAAGTTGAGATATGCATTTTCTGCGATCATATTGGTGAGACTTCAGTCAGAAGTATGCAGAATCATCTAGATCGCTCGTTTCGAGCTATTTAAAGCGCGAAACACGTTATCTGGTTGTTTTCACCACTCCATAGTGCGTCTGATATGCAGAACCGGCGATATCTTGGTTTTCGTGGGGTTTCCAGCTGAGATATGCATTTTCCGCGATAATCTTGGTGAGTCTTCTGTCAGAAGTATGCAGAATCATCTAGATCGCTCTTTTCGAGCTATTTGATGCGAGAAACACGTTTTCTGGTGTTTTCACCACGCCACAGTGCGTTTGATATGCAGAACCGGCGACATCGTGGTTTTCGTCGGGTTTCAAGCTGAGATATGCATTTTCTGCGATCATATTGGTGAGACTTCAGTCAGAAGTATGCAGAATCATCTAGATCGCTCGTTTCGAGCTATGTAAAGCGCGAAACACGTTATCTGGTTGTTTTGACCACTCCACAGTGCGTTTGATATGTAGAGCCGCCGATAACTTGGTTTTCGTGGGGTTTCCAGCTGAAATATGCATTTTCTGCGATAATCTTGGTGTTTCATCTATGAGAAGTATGCAGAATCATCGAGAACGCTCTTTTCGAGCTGGTTAATGTGAGATACACGTTTTCTGATGTTTTCACCACTCCATAGTGCGTCTGATATGCAGAACCGGCGATATCTTGGTTTTCGTGGGGTTTCCAGCTGAGATATGCAATTTCTGTGATAATCTTGGTGAGTCTTCTGTCAGAAGTATGCAGAATCATCTAGATCGCTCTTTTCGAGCTATTTGATGCGAGAAACACGTTTTCTGGTGTTTTCACCACGCCACAGTGCGTTTGATATGCAGAACCGGCGACATCGTGGTTTTCGTCGGGTTTCAAGCTGAGATATAGCATTTTCTGCGATAATATTGGTGAGACTTCAGTCAGAAGTATGCAGAATCATCTAGATCGCTCGTTTCGAGCTATTTAAAGCGAGAAACACGTTATCTGGTTGTTTTCACCACTCCACAGTGCGTTTGATATGCAGAACCGGCGATATCTTGGTTTTCGTGGGGTTTCCAGCTGAGATATGCATTTTCTGCGATAATCTTGGTGAGACATTAGTCAGAACTATGCAGAATCATCTAGATCGCTCGTTTCGAGCTATTTAATGCGAAAAAACAAGTTTTCTGGTGTTTTGACCACTCCTCAGTGCGTTTGATATGTAGAGCCGCCGATAACTTGGTTTTCGTGGGGCTTCCAGCTGAAATATGCATTTTCTGCGATAATCTTTGTGTTTCATCTATGAGAAGTATGCAGAATCATCTAGATCGCTCTTTTCGAGCTATTTAAATCGAGAAACACGTTTTCTGGTGTATTCACCACCCCACAGTGCGTTTGATATGCAGAACCGGCGACATCGTGGTTTTGGTCGGAGTTCAAGCTGGGATATGCATTTTCAACGATAATCTTGGTAAGAATTCTGTCAGAAGTATGCAGTATCATCTAGATCGCTCTTTTCGAGCTACTTAATGCGAGAAACACGTTTTCTGGTGTTTTGACCACTCCACAGTGCGTTTGATATGTAGAACCGCCGATAACTTGGTTTTCGTGGGGATTCCAGCTGAAATATGCATTTTCTGCGATAATATTGGTGAGACTTTAGTCAGAAGTATGCAGAATCATCTAGATCGCTCGTTTCGAGTTATTTAATGCGAGAAACACGTTATCTGGTTGTTTTTACCACTCCACAGTGCGTTTGATATGCAGAACCGGCGACATCTTGATTTTCGTGAGGTTTCAAGCTGAGATATGCATTTTCTGCGATAATCTTGGTGAGTCTTCTGTCAGAAGTATGCAGAATCATCTAGATCGCTCTTTTCGAGCTATTTGATGCGAGAAACACGTTTTCTGGTGTTTTCACCACTCCACAGTGCGTTTGATATGCAGAACAGTCGACATCGTGGTTATCGTCGGGTTTCAAGCTGAGATATGCATTTTCTGCGATCATATTTTTGAGTCTTCTGTCAGAAGTATGCAGAATCATCTAGATCGCTCTTTTCGAGCTATTTGATGCGAGAAACACGTTTTCTGGTGTTTTCACCACTCCACAGTGCGTTTGATATGCAGAACCGGCGACATCTTGATTTCCGTGAGGTTTCAAGCTGAGATATGCATTTTCTGCGATAATCTTGGTGAGTCTTCTGTCAGAAGTATGCAGAATCATCTAGATCGCTCTTTTCGAGCTATTTGATGCGAGAAACACGTTTTCTGGTGTTTTCACCACTCCACAGTTCGTTTGATATGCAGAACCGGCGACATCGTGTTTTTCGTCGGGTTTCAAGCTGAGATATGCATTTTCTGCGATCATATTGGTGAGACTTCAGTCAGAAGTATGCAGAATCATCTAGATCTCTCTTTTCGAGCTATTTGATGCGAGAAACACGTTTTCTGGTGTTTTCACCACGCCACAGTGCGTTTGATATGCAGAACCGGCGATATCTTGGTTTTCGTGGGGTTTCCAGCTGAGATATGCATTTTCCGCGATAATCTTGGTGAGTCTTCTGTCAGAAGTATGCAGAATCATCTAGATCGCTCTATTCGAGCTATTTGATGCGAGAAACACGTTTTCTGGTGTTTTCACCACTCCACAGTGCGTTTGATATGCAGAACCGGCGACATCTTGATTTCCGTGAGGTTTCAAGCTGAGATATGCATTTTCTGCGATAATCTTGGTGAGTCTTCTGTCAGAAGTATGCAGAATCATCTAGATCGCTCTTTTCGAGCTATTTGATGCGAGAAACACGTTTTCTGGTGTTTTCACCACTCCACAGTGCGTTTGATATGCAGAACCGGCGACATCTTGATTTCCGTGTGGTTTCAAGCTGAGATATGCATTTTCTCCGATAATCTTGGTGAGTCTTCTGTCAGAAGTATGCAGAATCATCTAGATCGCTCGTTTCGAGCTATTTAAAGCGCGAAACACGTTATCTGGTAGTTTTCACCACTCCATAGTGCGTCTGATATGCAGAACCGGCGATATCTTGGTTTTCGTCGGGTTTCAAGCTGAGATATGCATTTTCTGCGATCATATTGGTGAGACTTCAGTCAGAAGTATGCAGAACCATCTAGATCGCTCGTTTCGAGCTATCTAAAGCGCGAAGCACGTTATCTGGTTGTTTTGACCACTCCACAGTGCGTTTGATATGTAGAGCCGCCGATAACTTGGTTTTCGTGGGGTTTCCAGCTGAAATATGCATTTTCTGCGATAATCTTGGTGTTTCATCTATGAGAAGTATGCAGAATCATCGAGAACGCTCTTTTCGAGCTGGTTAATGCGAGATACACGTTTTCTGATGTTTTCACCACTCCATAGTGCGTCTGATATGCAGAACCGGCGATATCTTGGTTTTCGTGGGGTTTCCAGCTGAGATATGCAATTTCTGTGATAATCTTGGTGAGTCTTCTGTCAGAAGTATGCAGAATCATCTAGATCGCTCTTTTCGAGCTATTTAATGCGAGAAACACGTTTTCTGGTGTTTTCACCACGCCACAGTGCGTTTGATATGCAGAACCGGCGACATCGTGGTTTTCGTCGGGTTTCAAGCTGAGATATAGCATTTTCTGCGATAATATTGGTGAGACTTCAGTCAGAAGTATGCAGAATCATCTAGATCGCTCGTTTCGAGCTATTTAAAGCGAGAAACACGTTATCTGGTTGTTTTCACCACTCCACAGTGCGTTTGATATGCAGAACCGGCGACATCGTGGTTTTGGTCGGAGTTCAAGCTGGGATATGCATTTTCAACGATAATCTTGGTGAGACTTCAGTCAGAAGTATGCAGAATCATCTAGATCGCTCGTTTCGAGTTATTTAATGCGAGAAACACGTTATCTGGTTGTTTTCACCACTCCACAGTGCGTTTGATATGCAGAACCGGCGACATCTTGATTTTCGTGAGGTTTCAAGCTGAGATATGCATTTTCTGCGATAATCTTGGTGAGTCTTCTGTCAGAAGTATGCAGAATCATCTAGATCGCTCTTTTCGAGCTATTTGATGCGAGAAACACATTTTCTGGTGTTTTCACCACTCCACAGTGCGTTTGATATGCAGAACAGTCGACATCGTGGTTTTCGTCGGGTTTCAAGCTGAGATATGCATTTTCTGCGATAATCTTGGTGAGACTTCTGTCAGAAGTATGCAGAATCATCGCGATCGCTCTATTCGAGCTATTTAATGCGAGAAACACGTTATCTGGTGTTTTCATCACTCCACAGGGCGTTTGATATGCAGAACCGGCGATATCTTGGTTTTCCTGGGGTTTCCAGCTGAGATATGCATTTTCTGTGATAATCTTGGTGAGTCTTCTGTCAGAAGTATGCAGAATCATCTAGATCGCTCTTTTCGAGCTGTTTAATGCGAGAAACAGGTTTTCTGGTGTTTTCACCACGCCACAGTGCGTTTGATATGCAGAACCGGCGACATCGTGGTTTTCGTCGGGTTTCAAGCTGAGATATGCATTTTCTGCGATCATATTGGTGAGACTTCAGTCAGAAGTATGCAGAATCATCTAGATCGCTCGTTTCGAGCTATTTAAAGCGAGAAACACGTTATCTGGTTGTTTTGACCACTCCACAGTGCGTTTGATATGTAGAGCCGCCGATAACTTGGTTTTCGTGGGGTTTCCAGCTGAAATATGCATTTTCTGCGATAATCTTGGTGTTTCATCTATGAGAAGTATGCAGAATCATCGAGAATGCTCTTTTCGAGCTAGTTAATGCGAGATACACGTTTTCTGATGTTTTCACCACTCCATAGTGCGTCTGATATGCAGAACCGGCGATATCTTGGTTTTCGTGGGGTTTCCAGCTGAGATATGCAATTTCTGTGATAATCTTGGTGAGTCTTCTGTCAGAAGTATGCAGAATCATCTAGATCGCTCTTTTCGAGCTATTTAATGCGAGAAACACGTTTTCTGGTGTTTTCACCACGCCACAGTGCGTTTGATATGCAGAACCGGCGACATCGTGTTTTTCGTCGGGTTTCAAGCTGAGATATGCATTTTCTGCGATCATATTGGTGAGACTTCAGTCAGAAGTATGCAGAATCATCTAGATCTCTCTTTTCGAGCTATTTGATGCGAGAAACACGTTTTCTGGTGTTTTCACCACGCCACAGTGCGTTTGATATGCAGAACCGGCGATATCTTGGTTTTCGTGGGGTTTCCAGCTGAGATATGCATTTTCCGCGATAATCTTGGTGAGTCTTCTGTCAGAAGTATGCAGAATCATCTAGATCGCTCTATTCGAGCTATTTGATGCGAGAAACACGTTTTCTGGTGTTTTCACCACTCCACAGTGCGTTTGATATGCAGAACCGGCGACATCTTGATTTCCGTGAGGTTTCAAGCTGAGATATGCATTTTCTGCGATAATCTTGGTGAGTCTTCTGTCAGAAGTATGCAGAATCATCTAGATCGCTCTTTTCGAGCTATTTGATGCGAGAAACACGTTTTCTGGTGTTTTCACCACTCCACAGTGCGTTTGATATGCAGAACCGGCGACATCTTGATTTCCGTGTGGTTTCAAGCTGAGATATGCATTTTCTCCGATAATCTTGGTGAGTCTTCTGTCAGAAGTATGCAGAATCATCTAGATCGCTCGTTTCGAGCTATTTAAAGCGCGAAACACGTTATCTGGTAGTTTTCACCACTCCATAGTGCGTCTGATATGCAGAACCGGCGATATCTTGGTTTTCGTCGGGTTTCAAGCTGAGATATGCATTTTCTGCGATCATATTGGTGAGACTTCAGTCAGAAGTATGCAGAACCATCTAGATCGCTCGTTTCGAGCTATCTAAAGCGCGAAGCACGTTATCTGGTTGTTTTGACCACTCCACAGTGCGTTTGATATGTAGAGCCGCCGATAACTTGGTTTTCGTGGGGTTTCCAGCTGAAATATGCATTTTCTGCGATAATCTTGGTGTTTCATCTATGAGAAGTATGCAGAATCATCGAGAACGCTCTTTTCGAGCTGGTTAATGCGAGATACACGTTTTCTGATGTTTTCACCACTCCATAGTGCGTCTGATATGCAGAACCGGCGATATCTTGGTTTTCGTGGGGTTTCCAGCTGAGATATGCAATTTCTGTGATAATCTTGGTGAGTCTTCTGTCAGAAGTATGCAGAATCATCTAGATCGCTCTTTTCGAGCTATTTAATGCGAGAAACACGTTTTCTGGTGTTTTCACCACGCCACAGTGCGTTTGATATGCAGAACCGGCGACATCGTGGTTTTCGTCGGGTTTCAAGCTGAGATATAGCATTTTCTGCGATAATATTGGTGAGACTTCAGTCAGAAGTATGCAGAATCATCTAGATCGCTCGTTTCGAGCTATTTAAACCGAGAAACACGTTATCTGGTTGTTTTCACCACTCCACAGTGCGTTTGATATGCAGAACCGGCGACATCGTGGTTTTGGTCGGAGTTCAAGCTGGGATATGCATTTTCAACGATAATCTTGGTGAGACTTCAGTCAGAAGTATGCAGAATCATCTAGATCGCTCGTTTCGAGTTATTTAATGCGAGAAACACGTTATCTGGTTGTTTTCACCACTCCACAGTGCGTTTGATATGCAGAACCGGCGACATCTTGATTTTCGTGAGGTTTCAAGCTGAGATATGCATTTTCTGCGATAATCTTGGTGAGTCTTCTGTCAGAAGTATGCAGAATCATCTAGATCGCTCTTTTCGAGCTATTTGATGCGAGAAACACATTTTCTGGTGTTTTCACCACTCCACAGTGCGTTTGATATGCAGAACAGTCGACATCGTGGTTTTCGTCGGGTTTCAAGCTGAGATATGCATTTTCTGCGATAATCTTGGTGAGACTTCTGTCAGAAGTATGCAGAATCATCGCGATCGCTCTATTCGAGCTATTTAATGCGAGAAACACGTTATCTGGTGTTTTCATCACTCCACAGGGCGTTTGATATGCAGAACCGGCGATATCTTGGTTTTCCTGGGGTTTCCAGCTGAGATATGCATTTTCTGTGATAATCTTGGTGAGTCTTCTGTCAGAAGTATGCAGAATCATCTAGATCGCTCTTTTCGAGCTGTTTAATGCGAGAAACAGGTTTTCTGGTGTTTTCACCACGCCACAGTGCGTTTGATATGCAGAACCGGCGACATCGTGGTTTTCGTCGGGTTTCAAGCTGAGATATGCATTTTCTGCGATCATATTGGTGAGACTTCAGTCAGAAGTATGCAGAATCATCTAGATCGCTCGTTTCGAGCTATTTAAAGCGAGAAACACGTTATCTGGTTGTTTTGACCACTCCACAGTGCGTTTGATATGTAGAGCCGCCGATAACTTGGTTTTCGTGGGGTTTCCAGCTGAAATATGCATTTTCTGCGATAATCTTGGTGTTTCATCTATGAGAAGTATGCAGAATCATCGAGAACGCTCATTTCGAGCTAGTTAATGCGAGATACACGTTTTCTGATGTTTTCACCACTCCATAGTGCGTCTGATATGCAGAACCGGCGATATCTTGGTTTTCGTGGGGTTTCCAGCTGAGATATGCAATTTCTGTGATAATCTTGGTGAGTCTTCTGTCAGAAGTATGCAGAATCATCTAGATCGCTCTTTTCGAGCTATTTAATGCGAGAAACACGTTTTCTGGTGTTTTCACCACGCCACAGTGCGTTTGATATGCAGAACCGGCGACATCGTGGTTTTCGTCGGGTTTCAAGCTGAGATATAGCATTTTCTGCGATAATATTGGTGAGACTTCAGTCAGAAGTATGCAGAATCATCTAGATCGCTCGTTTCGAGCTATTTAAAGCGAGAAACACGTTATCTGGTTGTTTTCACCACTCCACAGTGCGTTTGATAGGCAGAACCGGCGATATCTTGGTTTTCGTGGGGTTTCCAGCTGAGATATGCATTTTCTGCTATAATCTTGGTGAGTCTTCTGTCAGAAGTATGCAGAATCATCGAGGTCGCTCTATTCGAGCTATTTAATGCGAGAAACACGTTATCTGGTTGTTTTCACCACTCCACAGTGCGCTTGATATGCAGAACCGGCGATATCTTGGTTTTCGTGGGGTTTCCAGCTGAGATATGCATTTTCTGCGATAATCTTGGTGAGACTTCAGTCAGAAGTATGCAGAATCATCTAGGTCGCTCGTTTCGAGCTATTTAAAGCGAGAAACACGTTATCTGGTTGTTTTGACCACTCCACAGTGCGTTTGATATGTAGAGCCGCCGATAACTTGGTTTTCGTGGGGCTTCCAGCTGAAATATGCATTTTCTGCGATAATCTTTGTGTTTCATCTATGAGAAGTATGCAGAATCATCTAGATCGCTCTTTTCGAGCTATTTAATTCGAGAAACACGTTTTCTGGTGTATTCACCACCCCACTGTGCGTTTGATATGCAGAACCGGCGACATCGTGGTTTTGGTCGGGTTTCAAGCTGAGATATGCATTTTCTGCGATAACCTTGGTGAGACTTTAGTCAGAAGTATGCAGAATCATCTAGATCGCTCGTTTCGAGCTACTTAATGCGAGAAACACGTTATCTGGTGTTTTCACCACTCCACAGTGCGTTTAACTTGCAGAACCGTCGACATCTTGGATTTCGTCGGGGTTCAAGCTGGGATATGCATTTTCAACGATAATCTTGGTGAGAATTCTGTCAGAAGTATGCAGAATCATCGAGATCGCTCTATTCGAGCTATTTAATGCGAGAAACACGTTATCTGGTTGTTTTCGCCACTCCACAGTGCGTTTGATATGCAGAAACGGAGATATCTTGGTTTCGGTCGGGTTTCAAGCTGAGATATGCATTTTCTGCGATAATCTTGGTGAGTCTTCTGTCAGAAGTATGCAGAATCATCGCGATCGCTCTATTCGAGCTATCTAATGCGAGAAACACGTTATCTGGTGTTTTCATCACTCCACAGGGCGTTTGATATGCAGAACCGGCGATATCTTGGTTTTCGTGGGGTTTCCAGCTGAGATATGCATTTTCTGCGATAATCTTGGTGAGACTTTAGTCAGAACTATGCAGAATCATCTAGATCGCTCGTTTCGAGCTATTTGATGCGAGAAACACGTTTTCTGGTGTTTTCACCACTCCACAGTTCGTTTGATATGCAGAACCGGCGACATCGTGTTTTTCGTCGGGTTTCAAGCTGAGATATGCATTTTCTGCGATCATATTGGTGAGACTTCAGTCAGAAGTATGCAGAATCACCTAGATCGCTCGTTTCGAGCTATTTAATGCGCGAAACACGTTATCTGGTTGTTTTCACCACTCCACAGTGCGTTTGATATGCAGATCCGGCGACATCTTGATTTTCGTGAGGTTGCAAGCTGAGATATGCATTTTCTGCGATAATCTTGGTGAGACTTCTGTCAGAAGTATGCAGAATCATCGCGATCGCTCTATTCGAGCTATTTAATGCGAGAAACACGTTATCTGGTGTTTTCATCACTCCACAGGGCGTTTGATATGCAGAACCGGCGATATCTTGGTTTTCCTGGGGTTTCCAGCTGAGATATGCATTTTCTGTGATAATCTTGGTGAGTCTTCTGTCAGAAGTATGCAGAATCATCTAGATCGCTCTTTTCGAGCTGTTTAATGCGAGAAACAGGTTTTCTGGTGTTTTCACCACGCCACAGTGCGTTTGATATGCAGAACCGGCGATATCTTGGTTTTCGTGGGGTTTCCAGCTGAAATATGCATTTTCTGCGATAATCTTGGTGTTTCATCTATGAGAAGTATGCAGAATCATCGAGAACGCTCTTTTCGAGCTGGTTAATGCGAGATACACGTTTTCTGATGTTTTCACCACTCCATAGTGCGTCTGATATGCAGAACCGGCGATATCTTGGTTTTCGTGGGGTTTCCAGCTGAGATATGCAATTTCTGTGATAATCTTGGTGAGTCTTCTGTCAGAAGTATGCAGAATCATCTAGATCGCTCTTTTCGAGCTATTTGATGCGAGAAACACGTTTTCTGGTGTTTTCACCACGCCACAGTGCGTTTGATATGCAGAACCGGCGACATCGTGGTTTTCGTCGGGTTTCAAGCTGAGATATAGCATTTTCTGCGATAATATTGGTGAGACTTCAGTCAGAAGTATGCAGAATCATCTAGATCGCTCGTTTCGAGCTATTTAAAGCGAGAAACACGTTATCTGGTTGTTTTCACCACTCCACAGTGCGTTTGATATGCAGAACCGGCGACATCGTGGTTTTGGTCGGAGTTCAAGCTGGGATATGCATTTTCAACGATAATCTTGGTGAGACTTCAGTCGGAAGTATGCAGAATCATCTAGATCGCTCGTTTCGAGTTATTTAATGCGAGAAACACGTTATCTGGTTGTTTTCACCACTCCACAGTGCGTTTGATATGCAGAACCGGCGACATCTTGATTTTCGTGAGGTTTCAAGCTGAGATATGCATTTTCTGCGATAATCTTGGTGAGTCTTCTGTCAGAAGTATGCAGAATCATCTAGATCGCTCTTTTCGAGCTATTTGATGCGAGAAACACATTTTCTGGTGTTTTCACCACTCCACAGTGCGTTTGATATGCAGAACAGTCGACATCGTGGTTTTCGTCGGGTTTCAAGCTGAGATATGCATTTTCTGCGATAATCTTGGTGAGACTTCTGTCAGAAGTATGCAGAATCATCGCGATCGCTCTATTCGAGCTATTTAATGCGAGAAACACGTTATCTGGTGTTTTCATCACTCCACAGGGCGTTTGATATGCAGAACCGGCGATATCTTGGTTTTCCTGGGGTTTCCAGCTGAGATATGCATTTTCTGTGATAATCTTGGTGAGTCTTCTGTCAGAAGTATGCAGAATCATCTAGATCGCTCTTTTCGAGCTGTTTAATACGAGAAACAGGTTTTCTGGTGTTTTCACCACGCCACAGTGCGTTTGATATGCAGAACCGGCGACATCGTGGTTTTCGTCGGGTTTCAAGCTGAGATATGCATTTTCTGCGATCATATTGGTGAGACTTCAGTCAGAAGTATGCAGAATCATCTAGATCGCTCGTTTCGAGCTATTTAAAGCGAGAAACACGTTATCTGGTTGTTTTGACCACTCCACAGTGCGTTTGATATGTAGAGCCGCCGATAACTTGGTTTTCGTGGGGTTTCCAGCTGAAATATGCATTTTCTGCGATAATCTTGGTGTTTCATCTATGAGAAGTATGCAGAATCATCGAGAACGCTCTTTTCGAGCTAGTTAATGCGAGATACACGTTTTCTGATGTTTTCACCACTCCATAGTGCGTCTGATATGCAGAACCGGCGATATCTTGGTTTTCGTGGGGTTTCCAGCTGAGATATGCAATTTCTGTGATAATCTTGGTGAGTCTTCTGTCAGAAGTATGCAGAAACATCTAGATCGCTCTTTTCGAGCTATTTAATGCGAGAAACACGTTTTCTGGTGTTTTCACCACGCCACAGTGCGTTTGATATGCAGAACCGGCGACATCGTGGTTTTCGTCGGGTTTCAAGCTGAGATATAGCATTTTCTGCGATAATCTTGGTGAGACTTTAGTCAGAAGTATGCAGAATCATCTAGATCGCTCGTTTCGAGCTACTTAATGCGAGAAACACGTTATCTGGTGTTTTCACCACTCCACAGTGCGTTTAACTTGCAGAACCGTCGACATCTTGGATTTCGTCGGGGTTCAAGCTGGGATATGCATTTTCAACGATAATCTTGGTAAGAATTCTGTCAGAAGTATGCAGAATCATCGAGATCGCTCTATTCGAGCTATTTAATGCGAGAAACACGTTATCTGGTTGTTTTCGCCACTCCACAGTGCGTTTGATATGCAGAAACGGAGATATCTTGGTTTCGGTCGGGTTTCAAGCTGAGATATGCATTTTCTGCGATAATCTTGGTGAGTCTTCTGTCAGAAGTATGCAGAATCATCGCGATCGCTCTATTCGAGCTATCTAATGCGAGAAACACGTTATCTGGTGTTTTCATCACTCCACAGGGCGTTTGATATGCAGAACCGGCGATATCTTGGTTTTCGTGGTGTTTCCAGCTGAGATATGCATTTTCTGCGATAATCTTGGTGAGACTTTAGTCAGAACTATGCAGAATCATCTAGATCGCTCGTTTCGAGCTATTTGATGCGAGAAACACGTTTTCTGGTGTTTTCACCACTCCACAGTTCGTTTGATATGCAGAACCGGCGACATCGTGTTTTTCGTCGGGTTTCAAGCTGAGATATGCATTTTCTGCGATCATATTGGTGAGACTTCAGTCAGAAGTATGCAGAATCACCTAGATCGCTCGTTTCGAGCTATTTAATGCGCGAAACACGTTATCTGGTTGTTTTCACCACTCCACAGTGCGTTTGATATGCAGAACCGGCGACATCTTGATTTTCGTGAGGTTTCAAGCTGAGATATGCATTTTCTGCGATAATCTTGGTGCGACTTCTGTCAGAAGTATGCAGAATCATCGCGATCGCTCTATTCGAGCTATTTAATGCGAGAAACACGTTATCTGGTGTTTTCATCACTCCACAGGGCGTTTGATATGCAGAACCGGCGATATCTTGGTTTTCCTGGGGTTTCCAGCTGAGATATGCATTTTCTGTGATAATCTTGGTGAGTCTTCAGTCAGAAGTATGCAGAATCATCTAGATCGCTCTTTTCGAGCTGTTTAATGCGAGAAACAGGTTTTCTGGTGTTTTCACCACGCCACAGTGCGTTTGATATGCAGAACCGGCGATATCTTGGTTTTCGTGGGGTTTCCAGCTGAAATATGCATTTTCTGCGATAATCTTGGTGTTTCATCTATGAGAAGTATGCAGAATCATCGAGAACGCTCTTTTCGAGCTGGTTAATGCGAGATACACGTTTTCTGATGTTTTCACCACTCCATAGTGCGTCTGATATGCAGAACCGGCGATATCTTGGTTTTCGTGGGGTTTCCAGCTGAGATATGCAATTTCTGTGATAATCTTGGTGAGTCTTCTGTCAGAAGTATGCAGAATCATCTAGATCGCTCTTTTCGAGCTATTTAATGCGAGAAACACGTTTTCTGGTGTTTTCACCACGCCACAGTGCGTTTGATATGCAGAACCGGCGACATCGTGGTTTTCGTCGGGTTTCAAGCTGAGATATAGCATTTTCTGCGATAATATTGGTGAGACTTCAGTCAGAAGTATGCAGAATCATCTAGATCGCTCGTTTCGAGCTATTTAAAGCGAGAAACACGTTATCTGGTTGTTTTCACCACTCCACAGTGCGTTTGATATGCAGAACCGGCGACATCTTGATTTTCGTGAGGTTTCAAGCTGAGATATGCATTTTCTGCGATAATCTTGGTGAGTCTTCTGTCAGAAGTATGCAGAATCATCTAGATCGCTCTTTTCGAGCTATTTGATGCGAGAAACACATTTTCTGGTGTTTTCACCACTCCACAGTGCGTTTGATATGCAGAACAGTCGACATCGTGGTTTTCGTCGGGTTTCAAGCTGAGATATGCATTTTCTGCGATAATCTTGGTGAGACTTCTGTCAGAAGTATGCAGAATCATCGCGATCGCTCTATTCGAGCTATTTAATGCGAGAAACACGTTATCTGGTGTTTTCATCACTCCACAGGGCGTTTGATATGCAGAACCGGCGATATCTTGGTTTTCCTGGGGTTTCCAGCTGAGATATGCATTTTCTGTGATAATCTTGGTGAGTCTTCTGTCAGAAGTATGCAGAATCATCTAGATCGCTCTTTTCGAGCTGTTTAATGCGAGAAACAGGTTTTCTGGTGTTTTCACCACGCCACAGTGCGTTTGATATGCAGAACCGGCGACATCGTGGTTTTCGTCGGGTTTCAAGCTGAGATATGCATTTTCTGCGATCATATTGGTGAGACTTCAGTCAGAAGTATGCAGAATCATCTAGATCGCTCGTTTCGAGCTATTTAAAGCGAGAAACACGTTATCTGGTTGTTTTGACCACTCCACAGTGCGTTTGATATGTAGAGCCGCCGATAACTTGGTTTTCGTGGGGTTTCCAGCTGAAATATGCATTTTCTGCGATAATCTTGGTGTTTCATCTATGAGAAGTATGCAGAATCATCGAGAACGCTCTTTTCGAGCTAGTTAATGCGAGATACACGTTTTCTGATGTTTTCACCACTCCATAGTGCGTCTGATATGCAGAACCGGCGATATCTTGGTTTTCGTGGGGTTTCCAGCTGAGATATGCAATTTCTGTGATAATCTTGGTGAGTCTTCTGTCAGAAGTATGCAGAATCATCTAGATCGCTCTTTTCGAGCTATTTAATGCGAGAAACACGTTTTCTGGTGTTTTCACCACGCCACAGTGCGTTTGATATGCAGAACCGGCGACATCGTGGTTTTCGTCGGGTTTCAAGCTGAGATATAGCATTTTCTGCGATAATATTGGTGAGACTTCAGTCAGAAGTATGCAGAATCATCTAGATCGCTCGTTTCGAGCTATTTAAAGCGAGAAACACGTTATCTGGTTGTTTTCACCACTCCACAGTGCGTTTGATATGCAGAACCGGCGATATCTTGGTTTTCGTGGGGTTTCCAGCTGAGATATGCATTTTCTGCTATAATCTTGGTGAGTCTTCTGTCAGAAGTATGCAGAATCATCGAGGTCGCTCTATTCGAGCTATTTAATGCGAGAAACACGTTATCTGGTTGTTTTCACCACTCCACAGTGCGCTTGATATGCAGAACCGGCGATATCTTGGTTTTCGTGGGGTTTCCAGCTGAGATATGCATTTTCTGCGATAATCTTGGTGAGACTTCAGTCAGAAGTATGCAGAATCATCTAGATCGCTCGTTTCGAGCTATTTAAAGCGAGAAACACGTTACCTGGTTGTTTTGACCACTCCACAGTGCGTTTGATATGTAGAGCCGCCGATAACTTGGTTTTCGTGGGGCTTCCAGCTGAAATATGCATTTTCTGCGATAATCTTTGTGTTTCATCTATGAGAAGTATGCAGAATCATCTAGATCGCTCTTTTCGAGCTATTTAATTCGAGAAACACGTTTTCTGGTGTATTCACCACCCCACTGTGCGTTTGATATGCAGAACCGGCGACATCGTGGTTTTGGTCGGGTTTCAAGCTGAGATATGCATTTTCTGCGATAATCTTGGTGAGACTTTAGTCAGAAGTATGCAGAATCATCTAGATCGCTCGTTTCGAGCTACTTAATGCGAGAAACACGTTATCTGGTGTTTTCACCACTCCACAGTGCGTGTAACTTGCAGAACCGTCGACATCTTGGATTTCGTCGGGGTTCAAGCTGGGATATGCATTTTCAACGATAATCTTGGTAAGAATTCTGTCAGAAGTATGCAGAATCATCGAGATCGCTCTATTCGAGCTATTTAATGCGAGAAACACGTTATCTGGTTGTTTTCGCCACTCCACAGTGCGTTTGATATGCAGAAACGGAGATATCTTGGTTTCGGTCGGGTTTCAAGCTGAGATATGCATTTTCTGCGATAATCTTGGTGAGTCTTCTGTCAGAAGTATGCAGAATCATCGCGATCGCTCTATTCGAGCTATCTAATGCGAGAAACACGTTATCTGGTGTTTTCATCACTCCACAGGGCGTTTGATATGCAGAACCGGCGATATCTTGGTTTTCGTGGGGTTTCCAGCTGAGATATGCATTTTCTGCGATAATCTTGGTGAGACTTTAGTCAGAACTATGCAGAATCATCTAGATCGCTCGTTTCGAGCTATTTGATGCGAGAAACACGTTTTCTGGTGTTTTCACCACTCCACAGTTCGTTTGATATGCAGAACCGGCGACATCGTGTTTTTCGTCGGGTTTCAAGCTGAGATATGCATTTTCTGCGATCATATTGGTGAGACTTCAGTCAGAAGTATGCAGAATCACCTAGATCGCTCGTTTCGAGCTATTTAATGCGCGAAACACGTTATCTGGTTGTTTTCACCACTCCACAGTGCGTTTGATATGCAGAACCGGCGACATCTTGATTTTCGTGAGGTTTCAAGCTGAGATATGCATTTTCTGCGATAATCTTGGTGAGACTTCTGTCAGAAGTATGCAGAATCATCGCGATCGCTCTATTCGAGCTATTTAATGCGAGAAACACGTTATCTGGTGTTTTCATCACTCCACAGGGCGTTTGATATGCAGAACCGGCGATATCTTGGTTTTCCTGGGGTTTCCAGCTGAGATATGCATTTTCTGTGATAATCTTGGTGAGTCTTCTGTCAGAAGTATGCAGAATCATCTAGATCGCTCTTTTCGAGCTGTTTAATGCGAGAAACAGGTTTTCTGGTGTTTTCACCACGCCACAGTGCGTTTGATATGCAGAACCGGCGATATCTTGGTTTTCGTGGGGTTTCCAGCTGAAATATGCATTTTCTGCGATAATCTTGGTGTTTCATCTATGAGAAGTATGCAGAATCATCGAGAACGCTCTTTTCGAGCTAGTTAATGCGAGATACACGTTTTCTGGTGTTTTCACCACTCCATAGTGCGTCTGATATGCAGAACCGGCGATATCTTGGTTTTCGTGGGGTTTCCAGCTGAGATATGCATTTTCCGCGATAATCTTGGTGAGTCTTCTGTCAGAAGTATGCAGAATCATCTAGATCGCTCTTTTCGAGCTATTTGATGCGAGAAACACGTTTTCTGGTGTTTTCACCACGCCACAGTGCGTTTGATATGCAGAACCGGCGACATCGTGGTTTTCGTCGGGTTTCAAGCTGAGATATGCATTTTCTGCGATCATATTGGTGAGACTTCAGTCAGAAGTATGCAGAATCATCTAGATCGCTCGTTTCGAGCTATTTAAAGCGAGAAACACGTTATCTGGTTGTTTTGACCACTCCACAGTGCGTTTGATATGTAGAGCCGCCGATAACTTGGTTTTCGTGGGGTTTCCAGCTGAAATATGCATTTTCTGCGATAATCTTGGTGTTTCATCTATGAGAAGTATGCAGAATCATCGAGAACGCTCTTTTCGAGCTAGTTAATGCGAGATACACGTTTTCTGATGTTTTCACCACTCCATAGTGCGTCTGATATGCAGAACCGGCGATATCTTGGTTTTCGTGGGGTTTCCAGCTGAGATATGCAATTTCTGTGATAATCTTGGTGAGTCTTCTGTCAGAAGTATGCAGAATCATCTAGATCGCTCTTTTCGAGCTATTTAATGCGAGAAACACGTTTTCTGGTGTTTTCACCACGCCACAGTGCGTTTGATATGCAGAACCGGCGACATCGTGGTTTTCGTCGGGTTTCAAGCTGAGATATAGCATTTTCTGCGATAATATTGGTGAGACTTCAGTCAGAGGTATGCAGAATCATCTAGATCGCTCGTTTCGAGCTATTTAAAGCGAGAAACACGTTATCTGGTTGTTTTCACCACTCCACAGTGCGTTTGATATGCAGAACCGGCGATATCTTGGTTTTCGTGGGGTTTCCAGCTGAGATATGCATTTTCTGCTATAATCTTGGTGAGTCTTCTGTCAGAAGTATGCAGAATCATCGAGATCGCTCTATTCGAGCTATTTAATGCGAGAAACACGTTATCTGGTTGTTTTCACCACTCCACAGTGCGTTTGATATGCAGAACCGGCGATATCTTGGTTTTCGTGGGGTTTCCAGCTGAGATATGCATTTTCTGCGATAATCTTGGTGAGACTTCAGTCAGAAGTATGCAGAATCATCTAGATCGCTCGTTTCGAGCTATTTAAAGCGAGAAACACGTTATCTGGTTGTTTTGACCACTCCACAGTGCGTTTGATATGTAGAGCCGCCGATAACTTGGTTTTCGTGGGGCTTCCAGCTGAAATATGCATTTTCTGCGATAATCTTTGTGTTTCATCTTTGAGAAGTATGCAGAATCATCTAGATCGCTCTTTTCGAGCTATTTAATTCGAGAAACACGTTTTCTGGTGTATTCACCACCCCACTGTGCGTTTGATATGCAGAACCGGCGACATCGTGGTTTTGGTCGGGTTTCAAGCTGAGATATGCATTTTCTGCGATAATCTTGGTGAGACTTTAGTCAGAAGTATGCAGAATCATCTAGATCGCTCGTTTCGAGCTACTTAATGCGAGAAACACGTTATCTGGTGTTTTCACCACTCCACAGTGCGTTTAACTTGCAGAACCGTCGACATCTTGGATTTCGTCGGGGTTCAAGCTGGGATATGCATTTTCAACGATAATCTTGGTGAGTCTTCTGTCAGAAGTATGCAGAATCATCGCGATCGCTCTATTCGAGCTATCTAATGCGAGAAACACGTTATCTGGTGTTTTCATCACTCCACAGGGCGTTTGATATGCAGAACCGGCGATATCTTGGTTTTCGTGGGGTTTCCAGCTGAGATATGCATTTTCTGCGATAATCTTGGTGAGACTTTAGTCAGAACTATGCAGAATCATCTAGATCTCTCGTTTCGAGCTATTTAATGCGAAAAAACAAGTTTTCTGGAGTTTTGACCACTCCACAGTGTGTTTGATATGTAGAGCCGCCGATAACTTGGTTTTCGTGGAGCTTCCAGCTGAAATATGCATTTTCTGCGATAATCTTTGTGTTTCATCTATGAGAAGTATGCAAAATCATCTAGATCGCTCTTTTCGAGCTATTTAAATCGAGAAACACGTTTTCTGGTGTATTCACCACCCCACAGTGCGTTTGATATGCAGAACCGGCGACATCGTGGTTTTGGTCGGAGTTCAAGCTGGGATATGCATTTTCAACGATAATCTTGGTAAGAATTCTGTCAGAAGTATGCAGTATCATCTAGATCGCTCTTTTCGAGCTACTTAATGCGAGAAACACGTTTTCTGATGTTTTGACCACTCCACAGTGCGTTTGATATGTAGAACCGCCGATAACTTGGTTTTCGTGGGGATTCCAGCTGAAATATGCATTTTCTGCGATAATATTGGTGAGACTTCAGTCAGAAGTATGCAGAATCATCTAGATCGCTCGTTTCGAGTTATTTAATGCGAGAAACACGTTATCTGGTTGTTTTCACCACTCCACAGTGCGTTTGATATGCAGAACCGGCGACATCTTGATTTTCGTGAGGTTTCAAGCTGAGATATGCATTTTCTGCGATAATCTTTGTGTTTCATCTATGAGAAGTATGCAGAATCATCTAGATCGCTCTTTTCGAGCTATTTAAATCGAGAAACACGTTTTCTGGTGTATTCACCACCCCACAGTGCGTTTGATATGCAGAACCGGCGACATCGTGGTTTTGGTCGGAGTTCAAGCTGGGATATGCATTTTCAACGATAATCTTGGTAAGAATTCTGTCAGAAGTATGCAGAATCATCGGGATCGCTCTTTTCGAGCAATTTAATGCGAGAAACACGTTATCTGGTTGTTTTCACCACTCCACAGTGCGTTTGATATGCAGAACCGGCGACATCTTGGATTTCGTCGGGTTTCAGGATGAGATATGCATTTTCTACGTCAAACTTGGTGAGAATTCTGTCAGAAGTATGCAGAATCATCGGGATCGCTCTTTTCGCGCTATTTAATGCGAGATACACGTTATCTGGTGTTTTCACCACTCCACAGTGCGTTTGTTATGCAGAACCGGCGACATCTTGGCTTTCGTCGGGTTTCAAGCTGAGATATGCATTTTCTACGATAATCTTGGTGAGACTTCTGTCAGAAGTATGCAGAATCTTCGAGATCGATCTTTTCGAGCTACTTAATGCGAGAAACACGTTATCTGGTGTTTTCACCACTCCACAGTGCGTTTGGTATGCAGAACAGGCGACATCTTGGCTTTAGTCGGGGTTCAAACTGAGATATGCATTTTCTGTGATAATATTGGTGAGACTTCAGTCAGAAGTATGCAGAATCATCTAGTTCGCTCGTTTCGAGCTATTTAATGCGAGAAACACCTTATCTGGTGTTTTCACCACTCCACAGTGCGTTTGATATGCAGAACCGGCGCCATCTTGATTTTCGTGAGGTTTCCAGCTGAGATATGCATTTCCTGCGATAATCTTGGTGTGTCTTCTGTCAGAAGTATGCAGAATCATCTAGATCGCTCTTTTCGAGCTATTTAATGCGAGAAACACGGTTTCTGGTGTATTCACCTCGCCACAGTACGTTTGACATGCAGAACCGGCGATATCTTGATTTTCGTGAGGTTTCCAGCTGAGATATGCATTTCCTGCGATAATCTTGGTGTGTCTTCTGTCAGAAGTATGCAGAATCATCTAGATCGCTCTTTTCGAGCTATTTAATGCGAGAAACACGGTTTCTGGTGTATTCACCTCTCCACAGTACGTTTGACATGCAGAACCGGAGATATCTTGGTTTCGGACCGGTTTCAAGCTGAGATATGCATTTCCTGCGATAATCTTGGTGTGTCTTCTGTCAGAAGTATGCAGAATCATCTAGATCGCTCTTTTCGAGCTATTTAATGCGAGAAACACGGTTTCTGGTGTATTCACCTCTCCACAGTACGTTTGACATGCAGAACCGGCGACATCGTGGTTTTGGTCGGAGTTCAAGCTGGGATATGCATTTTCAACGATAATCTTGGTAAGAATTCTGTCAGAAGTATGCAGAATCATCGGGATCGCTCTTTTCGAGCAATTTAATGCGAGAAACACGTTATCTGGTTGTTTTCACCACTCCACAGTGCGTTTGACATGCAGAACCGGAGATATCTTGGTTACGGTCGGGATTCAAGCTGAGATATGCATTTTCGATGATAATCTTGGTAATACTTCTGCCAGAAGTATGCAGAATCTTCGAGAACGCTCTTTTCGAGCTACTTAATGCGAGAAACAATTTATCTAGTTGTTTTCACCACTCCACAGTGCGTTTGATATGCAGAACCGGCGACATCTTGATTTTCGTGAGGTTTCAAGCTGAGATATGCATTTTCTGCGATAATCTTGGTGAGTCTACTGTCAGATGTATGCAGAATCATCGAGATCCCTCTTTTCGAGCTATTTAGTGCGAGAAACACGTTATCTGGTGTTTTCACCACTCCACAGTGCGTTGGATATTCAGAACCTGCGACTTCTTGATTTTCGTGAGGTTTCCAGCTGAGATATGCATTTTCTGCGATAATCTTGGTGAGTCTTCTGTCAGAAGCATGTAGAATCATCTAGATCGCTCTTTTCGAGCTATTTAATGCGAGAAACACGTTTTCTGGTGTATTCACCACTCCACACTACGTTTGACATGCAGAACCGGAGATATCTTGGTTTCGGACGGGTTTCAAGCTGAGATATGCATTTTCTACGATAATCTTGGTGAGACTTCGGTCAGAAGTATGCAGAATCATCGAGATCGCTCTTTTCGAGCTACTTAATGCGAGAAACACGTTATCTGGTGTTTTCGCCACTCCACAGTGCGTTTGACATGCAGAACCGGAGATATCTTGGTTACGGTCGGGATTCAAGCTGAGATATGCATTTTCTACGTTAATCGTGTTGAGACTTCTATCAGAAGTATGCAGTATCATCGAGATCCCTCTTTTCGAGCTCTTTAATGCGAGAAACACTTTATCTAGTTGTTTTCACCACTCCACAGTGCGTTTGATATGCAGAACCGGCGACATCTTGATTTTCGTGAGGTTTCAAGCTGAGATATGCATTTTCTGCGATAATATTGGTGAGACTTCAGTCAGAAGTATGCAGAAACTTCTAGATCGATCGTTTCGAGCTATTTAACGCGTGAAACACGTTATCTGGTGTTTTCACCACTCCACAGTGCGTTTGATATGCAGAACCGGCGACATCTTGGCTTTCGTCGGTGTTCAAGCTGAGATATGCATTTTCTGCGATAATCTTGGTGAGACATCAGTCAGAAGTATGCAGAATCTTCGAGAACGCTCTTTTCGAGCTACTTAATGCGAGAAACACGTTTTCTGATGTATTCACCACTCCACAGTACGTTTGACATGCAGAACCGAAGATATCTTGGTTTCGGTCGGGTTTCAAGCTGAGACATGCATTTTCTGCGATAATCTTGGTGATTCTTCTGTCAGAAGTATGCAGAATCTTCGAGAACGCTCTTTTCGAGCTACTTAATGCGAGAAACACGTTTTCTGGTGTATTCACCACTCCACAGTACGTTTGACATGCAGAACCGAAGATATCTTGGTTTCGGTCGGGTTTCAAGCTGAGACATGCATTTTCTGCGATAATCTTGGTGATTCTTCTGTCAGAAGTATGCAGAATCATCGAGAACGCTCTTTTCAAGCTGTTTAATGCGAGAAACACGTTATCTGGTGTTTTCACCACTCCACAGTGCGTTTGATATGCAGAACCGGCGACATCTTGGCTTTCGTTAGGTATCAAGCTGGGATATGCATTTTCTACGATAATCTTGGTGATTCTTCTGTCAGAAAGATGCAGAATCTTCAAGAACGCTCTTTTCGAGCTACTTAATGCGAGAAACACGTTTTCTGGTATATTCACCACTCCACAGTACGTTTGACATGCAGAACCGAAGATATCTTGGTTTCGGTCGGGTTTCGAGCTGAGACATGCATTTTCTGCAATAATCTTGGTGATTCTTCTGTCACAAGTATGCAGAATCATCGAAACGCTCATTTCGAGCTGTTTAATGCGAGAAACACGTTATCTGGTGTTTTCACCACTCCACAGTGCGTTTGATATGCAGAACCGGGGTCATCTTGATTTTCGTGAGGTTTCAAGGTGAGATATGCATTTTTTGCGATAATATTGGTGAGACTTCAGTCAGAAGTATGCAGAATCATCTAGATCGCTCGTTTCGAGCTACTTAATGCGAGAAACAGGTTTTCTGGTGTTTTCACCACTCCACAGAACGTTTTATGTGCAGAACCGGCGACATCTTGGATTTCGTCGGGTTTCAAGCTCAGATATGCATTTTCTGCGATAATCTTGCTGATTCTTCTGTCAGAAGTATGCAGAATCATCGAGAACGCTCTTTTCGTGCTACTTAATGCGAGAAACACGTTTTCTGGTGTTTTCACCACTCCACAGTGCATTTGATATGCAGAACAGGCGACATCTTGGCATTCGTCGGGTATCAAGCTGAGATATGCATTCTCTACGATAATCTTGGTGAGACTTCTGTCAGAAGTATGCAGAATCATCGGGATCGCTCTTTTCGAGCAATTTAATGCGAGAAACACGTTATCTGGTTGTTTTCACCACTCCACAGTGCGTTTGATATGCAGAACCGGCGACATCTTGGCTTTCGTCGGGTTTCAAGCTGAGATATGCATTTTCTACGATAATCTTGGTGAGACTTCTGTCAGAAGTATGCAGAATCTTCGAGATCGATCTTTTCGAGCTACTTCATGCGAGAAACACGTTATCTGGTGTTTTCACCACTCCACAGTGCGTTTGGTATGCAGAACAGGCGACATCTTGGCTTTAGTCGGGTATCAAGCTGAGATATGCATTCTCTACGATAATCTTGGTGAGACTTCTGTCAGAAGTATGCAGAATCACCGGGATCATTCGTTTCGAGCTACTTAATGCGAGAAACTCGTTTTCTGGTGTTTTCACCACTCCACAGAACGTCTTATGTGCAGAACCGGCGACATCTTGGATTTCGTCGGGTTTCAAGCTGAGATATGCATTTTCTGCGATTATCTTGGTGAGACTTCAGTCCGAAGTATGCAGAATCATCTAGATCCCCCTTTTCGAGCTATTTAATGCGAGAAACACGTTATCTGGTATTTTCACCACTCCACAGTGCGTTTGATATGCTGAAGCGCCGACATCTTGGCTGTCGTCGGGTATCAAGCTGAGATATGCATTTACTGCGATAATCTTTGTGAGACTTCAGTCAGAAGTATGCAGAATCATCTAGATCGCTCTTGTCGAGCTATTTAATGCAAAAAAACAAGTTTCCTGGTGTTTTCAACATTCCACAGTGCGTTTGATATGCAGAACCGGCGGCATCTTGATTTTCGTGAGGTTTCCAGCTGAGATATGCATTTCCTGCGATAATCTTGGTGTGTCTTCTGTCAGAAGTATGCAGAATCATCTAGATCGCTCTTTTCGAGTTATTTAATGCGAGAAACACGGTTTCTGGTGTATTCACCTCGCCACAGTACGTTTGACATGCAGAACCGGCGATATCTTGATTTTCGTGAGGTTTCCAGCTGAGATATGCATTTCCTGCGATAATCTTGGTGTGTCTTCTGTCAGAAGTATGCAGAATCATCTAGATCGCTCTTTTCGAGCTATTTAATGCGAGAAACACGGTTTCTGGTGTATTCACCTCTCCACAGTACGTTTGACATGCAGAACCGGAGATATCTTGGTTTCGGACCGGTTTCAAGCTGAGATATGCATTTTCTACGATAATCTTGGTGAGACTTTTGTCAGAAGTATGCAGAATCATCGAGATCGCTCTTTTCGAGCTGCTTAATGCGAGAAACACGTTATCTGGTGTTTTCGCCACTCCACAGTGCGTTTGACATGCAGAACCGGAGATATCTTGGTTACGGTCGGGATTCAAGCTGAGATATGCATTTTCGATGATAATCTTGGTGATACTTCCGCCAGAAGTATGCAGAATCTTCGAGAACGCTCTTTTCGAGCTACTTAATGCGAGAAACACGGTTTCTGGTGTATTCACCACTCCACAATACGTTTGACATGCAGAACCGAAGATATCTTGGTTTCGGTCGGGTTTCAAGCTGAGACATGCATTTTCTGCGATAATCTTGGTGAGACTTTTGTCGGAAGTATGCAGAATCATCGAGAACGCTCTTTTCGAGCTGTTTAATGCGAGAAACACGTTATCTGGAGTTTTCACCACTCCACAGTGCGTTTGTTATGCAGAACCGGCGACATCTTGGCTTTCGTCGGGTATCAGGCTGGGATATGCATTTTCTACGATAATCTTGGTGAGACTTCTGTCAGAAGTATGCAGAATCACCGGGATCATTCGTTTCGAGCTACTTAATGCGAGAAACTCGTTTTCTGGTGTTTTCACCACTCCACAGAACGTCTTATGTGCAGAACCGGCGACATCTTGGATTTCGTCGGGTTTCAAGCTGAGATATGCATTTTCTGCGATTATCTTGGTGAGACTTCAGTCCGAAGTATGCAGAATCATCTAGATCCCCCTTTTCGAGCTATTTAATGCGAGAAACACGTTATCTGGTATTTTCACCACTCCACAGTGCGTTTGATATGCTGAACCGCCGACATCTTGGCTGTCGTCGGGTATCAAGCTGAGATATGCATTTACTGCGATAATCTTTGTGAGACTTCAGTCAGAAGTATGCAGAATCATCTAGATCGCTCTTGTCGAGCTATTTAATGCAAAAAAACAAGTTTCCTGGTGTTTTCAACATTCCACAGTGCGTTTGATATGCAGAACCGGCGATATCTTGATTTTCGTGGTGTTTCCAGCAGAGATATGCATTTACTGCGATAATCTTGGTGAGTCTTCTGTCAGAAGTATGCAGAATCATCGAGAACGCTCTTCTCGAGCTGTTTAATGCGAGAAACACGGTTTCTGGTGTATTCACCTCTCCACAGTACGTTTGACATGCAGAAGCGGAGATATCTTGGTTTCGGACCGGTTTCAAGTTGAGATATGCATTTTCTACGATAATCTTCGTGAGACTTTTGTCAGAAGTATGCAGAATCATCGAGATCGCTCTTTTCGAGCTACTTAATGCGAGAAACACGTTATCTGGTGTTTTCGCCACTCCACAGTGCGTTTGACACGCAGAACCGGAGATATCTGGGTTACGGTCGGGATTCAAGCTGAGATATGCATTTTCGATGATAATCTGGGTGATACTTCTGCCAGAAGTATGCAGAATCTTCGAGAACGCTCTTTTCGAGCTACTTAATGCGAGAAACACGTTATCTGGTGTTTTCGCCACTCCACAGTGCGTTTGACATGCAGAACCGGAGATATCTTGGTTACGGTCGGGATTCAAGCTGAGATATGCATTTTCTATGATAATCTTGGTGATACTTCTGCCAGGAGTATGCCGAATCTTCGAGAACGCTCTTTTCGAGCTACTTAATGCGAGAAACACGGTTTCTGGTGTATTCACCACTCCACAGTACGTTTGACATGCAGAACCGAAGATATCTTGGTTTCGGACCGGTTTCAAGCTGAGATATGCATTTTCTACGATAATCTTGGTGAGACTTTTGTCAGAAGTATGCAGTGTCATCTAGATCGCTCGTTTCGAGCTACTTAATGCGAGAAACTCGTTTTCTGGTGTTTTCACCACTCCACAGAACGTCTTATGTGCAGAACCGGCGACATCTTGGCTGTCGTCGGGTATCAAGCTGAGAAATGCATTTTCTGCGATAATCTTGGTGAGACTTCAGTCAGAAGTATGCAGAATCATCTAGATCGCTCTTGTCGAGCTATTTAATGCAAAAAAACTAGTTTCCTGGAGTTTTCAAAATTCCACAGTGCGTTTGATATGCAGAACCGGCGATATCTTGATTTTCGTGGTGTTTCCAGCTGAGATATGCATTTTCTGCGATAATCTTGGTGAGTCTTCTGTCAGAAGTATGCAGAATCATCGGGATCGCTCTTTTCGAGCTATTTAATGCGAGTAACACGTTATCTGGTGTTTTCACCACTCCACAGTGCGTTTGATATGCAGAACCGGCGACATCTTGGCTTTCGTCGGGTATCAAGCTGAGATATGCATTTTCTACGATAATCTTGGTTAGACTTCTATCAGAAGTAAGCAGAATCATCTAGATCGCTCGTTTCGAGCTATTTAATGCGAAAAAACAAGTTTTCTGGTGTTTTGACCACTCCACAGTGAGTTTGATATGTAGAGCCGCCGATAACTTGGTTTTCGTGGGGTTTCCAGCTGAGATATGCATTTTCTGCGATAAACTTGGTGATTCTTCTGTCAGAAGTATGCAGCATCATCGAGAACGCTCTTTTCGAGCTGTTTAATGCGAGAAACACGTTATCTGGTGTTTTCACCACTCAACAGTGCGTTTGTTATGCAGAACCGGCGACATCTTGGATTTCGTCGGGTTTCAAGCTGAGATATGCATTTTCTGCGATTATCTTGGTGAGACTTCAGTCCGAAGTATGCAGAATCATCTAGATCCCCCTTTCCGAGCTATTTAATGCGAGAAACACGTTATGTGGTGTTTTCACCACTCCACAGTGCGTTTGATATGCTGAACCGCCGACATCTTGGCTGTCGTCGGGTATCAAGCTGAGATATGCATTTTCTGCGATAATCTTGGTGAGACTTCAGTCAGAAGTATGCAGAACCATCGGGATCGCTCTTTTCGAGTTATTTAATGCGAGAAACATGTTATCTGGTGTTTTCACCACTCCACAGTGCGTTTGATATGCAGAACCGGCGACATCTTGATTTTCGTGAGGTTTCCAGCTGAGATATGCATTTTCTGCGATAATCTTGGTGAGTCTTCTGTCAGAAGTATGCAGAATCATCGAGAACGCTCTTTTCGTGCTACTTAATGCGAGAAACACGTTTTCTGGTGTTTTCACCACTCCACAGTGCATTTGATATGCAGAACAGGCGACATCTTGGCATTCGTCGGGTATCAAGCTGAGATATGCATTCTCTACGATAATCTTGGTGAGACTTCAGTCAGAAGTATGCAGAATCATCGGGATCGCTCTTTTCGAGCAATTTAATGCGAGAAACACGTTATCTGGTTGTTTTCACCACTCCACAGTGCGTTTGATATGCCTGAACCGGCGACATCTTGGCTTTCGTCGGGTTTCAAGCTGAGATATGCATTTTCTACGATAATCTTGGTGAGACTTCTGTCAGAAGTATGCAGAATCTTCGAGATCGATCTTTTCGAGCTACTTAATGCGAGAAACACGTTATCTGGTGTTTTCACCACTCCACAGTGCGTTTGGTATGCAGAACAGGCGACATCTTGGCTTTAGTCGGGTATCAAGCTGAGATATGCATTCTCTACGATAATCTTGGTGAGACTTCTGTCAGAAGTATGCAGAATCATCGGGATCGCTCTTTTCGAGCAATTTAATGCGAGAAACACGTTATCTGGTTGTTTTCACCACTCCACAGTGCGTTTGATATGCAGAACCGGCGACATCTTGGCTTTCGTCGGGTTTCAAGCTGAGATATGCATTTTGTACGATAATCTTGGTGAGACTTCTGTCAGAAGTATGCAGAATCATCTAGTTCGCTCGTTTCGAGCTATTTAATGCGAGAAACACCTTATCTGGTGTTTTCACCACTCCACAGTGCGTTTGATATGCAGAACCGGTGCCATCTTGATTTTCGTGAGGTTTCCAGCTGAGATATGCATTTCCTGCGATAATCTTGGTGTGTCTTCTGTCAGAAGTATGCAGAATCATCTAGATCGCTCTTTTCGAGCTATTTAATGCGAGAAACACGGTTTCTGGTGTATTCACCTCGCCACAGTACGTTTGACATGCAGAACCGGCGATATCTTGATTTTCGTGAGGTTTCCAGCTGAGATATGCATTTCCTGCGATAATCTTGGTGTGTCTTCTGTCAGAAGCATGCAGAATCATCTAGATCGCTCTTTTCGAGCTATTTAATGCGAGAAACACGGTTTCTGGTGTATTCACCTCTCCACAGTACGTTTGACATGCAGAACCGGAGATATCTTGGTTTCGGACCGGTTTCAAGCTGAGATATGCATTTTCTACGATAATCTTGGTGAGACTTTTGTCAGAAGTATGCAGAATCATCGAGATCGCTCTTTTTGAGCTACTTAATGCGAGAAACACGTTATCTGGTGTTTTCGCCACTCCACAGTGCGTTTGACATGCAGAACCGGAGATACCTTGGTTACGGTCGGGATTCAAGCTGAGATATGCATTTTCGATGATAATCTTGGTGATACTTCCGCCAGAAGTATGCAGAATCTTCGAGAACGCTCTTTTCGAGCTACTTAATGCGAGAAACACGGTTTCTGGTGTATTCACCACTCCACAGTACGTTTGACATGCAGAACCGGAGATATCTTGGTTTCGGACCGGTTTCAAGCTGAGATATGCATTTTCTACGATAATCTTGGTGATACTTCCGCCAGAAGTATGCAGAATCTTCGAGAACGCTCTTTTCGCGCTATTTAATGCGAGATACACGTTATCTGGTGTTTTCACCACTCCACAGTGCGTTTGTTATGCAGAACCGGCGACATCTTGGCTTTCGTCGGGTTTCAAGCTGAGATATGCATTTTCTACGATAATCTTGGTGAGACTTCTGTCAGAAGTATGCAGAATCTTCGAGATCGATCTTTTCGAGCTACTTAATGCGAGAAACACGTTATCTGGTGTTTTCACCACTCCACAGTGCGTTTGGTATGCAGAACAGGCGACATCTTGGCTTTAGTCGGGGTTCAAACTGAGATATGCATTTTCTGTGATAATATTGGTGAGACTTCAGTCAGAAGTATGCAGAATCATCTAGATCGCTCGTTTCGAGCTATTTAATGCGAGAAACACCTTATCTGGTGTTTTCACCACTCCACAGTGCGTTTGATATGCAGAACCGGCGCCATCTTGATTTTCGTGAGGTTTCCAGCTGAGATATGCATTTCCTGCGATAATCTTGGTGTGTCTTCTGTCAGAAGTATGCAGAATCATCTAGATCGCTCTTTTCGAGTTATTTAATGCGAGAAACACGGTTTCTGGTGTATTCACCTCGCCACAGTACGTTTGACATGCAGAACCGGCGATATCTTGATTTTCGTGAGGTTTCCAGCTGAGATATGCATTTCCTGCGATAATCTTGGTGTGTCTTCTGTCAGAAGTATGCAGAATCATCTAGATCGCTCTTTTCGAGCTATTTAATGCGAGAAACACGGTTTCTGGTGTATTCACCTCTCCACAGTACGTTTGACATGCAGAACCGGAGATATCTTGGTTTCGGACCGGTTTCAAGCTGAGATATGCATTTTCTACGATAATCTTGGTGAGACTTTTGTCAGAAGTATGCAGAATCATCGAGATCGCTCTTTTCGAGCTGCTTAATGCGAGAAACACGTTATCTGGTGTTTTCGCCACTCCACAGTGCGTTTGACATGCAGAACCGGAGATATCTTGGTTACGGTCGGGATTCAAGCTGAGATATGCATTTTCTGCGATTATCTTGGTGAGACTTCAGTCCGAAGTATGCAGAATCATCTAGATCCCCCTTTTCGAGCTATTTAATGCGAGAAACACGTTATCTGGTATTTTCACCACTCCACAGTGCGTTTGATATGCAGAACCGGCGACATCTTGGATTTCGTCGGGTTTCAAGATGAGATATGCATTTTCTACGTCAAACTTGGTGAGAATTCTGTCAGAAGTATGCAGAATCATCGGGATCGCTCTTTTCGCGCTATTTAATGCGAGATACACGTTATCTGGTGTTTTCACCACTCCACAGTGCGTTTGTTATGCAGAACCGGCGACATCTTGGCTTTCGTCGGGTTTCAAGCTGAGATATGCATTTTCTACGATAATCTTGGTGAGACTTCTGTCAGAAGTATGCAGAATCTTCGAGATCGATCTTTTCGAGCTACTTAATGCGAGAAACACGTTATCTGGTGTTTTCACCACTCCACAGTGCGTTTGGTATGCAGAACAGGCGACATCTTGGCTTTAGTCGGGGTTCAAACTGAGATATGCATTTTCTGTGATAATATTGGTGAGACTTCAGTCAGAAGTATGCAGAATCATCTAGATCGCTCGTTTCGAGCTATTTAATGCGAGAAACACCTTATCTGGTGTTTTCACCACTCCACAGTGCGTTTGATATGCAGAACCGGCGCCATCTTGATTTTCGTGAGGTTTCCAGCTGAGATATGCATTTCCTGCGATAATCTTGGTGTGTCTTCTGTCAGAAGTATGCAGAATCATCTAGATCGCTCTTTTCGAGTTATTTAATGCGAGAAACACGGTTTCTGGTGTATTCACCTCGCCACAGTACGTTTGACATGCAGAACCGGCGATATCTTGATTTTCGTGAGGTTTCCAGCTGAGATATGCATTTCCTGCGATAATCTTGGTGTGTCTTCTGTCAGAAGTATGCAGAATCATCTAGATCGCTCTTTTCGAGCTATTTAATGCGAGAAACACGGTTTCTGGTGTATTCACCTCTCCACAGTACGTTTGACATGCAGAACCGGAGATATCTTGGTTTCGGACCGGTTTCAAGCTGAGATATGCATTTTCTACGATAATCTTGGTGAGACTTTTGTCAGAAGTATGCAGAATCATCGAGATCGCTCTTTTCGAGCTACTTAATGCGAGAAACACGTTATCTGGTGTTTTCGCCACTCCACAGTGCGTTTGACATGCAGAACCGGCGACATCTTGGCTTTCGTCGGGTATCAGGCTGGGATATGCATTTTCTACGATAATCTTGGTGAGACTTCTGTCAGAAGTATGCAGAATCACCGGGATCATTCGTTTCGAGCTACTTAATGCGAGAAACTCGTTTTCTGGTGTTTTCACCACTCCACAGAACGTCTTATGTGCAGAACCGGCGACATCTTGGATTTCGTCGGGTTTCAAGCTGAGATATGCATTTTCTGCGATTATCTTGGTGAGACTTCAGTCCGAAGTATGCAGAATCATCTAGATCCCCCTTTTCGAGCTATTTAATGCGAGAAACACGTTATCTGGTATTTTCACCACTCCACAGTGCGTTTGATATGCTGAACCGCCGACATCTTGGCTGTCGTCGGGTATCAAGCTGAGATATGCATTTACTGCGATAATCTTTGTGTGACTTCAGTCAGAAGTATGCAGAATCATCTAGATCGCTCTTGTCGAGCTATTTAATGCAAAAAAACAAGTTTCCTGGTGTTTTCAACATTCCACAGTGCGTTTGATATGCAGAACCGGCGATATCTTGATTTTCGTGGTGTTTCCAGCAGAGATATGCATTTACTGCGATAATCTTGGTGAGTCTTCTGTCAGAAGTATGCAGAATCATCGAGAACGCTCTTTTCGAGCTGTTTAATGCGAGAAACACGGTTTCTGGTGTATTCACCTCTCCACAGTACGTTTGACATGCAGAAGCGGAGATATCTTGGTTTCGGACCGGTTTCAAGTTGAGATATGCATTTTCTACGATAATCTTCGTGAGACTTTTGTCAGAAGTATGCAGAATCATCGAGATCGCTCTTTTCGAGCTACTTAATGCGAGAAACACGTTATCTGGTGTTTTCGCCACTCCACAGTGCGTTTGACACGCAGAACCGGAGATATCTGGGTTACGGTCGGGATTCAAGCTGAGATATGCATTTTCGATGATAATCTGGGTGATACTTCTGCCAGAAGTATGCAGAATCTTCGAGAACGCTCTTTTCGAGCTACTTAATGCGAGAAACACGTTATCTGGTGTTTTCGCCACTCCACAGTGCGTTTGACATGCAGAACCGGAGATATCTTGGTTACGGTCGGGATTCAAGCTGAGATATGCATTTTCTATGATAATCTTGGTGATACTTCTGCCAGGAGTATGCCGAATCTTCGAGAACGCTCTTTTCGAGCTACTTAATGCGAGAAACACGGTTTCTGGTGTATTCACCACTCCACAGTACGTTTGACATGCAGAACCGAAGATATCTTGGTTTCGGACCGGTTTCAAGCTGAGATATGCATTTTCTACGATAATCTTGGTGAGACTTTTGTCAGAAGTATGCAGTGTCATCTAGATCGCTCGTTTCGAGCTACTTAATGCGAGAAACTCGTTTTCTGGTGTTTTCACCACTCCACAGAACGTCTTATGTGCAGAACCGGCGACATCTTGGCTGTCGTCGGGTATCAAGCTGAGAAATGCATTTTCTGCGATAATCTTGGTGAGACTTCAGTCAGAAGTATGCAGAATCATCTAGATCGCTCTTGTCGAGCTATTTAATGCAAAAAAACAAGTTTCCTGGTGTTTTCAACATTCCACAGTGCGTTTGATATGCAGAACCGGCGATATCTTGATTTTCGTGTTGTTTCCAGCAGAGATATGCATTTTCTGCGATAATCTTGGTGAGTCTTCTGCCAGAAGTATGCAGAATCATCGAGATCCATCTTTTCGGGCTATTTAATGCGAGTAACACGTTATCTGTTGTTTTCACCACTACACAGTGCGTTTGATATGCAGAACCGGCGACATATTGGCTTTCGTCGGGTATCAAGCTGAGGTATGCATTTTCTGCGATAATCTTGGTGAGACTTCAGTCAGCAGTATGCAGAATCATTGAGATCCCTCTTTTCGAGATATTTAATGCGAGAAACACGTTATCTGGTGTTTTCACCACTCCACAGTGCGTTTGATATGCAAAACCGGCGACATATTGGGTTTCGTCGGGTATCAAGCTGAGATATGCATTTTCTACGATAATCTTGGTGAGACTACTGTCAGAAGTATGCAGAATCATTGGGATCGCTCTTTTCGAGCTACATAATGCGAGAAACACGTTTTCTGGTGTTTTCACCACTCCACAGTGCATTTGATATGCAGAACAGGCGACATCTAGGCTTTAGTCGGGGTTCAAACTGAGACATGCATTTTCTGCGATAATCTTGGTGATTCTTCTGTCAGAAGTATGCAGAATCATCGAGAACGCTCTTTTCGAGCTGTTTAATGCGAGAAACACGTTATCTGGTGTTTTCACTACTCCACAGTGCGTTTAATATGCAGAACCGGCGACATCTTGGATTTCGTCGGGGTTCAAGCTGAGATATGCATTTTCTGCGATAATCTTGGTGAGACATCAGTCAGAAGTATGCAGAATCATCGGGATCGCTCTTTTCGCGCTATTTAATGCGAGATACACGTTATCTGGTGTTTTCACCACTCCACAGTGCGTTTGATATGCAGAACCGGCGACATCTTGGATTTCGTCGGGGTTCAAGCTGAGATATGCATTTTCTGCGATAATATTGGTGAGACTTCAGTCAGAAGTATGCAGAATCATCTAGATCGCTCGTTTCGAGCTTTTTAATGCGAGAAACACCTTATCTGGTGTTTTCACCACTCCACAGTGCGTCTGATATGCAGAACCGGCAACATCTTGATTTTCGTGAGGATTCCAGCTGAGATATGCATTTCCTGCGATAATCTTGGTGTGTCTTCTGTTGGAAGTATGCAGAATCATCTAGATCGCTCTTTTCGAGATATTTAATGCGAGAAGCACGGTTTCTGGTGTATTCACCTCTCTACAGTACGTTTGACATGCAGAACCGGAGATATCTTGGTTTCGGACCGGTTTCAAGCTGAGATATGCATTTTCTACGATAATCTTGGTGAGACTTTTGTCAGAAGTATGCAGAATCATCGAGATCGCTCTTTTCGAGCTACTTAATGCGAGAAACACGTTATCTGGTGTTTTCGCCACTCCACAGTGCGTTTGACATGCAGAACCGGAGATATCTTGGTTACGGTCGGGATTCAAGCTGAGATATGCATTTTCTATGATAATCTTGGTGATGCTTCTGCCAGAAGTATGCAGAATCTTCGAGAACGCTCTTTTCGAGCTACTTAATGCGAGAAACACGTTTTCTTGTGTATTCACCACTCCACAGTACGTTTGACATGCAGAACCGAAGATATCTTGGTTTCGGTCGGGTTTCAAGCTGAGACATGCATTTTCTGCGATAATCATGGTGATTCTTCTGTCAGAAGTATCCAGAATCATCGAGAACGCTCTTTTCGAGCTGTTTAATGCGAGAAACACGTTATCTGGTGTTTTCACCACTCCACAGTGCGTTTGATATGCAGAACCGGCGACATCTTGGATTTCGTGAGGTTTCAAGCTGAGATATGCATTTTCTGCGATAATCTTGGTGAGACTTCAGTCAGAAGTATGCAGAATCATCTAGATCGCTCTTGTGGAGCTATTTAATGCAAAAAAACTAGTTTCCTGGAGTTTTCAAAATTCCACAGTGCGTTTGATATGCAGAACCGGCGATATCTTGATTTTCGTGGTGTTTCCAGCTGAGATATGCATTTTCTGCGATAATCTTGGTGAGTCTTCTGTCAGAAGTATGCAGAATCATCGGGATCGCTCTTTTCGAGCTATTTAATGCGAGTAACACGTTATCTGGTGTTTTCACCACTCCACAGTGCGTTTGATATGCAGAACCGGCGACATCTTGGCTTTCGTCGGGTATCAAGCTGAGATATGCATTTTCTACGATAATCTTGGTTAGACTTCTATCAGAAGTAAGCAGAATCATCTAGATCGCTCGTTTCGAGCTATTTAATGCGAAAAAACAAGTTTTCTGGTGTTTTGACCACTCCACAGTGAGTTTGATATGTAGAGCCGCCGATAACTTGGTTTTCGTGGGGTTTCCAGCTGAGATATGCATTTTCTGCGATAAACTTGGTGATTCTTCTGTCAGAAGTATGCAGAATCATCGGGATCGCTCTTTTCGAGTTATTTAATGCGAGAAACACGTTATGTGGTGTTTTCACCACTCCACAGTGCGTTTGATATGCTGAACCGCCGACATCTTGGCTGTCGTCGGGTATCAAGCTGAGAAATGCATTTTCTGCGATAATCTTGGTGAGACTTCAGTCAGAAGTATGCAGAATCATCTAGATCGCTCTTGTCGAGCTATTTAATGCAAAAAAACAAGTTTCCTGGTGTTTTCAACATTCCACAGTGCGTTTGATATGCAGAACCGGCGATATCTTGATTTTCGTGTTGTTTCCAGCAGAGATATGCATTTTCTGCGATAATCTTGGTGAGTCTTCTGCCAGAAGTATGCAGAATCATCGAGATCCATCTTTTCGGGCTATTTAATGCGAGTAACACGTTATCTGTTGTTTTCACCACTACACAGTGCGTTTGATATGCAGAACCGGCGACATATTGGCTTTCGTCGGGTATCAAGCTGAGGTATGCATTTTCTGCGATAATCTTGGTGAGACTTCAGTCAGCAGTATGCAGAATCATTGAGATCCCTCTTTTCGAGATATTTAATGCGAGAAACACGTTATCTGGTGTTTTCACCACTCCACAGTGCGTTTGATATGCAGAACCGGCGACATCTTGGATTTCGTCGGGGTTCAAGCTGAGATATGCATTTTCTGCGATAATATTGGTGAGACTTCAGTCAGAAGTATGCAGAATCATCTAGATCGCTCGTTTCGAGCTTTTTAATGCGAGAAACACCTTATCTGGTGTTTTCACCACTCCACAGTGCGTCTGATATGCAGAACCGGCGACATCTTGATTTTCGTGAGGATTCCAGCTGAGATATGCATTTCCTGCGATAATCTTGGTGTGTCTTCTGTTGGAAGTATGCAGAATCATCTAGATCGCTCTTTTCGAGATATTTAATGCGAGAAGCACGGTTTCTGGTGTATTCACCTCTCTACAGTACGTTTGACATGCAGAACCGGAGATATCTTGGTTTCGGACCGGTTTCAAGCTGAGATATGCATTTTCTACGATAATCTTGGTGAGACTTTTGTCAGAAGTATGCAGAATCATCGAGATCGCTCTTTTCGAGCTACTTAATGCGAGAAACACGTTATCTGGTGTTTTCGCCACTCCACAGTGCGTTTGACATGCAGAACCGGAGATATCTTGGTTACGGTCGGGATTCAAGCTGAGATATGCATTTTCTATGATAATCTTGGTGATGCTTCTGCCAGAAGTATGCAGAATCTTCGAGAACGCTCTTTTCGAGCTACTTAATGCGAGAAACACGTTTTCTTGTGTATTCACCACTCCACAGTACGTTTGACATGCAGAACCGAAGATATCTTGGTTTCGGTCGGGTTTCAAGCTGAGACATGCATTTTCTGCGATAATCATGGTGATTCTTCTGTCAGAAGTATCCAGAATCATCGAGAACGCTCTTTTCGAGCTGTTTAATGCGAGAAACACGTTATCTGGTGTTTTCACCACTCCACAGTGCGTTTGATATGCAGAACCGGCGACATCTTGGATTTCGTGAGGTTTCAAGCTGAGATATGCATTTTCTGCGATAATCTTGGTGAGACTTCAGTCAGAAGTATGCAGAATCATCTAGATCGCTCTTGTGGAGCTATTTAATGCAAAAAAACTAGTTTCCTGGAGTTTTCAAAATTCCACAGTGCGTTTGATATGCAGAACCGGCGATATCTTGATTTTCGTGGTGTTTCCAGCTGAGATATGCATTTTCTGCGATAATCTTGGTGAGTCTTCTGTCAGAAGTATGCAGAATCATCGGGATCGCTCTTTTCGAGCTATTTAATGCGAGTAACACGTTATCTGGTGTTTTCACCACTCCACAGTGCGTTTGATATGCAGAACCGGCGACATCTTGGCTTTCGTCGGGTATCAAGCTGAGATATGCATTTTCTACGATAATCTTGGTTAGACTTCTATCAGAAGTAAGCAGAATCATCTAGATCGCTCGTTTCGAGCTATTTAATGCGAAAAAACAAGTTTTCTGGTGTTTTGACCACTCCACAGTGAGTTTGATATGTAGAGCCGCCGATAACTTGGTTTTCGTGGGGTTTCCAGCTGAGATATGCATTTTCTGCGATAAACTTGGTGATTCTTCTGTCAGAAGTATGCAGAATCATCGGGATCGCTCTTTTCGAGTTATTTAATGCGAGAAACACGTTATGTGGTGTTTTCACCACTCCACAGTGCGTTTGATATGCTGAACCGCCGACATCTTGGCTGTCGTCGGGTATCAAGCTGAGATATGCATTTTCTGCGATAATCTTGGTGAGACTTCAGTCAGAAGTATGCAGAATCATCGGGATCGCTCTTTTCGAGTTATTTAATGCGAGAAACACGTTATCTGGTGTTTTCACCACTCCACAGTGCGTTTGATATGCAGAACCGGCGACATCTTGATTTTCGTGAGGTTTCCAGCTGAGATATGCATTTTCTGCGATAATCTTGGTGAGTCTTCTGTCAGAAGTATGCAGAATCATCGAGATTCCTCTTTTCGAGATATTTAATGCGAAAAAACAGGTTTTCAGGTGTTTTCACCACTCCACAGTGCGTTTGATATGCAGAACCGGCGACATCTTGGCTTTCGTCGGGTATCAAGCTGAGATATGCATTTTCTACGATAATCTTGGTGAGACTTCTGTCAGAAGTATGCAGAATCATCGGGATCGCACTTTTCGAGCTATTTAATGCGAGAAACACGTTATCTGGTTGTTTTCACCACTCCACAGGGCGTTTGATATGCAGAACCGGCGACATCTTGGCTTTCGTCGGGTATCTAGCTGAGATATGCATTTTCTGCGATAATCTTGGTGAGTCTTCTGTCAGAAGTATGCAGAATCTTCGAGAACGCTCTTTTCGAGCTATATAATGCGAAAAAACAGGTTTTCTGGTGTATTCACCACTCCACAGTGCGTTTGATATGCAGAACCGGCGACATCTTGGATTTCGTCGGGTTTCAAGCTGAGATATGTATTTTCTACGATAATCTTGGTGAGACTTCTGTCAGAAGTATGTAGAAACTTCGAGATCGCTCTTTTCGAGCTACTAAATGCGAGAAACACGTTTTCTGGTGTTTTCGCCATCCCACAGTGCGTTTGATATGCAGAACCGGCGATATCTTGATTTTCGTGGTGATTCAAGCTGAGGTATGCATTTTCTGCGATAATCTTGGTGAGTCATCTGTCAGAAGTATGCTGAATCATCTAGATCGCTCGTTTCGAGCTATTTAATGCGAGAAACACGTTTTCTGGTGTTTTCACCACACCACAGTACGTTTGATATGCAGAACTGGCGACATCTTGGATTTCGTCGGGTTTCAAGCTGAGATATGCATTTTCTGCAATAATCTTGGTGAGACTTCAGTCAGAAGTATGCAGAATCATCTGGATTGCTCGTTTCGAGTTATTTAATGCGAGAAACACGTTTTCTGGTGTTTTCACCACCCCACAGTGCGTTTGATATGCAGGACCGGCGACATCTTGGATTTCGTCGGGGTTCAAGCTGAGATATGCATTTTCTACGATAATTTTTGTGAGACTTCTGTCAGAAGTATGCAGAATCATCTAGATCGCTCTTTTCGAGCTACTTAATGCACGAAACACGTTATCTGGTGTTTTCACCACTCCACAGTACGTTTGACATGCAGAACCGGAGATATCTTGGTTTCGGTCGGGTTTCAAGCTGAGATATGCATTTTTTACGATAATCTTGGTGAGACTTCTGTCAGAAGTATGCAGGATGTTCGAGAACGCTCTTTTCGAGCTATTTAATGCGAGAAACACGTTATCTGGTGTTTTCACCACTCCACAGTGCGTTTGATATGCAGAACCGGCAACATCTTGATTTTCGTGAGGTTTCGAGCTGAGATATGCATTTTCTGCGATAATATTGGTGAGACTTCAGTCAGAAGTATGCAGAATCATCTAGATCGCTCTTTTCGATCTACTTAATGCACGAAACACGTTTTCTGGTGTTTTCACCAGTCCACGGTACGTTTGATGTGCAGAACCGGAGATAACTCGGTTTTCGTCGGGTTTCAAGCTGAGATATGTATTTTCTACGATAATCCTGGTGAGACTTCTGTCAGAAGTATGCAGAATCTTCGAGAACGCTCTTTTCGAGCAATTTAATGCGAGAAACACGTTTTCTGGGGTTTTCACCACTCCACAGTGCGTTTGATATGCAGAACCGGCGACATCTTGGCTTTCTTCGGGTATCAAGCTGAGATATGCATTTTCTGCGATAATCTTGGTGAGTCTTCTATCAGAAGTATGCAGAAACATCGAGATCCCTCTCTTCGAGCTATTTAAATTGAGAAACACGTTATCTGGTGTTTTCACCACTCCACAGTGCGTTTGATATGCAGAACCGGCGACATCTTGGATTTCGTCGGGTTTCAAGCTGAGATATGCATTTTCTGCGATAATCTTGGTGAGACTTCTGTCAGAAGTATGCAGAATCATCTAGATCGCTCGTTTCGATCTATCTAATGCGAAAAAACAAGTTTTCTGGTGCTTTCAACATTGCACAGTGCGTTTGATATGCAGAAACGGCGATATCTTGATTTTCCTGGTGTTTCAAGCTGAGGTATGCATTTTCTGCGATAATCTTGGTGAGACTTCTGTCGGAAGTATGCTGGATCTTCGAGAACGCTCTTTTCGAGCTATTTAATGTGCGAAACACGTTATCTTGTGTTTTCACCACTCCACAGTGCGTTTGATATGCAGAACAGTAGATATCTTGGTTTTCGTGGGGTTTCAAGCTGAGATATGCATTTTCTGCGATAATCTTGGTGAGACTTCAGTCAGAAGTATGCAGAATCATCTAGATCGCTCTTGTGGAGCTATTTAATGCAAAAAAACTAGTTTCCTGGAGTTTTCAAAATTCCACAGTGCGTTTGATATGCAGAACCGGCGATATCTTGATTTTCGTGGTGTTTCCAGCTGAGATATGCATTTTCTGCGATAATCTTGGTGAGTCTTCTGTCAGAAGTATGCAGAATCATCGGGATCGCTCTTTTCGAGCTATTTAATGCGAGTAACACGTTATCTGGTGTTTTCACCACTCCACAGTGCGTTTGATATGCAGAACCGGCGACATCTTGGCTTTCGTCGGGTATCAAGCTGAGATATGCATTTTCTACGATAATCTTGGTTAGACTTCTATCAGAAGTAAGCAGAATCATCTAGATCGCTCGTTTCGAGCTATTTAATGCGAAAAAACAAGTTTTCTGGTGTTTTGACCACTCCACAGTGAGTTTGATATGTAGAGCCGCCGATAACTTGGTTTTCGTGGGGTTTCCAGCTGAGATATGCATTTTCTGCGATAAACTTGGTGATTCTTCTGTCAGAAGTATGCAGAATCATCGGGATCGCTCTTTTCGAGTTATTTAATGCGAGAAACACGTTATGTGGTGTTTTCACCACTCCACAGTGCGTTTGATATGCTGAACCGCCGACATCTTGGCTGTCGTCGGGTATCAAGCTGAGATATGCATTTTCTGCGATAATCTTGGTGAGACTTCAGTCAGAAGTATGCAGAATCATCGGGATCGCTCTTTTCGAGTTATTTAATGCGAGAAACACGTTATCTGGTGTTTTCACCACTCCACAGTGCGTTTGATATGCAGAACCGGCGACATCTTGATTTTCGTGAGGTTTCCAGCTGAGATATGCATTTTCTGCGATAATCTTGGTGAGTCTTCTGTCAGAAGTATGCAGAATCATCGAGATTCCTCTTTTCGAGATATTTAATGCGAAAAAACAGGTTTTCAGGTGTTTTCACCACTCCACAGTGCGTTTGATATGCAGAACCGGCGACATCTTGGCTTTCGTCGGGTATCAAGCTGAGATATGCATTTTCTACGATAATCTTGGTGAGACTTCTGTCAGAAGTATGCAGAATCATCGGGATCGCACTTTTCGAGCTATTTAATGCGAGAAACACGTTATCTGGTTGTTTTCACCACTCCACAGGGCGTTTGATATGCAGATCCGGCGACATCTCGATTTTCGTGAGGTTTCAAGCTGAGATATGCATTTTCTGCGATACGATTGATGAGACTTCAGTCAGAAGTATGCAGAATCATCTAGATCGCTCTTTTCGAGCTATATAATGCGAAAAAACAGGTTTTCTGGTGTTTTCACCACTCCACAGTGCGTTTGATATGCAGAACCGGCGACATCTTGGCTTTCGTCGGGTTTCAAGCTGAGATACGCATTTTCTACGATAATCTTGGTGAGACTTCTGTCAGAAGTATGCAGAATCTTCGAGATCGATCTTTTCGAGCTACTTAATGCGAGAAACACGTTATCTGGTGTTTTCACCACTCCACAGTGCGTTTGATATGCAGAACCGGCGACATCTTGGATTTCGTCGGGGTTCAAGCTGAGATATGCATTTTCTGCGATAAACTTGGTGAGTCTTCTGTCAGAAGTTTGCAGAATCATCGAGATCCCTCTTTTCGATCTATTTAATGCGGGAAACACGTTATCTGGTGTTTTCACCACTCCACAGTGCGTTTGATATGCAGAACCGGCGACATCTTGGATTTCGTCGGGTTTCAAGCTGAGATATGCATTTTCTACGATAATCTTGGTGACATTACTGTCAGAAGTACGCAGAATCATTTAGACCGCTCGTTTCGAGCTGTTTAATGCGAGAAACGCGTATTCTGGTGTTTTCACCACTCCACAGTGCGTTTGATATGCAGAACCGGCGACATATTGGATTTCGCCGGGGTTCAAGCTGAGATATACATTTTCTGCGATAATCTTGGTGAGACATCAGTCAGAAGTATGCACAATCAACTAGATCGCTCGTTTCGAGATGCTTAATGCGAGAAACACGTTTTCTGGTGATTTCACCACTCCACAGTGCGTTTGATATGCAGAACCGGCGACATCTTGGATTTCGTCGGGGTTCAAGCTGAGATATGCATTTTCTGTGATAATATTGGTGAGACTTCAGTCAGAAGTATGCAGAATCATCTAGATCGCTCGTTTCGAGCTATTTAATGCGAGAAACACCTTATCTGGTGTTTCTACCACTCCACAGTGCGTTTGATATGCAGAACCGGCGACATCTTGGCTGTCGTCGGGTATCTAGCTGAGATATGCATTTTCTGCGATAATCTTGGTGAGTCTTCTGTCAGAAGTATGCAGAATCTTCGAGAACGCTCTTTTCGAGCTACTTAATGCGAGAAACACGTTTTCTGGTGTATTCACCACTCCACAGTGCGTTTGATATGCAGAACCGGCGACATCTTGGATTTCGTCGGGTTTCAAGCTGAGATATGTATTTTCTACGATAATCTTGGTGAGACTTCTGTCAGAAGTATGTAGAAACTTCGAGATCGCTCTTTTCGAGCTACTAAATGCGAGAAACACGTTTTCTGGTGTTTTCGCCATCCCACAGTGCGTTTGATATGCAGAACCGGCGATATCTTGATTTTCGTGGTGATTCAAGCTGAGGTATGCATTTTCTGCGATAATCTTGGTGAGTCATCTGTCAGAAGTATGCTGAATCATCTAGATCGCTCGTTTCGAGCTATTTAATGCGAGAAACACGTTTTCTGGTGTTTTCACCACACCACAGTACGTTTGATATGCAGAACTGGCGACATCTTGGATTTCGTCGGGTTTCAAGCTGAGATATGCATTTTCTGCAATAATCTTGGTGAGACTTCAGTCAGAAGTATGCAGAATCATCTGGATTGCTCGTTTCGAGTTATTTAATGCGAGAAACACGTTTTCTGGTGTTTTCACCACCCCACAGTGCGTTTGATATGCAGGACCGGCGACATCTTGGATTTCGTCGGGGTTCAAGCTGAGATATGCATTTTCTACGATAATTTTTGTGAGACTTCTGTCAGAAGTATGCAGAATCATCTAGATCGCTCTTTTCGAGCTACTTAATGCACGAAACACGTTATCTGGTGTTTTCACCACTCCACAGTACGTTTGACATGCAGAACCGGAGATATCTTGGTTTCGGTCGGGTTTCAAGCTGAGATATGCATTTTTTACGATAATCTTGGTGAGACTTCTGTCAGAAGTATGCAGGATGTTCGAGAACGCTCTTTTCGAGCTATTTAATGCGAGACACACGTTATCTGGTGTTTTCACCACTCCACAGTGCGTTTGATATGCAGAACCGGCAACATCTTGATTTTCGTGAGGTTTCGAGCTGAGATATGCATTTTCTGCGATAATATTGGTGAGACTTCAGTCAGAAGTATGCAGAATCATCTAGATCGCTCTTTTCGATCTACTTAATGCACGAAACACGTTTTCTGGTGTTTTCACCAGTCCACGGTACGTTTGATGTGCAGAACCGGAGATAACTCGGTTTTCGTCGGGTTTCAAGCTGAGATATGTATTTTCTACGATAATCCTGGTGAGACTTCTGTCAGAAGTATGCAGAATCTTCGAGAACGCTCTTTTCGAGCAATTTAATGCGAGAAACACGTTTTCTGGGGTTTTCACCACTCCACAGTGCGTTTGATATGCAGAACCGGCGACATCTTGGCTTTCTTCGGGTATCAAGCTGAGATATGCATTTTCTGCGATAATCTTGGTGAGTCTTCTATCAGAAGTATGCAGAAACATCGAGATCCCTCTCTTCGAGCTATTTAAATTGAGAAACACGTTATCTGGTGTTTTCACCACTCCACAGTGCGTTTGATATGCAGAACCGGCGACATCTTGGATTTCGTCGGGTTTCAAGCTGAGATATGCATTTTCTGCGATAATCTTGGTGAGACTTCTGTCAGAAGTATGCAGAATCATCTAGATCGCTCGTTTCGATCTATCTAATGCGAAAAAACAAGTTTTCTGGTGCTTTCAACATTGCACAGTGCGTTTGATATGCAGAAACGGCGATATCTTGATTTTCCTGGTGTTTCAAGCTGAGGTATGCATTTTCTGCGATAATCTTGGTGAGACTTCTGTCGGAAGTATGCTGGATCTTCGAGAACGCTCTTTTCGAGCTATTTAATGTGCGAAACACGTTATCTTGTGTTTTCACCACTCCACAGTGCGTTTGATATGCAGAACAGTAGATATCTTGGTTTTCGTGGGGTTTCAAGCTGCGATATGCATTTTCTGCGATAATCTTGGTGAGACTTCCGTCAGAAGTATGCAGAATCATCTAGATCGCTCGTTTCGATCTATCTAATGCGAAAAAACAAGTTTTCTGGTGCTTTCAAAATTGCACAGTGCGTTTGATATGCAGAACCGGCGATATCTTGATTTTCGTGGTGTTTCAAGCTGAGGTACGCATTTTCGGCGATAATCTTGGTGAGACTTCTGTCCGAAGTATGCTGATTCATCGAGAACGCTCTTTTCGAGCTACTTAACGTGCGAAACACGTTATCTTGTGTTTTCACCACTCCACAGTGCGTTTGATATGCAGAACAGTAGATATATTGGTTTTCGTGGGGTTTCAAGCTGAGATATGCATTTTCTGCGATAATCTTGGTGAGACTTCTGTCAGAAGTATGCAGGATGTTCGAGAACGCTCTTTTCGAGCTATTTAATGCGAGAAACACGTTATCTGGTGTTTTCACCACTCCACAGTGCGTTTGATATGCAGAACCGGCAACATCTTGATTTTCGTGAGGTTTCGAGCTGAGATATGCATTTTCTGCGATAATATTGGTGAGACTTCAGTCAGAAGTATGCAGAATCATCTAGATCGCTCTTTTCGATCTACTTAATGCACGAAACACGTTTTCTGGTGTTTTCACCACTCCACGGTACGTTTGATGTGCAGAACCGGAGATAACTCGGTTTTCGTCGGGTTTCAAGCTGAGATATGTATTTTCTACGATAATCCTGGTGAGACTTCTGTCAGAAGTATGCAGAATCTTCGAGAACGCTCTTTTCGAGCAATATAATGCGAGAAACACGTTTTCTGGGGTTTTCACCACTCCACAGTGCGTTTGATATGCAGAACCGGCGACATCTTGGCTTTCTTCGGGTATCAAGCTGAGATATGCATTTTCTGCGATAATCTTGGTGAGTCTTCTATCAGAAGTATGCAGAAACATCGAGATCCCTCTCTTCGAGCTATTTAAATTGAGAAACACGTTATCTGGTGTTTTCACCACTCCACAGTGCGTTTGATATGCAGAACCGGCGACATCTTGGATTTCGTCGGGTTTCAAGCTGAGATATGCATTTTCTGCGATAATCTTGGTGAGACTTCTGTCAGAAGTATGCAGAATCATCTAGATCGCTCGTTTCGATCTATCTAATGCGAAAAAACAAGTTTTCTGGTGCTTTCAACATTGCACAGTGCGTTTGATATGCAGAAACGGCGATATCTTGATTTTCCTGGTATTTCAAGCTGAGGTATGCATTTTCTGCGATAATCTTGGTGAGACTTCTGTCGGAAGTATGCTGGATCTTCGAGAACGCTCTTTTCGAGCTATTTAATGTGCGAAACACGTTATCTTGTGTTTTCACCACTCCACAGTGCGTTTGATATGCAGAACAGTAGATATCTTGGTTTTCGTGGGGTTTCAAGCTGAGATATGCATTTTCTGAAAAATCTTGGTGAGACTTCCGTCAGAAGTATGCAGAATCATCTAGATCGCTCGTTTCGATCTATCTAATGCGAAAAAACAAGTTTTCTGGTGCTTTCAAAATTGCACAGTGAGTTTGATATGCAGAACCGGCGATATCTTGATTTTCGTGGTGTTTCAAGCTGAGGTACGCATTTTCGGCGATAATCTTGGTGAGACTTCTGTCCGAAGTATGCTGATTCATCGAGAACGCTCTTTTCGAGCTACTTAACGTGCGAAACACGTTATCTTGTGTTTTCACCACTCCACAGTGCGTTTGATATGCAGAACAGTAGATATATTGGTTTTCGTGGGGTTTCAAGCTGAGATATGCATTTTCTGCGATAATCTTGGTGAGACTTCTGTCAGAAGTATGCAGAATCATCTAGATCGCTCGTTTCGATCTATCTAATGCGAAAAAACAAGCTTTCTGGTGCTTTCAACATTGCACAGTGCGTTTGATATGCAGAAACGGCGATATCTTGATTTTCCTGGTGTTTCAAGCTGAGGTATGCATTTTCTGCGATAATCTTGGTGAGACTTCTGTCGGAAGTATGCTGGATCTTCGAGAACGCTCTTTTCGAGCTATTTAATGCGAGAAACACGTTATCTGGTGTTTTCACCACTCCACAGTGCGTTTGGTATGCAGAACCGGCGACATCTTGGATTCCGTCGGGTTTCAAGCTGAGATATGCATTGTCTACGATAATCTTGGTGAGACTTCTGTCAGAAGTATGCAGAATCATCGGGATCGCTCTTTTCGAGCTATTTAACTCGAGAGACACGTTATCTGGTTGTTTTCACCAGTCCACAGTGCGTTTGATCTGCAGAACAGTAGATATCTTGGTTTTCGTGGGGTTTCAAGCTGAGATATGCATTTTCTGCGATAATCTTGTTGAGACTTCTGTCCGAAGTATGCAGAATCATCGAGATCGCTCGTTGCGAGCTACTTAATGCGAGAAACACGTTATCTGGTGTCTTCACCACTCTACAGTGCGTTTGATATGCAGAACAGGCAACATCTTGATTTTCGTGAGGTTTCGAGCTGAGATATGCATTTTCTGCGATAATCTTGGTGAGTCTACTGTCAGATGTATGCAGAATCATCGAGATCGCTCTTTTCGAGCTACTTAATGCGAGAAACAATTTATCTAGTTGTTTTCACCACTCCACAGTGCGTTTGATATGCAGAACCGGCGACATCTTGATTTTCGTGAGGTTTCAAGATGAGATATGCATTTTCTGCGAAAATCTTGGTGAGTCTTCTGTCTGAAGTATGCAGAATCATCTAGATTGCACTTTTCGAGCTATTTAATGCGAGAAACACGTTTTCTGGTGTATTCACCTCTCCACAGTACGTTTGACATGCAGAACCGGAGATATCTTGGTTTCGGACCGGTTTCAAGCTGAGATATGCATTTTCTACGATAATCTTGGTGAGACTTTTGTCAGAAGTATGCAGAATCATCGAGATCGCTCTTTTCGAGCTACTTAATGCGAGAAACACGTTATCTGGTGTTTTCGCCACTCCACAGTGCGTTTGACATGCAGAACCGGAGATATCTTGGTTACTGTCGGGATTCAAGCTGAGATATGCATTTTCGATGATAATCTCGGTAATACTTCTGCCAGAAGTATGCAGAATCTTCGAGAACGCTCTTTTCGAGCTACTTAATGCGAGAAACAATTTATCTAGTTGTTTTCACCACTCCACAGTGCGTTTGATATGCAGAACCGGCGACATCTTGATTTTCGTGAGGTTTCAAGATGAGATATGCATTTTCTGCGAAAATCTTGGTGAGTCTTCTGTCTGAAGTATGCAGAATCATCTAGATTGCACTTTTCGAGCTATTTAATGCGAGAAACACGTTTTCTGGTGTATTCACCACTCCACAGAGCGTTTGATATGCAGAACCGGCGATATCTTGATATTCGTGGTGTTTCTAGCTGAGATATGCATTTTCTGCGATAATCTTGGTGAGTCTACTGTCAGATGTATGCAGAATCATCGAGATCCCTCTTTTCGAGCTATTTAGTGCGAGAAACACGTTTTCTGGTGTATTCACCACTCCACAGTACGTTTGACATGCAGAACCGGAGATATCTTGGTTTCGGACGGGTTTCAAGCTGAGATATGCATTTTCTACGATAATCTTGGTGAGACTTCGGTCAGAAGTATGCAGAATCATCGAGATCGCTCTTTTCGAGCTACTTAATGCGAGAAACACGTTATCTGGTGTTTTCGCCACTCCACAGTGCGTTTGACATGCAGAACCGGAGATATCTTGGTTACGGTTGGGATTCAAGCTGAGATATGCATTTTCTACGTTAATCGTGTTGAGACTTCTATCAGAAGTATGCAGTATCATCGAGATCCCTCTTTTCGAGCTCTTTAATGCGAGAAACACTTTATCTAGTTGTTTTCACCACTCCACAGTGCGTTTGATATGCAGAACCGGCGACATCTTGATTTTCGTGAGGTTTCAAGCTGAGATATGCATTTTCTGCGATAATATTGGTGAGACTTCAGTCAGAAGTATGCAGAAACTTCTAGATCGATCGTTTCGAGCTATTTAACGCGTGAAACACGTTATCTGGTGTTTTCACCACTCCACAGAGCGTTTGATATGCAGAACCGGCGACATCTTGGCTTTCGTCGGTGTTCAAGCTGAGATATGCATTTTCTGCGATAATCTTGGTGAGACATCAGTCAGAAGTATGCAGAATCTTCGAGAACGCTCTTTTCGAGCTACTTAATGCGAGAAACACGTTTTCTGATGTATTCACCACTCCACAGTACGTTTGACATGCAGAACCGAAGATATCTTGGTTTCGGTCGGGTTTCAAGCTGAGACATGCATTTTATGCGATAATCTTGGTGATTCTTCTGTCAGAAGTATGCAGAATCTTCGAGAACGCTCTTTTCGAGCTACTTAATGCGAGAAACACGTTTTCTGGTGTATTCACCACTCCACAGTACGTTTGACATGCAGAACCGAAGATATCTTGGTTTCGGTCGGGTTTCAAGCTGAGACATGCATTTTCTGCGATAATCTTGGTGATTCTTCTGTCAGAAGTATGCAGAATCATCGAGAACGCTCTTTTCGAGCTGTTTAATGCGAGAAACACGTTATCTGGTGTTTTCACCACTCCACAGTGCGTTTGATATGCAGAACCGGCGACATCTTGGCTTTCGTTAGGTATCAAGCTGGGATATGCATTTTTTGCGATAATATTGGTGAGACTTCAGTCAGAAGTATGCAGAATCATCTAGATCGCTCGTTTCGAGCTACTTAATGCGAGAAACAGGTTTTCTGGTGTTTTCACCACTCCACAGAACGTTTTATGTGCAGAACCGGCGACATCTTGGATTTCGTCGGGTTTCAAGCTCAGATATGCATTTTCTGCGATTATCTTGGTGAGACTTCAGTCAGAAGTATGCAGAATCTTCGAGAACGCTCTTTTCGAGCTACTTAATGCGAGAAAAACGTTTTCTGGTGTATTCACCAATCCACAGTACGTTTGACATGCGGAACCGAAGATATCTTGGTTGCGGTTTAGTTTCAAGCTGACACATGCATTTTCTGCGATAATCTTGCTGATTCTTCTGTCAGAAGTATGCAGAATCATCGAGAACTCTCATTTCGAGCTGTTTAATGCGAGAAACACGTTATCTGGTGTTTTCACCACTCCACAGTGCGTTTGATATGCAGAACCGGCGACATCTTGGCTGTCGTCGGGTATCAAGCTGAGATATGCATTTTCTGCGATAATCTTGGTGAGACTTCAGTCAGAAGTATGCAGAATCATTTACACCTCTCGTTTCGAGCTGCTTAATGCGAGAAACACGTTTTCTGGTGTTTTCACCACTCCACAGTGCGTTTGATATGCAGAACCGGCGATATCTTGGATTTCGTCGGGTTTCAAGTTGAGATATGCATTTTCTACGTCAATCTTGGTGAGACTTCTGTCAGAAGTATGCAGAATCATCGGGATCGCTCTTTTCGAGCTGTTTAATGCGAGAAACACGTTATCTGGTGTTTTCACCACTCAACAGTGCGTTTGATATGCAGAACCGGCGACATCTTGTATTTCGTCGTTTTTCAAGCTGAGATATGCATTTTCTACGATAATCTTGGTGAAACTACTGTCAGAAGTACGCAGATTCATTTAGACCGCTCGTTTCGAGCTGCTTAATGCGAGAAACACGTTTTCTGGTGTTTTCACCGCTCCACAGTGCGTTTGATATGCAGAACCGGCGACATCTTGGATTTCGTCGGGGTTCAAGCTGAGATATGCATTTTCTGCGATAATAATGGTGAGACTTCAGTCAGAAGTATGCAGAATCATCTAGATCGCTCGTTTCGAGCTATTTAATGCGAGAAACACCTTATCTGGTGTTTTCACCACTCCACAGTGCGTTTGATATGCAGAACCGGCGACATCTTGATTTTCGTGAGGTTTCCAGCTGAGATATGCATTTCCTTCAATAATCTTGGTGTGTCTTCTGTCAGAAGTATGCAGAATCATCTAGATCGCTCTTTTCGAGCTGCTTAATGCGAGAAACACGTTTTCTGGTGTTTTCACCGCTCCACAGTGCGTTTGATATGCAGAACCGGCGATATCTTGGATTTCGTCGGGTTTCAAGTTGAGATATGCATTTTCTACGTCAATCTTGGTGAGACTTCTGTCAGAAGTATGCAGAATCATCGGGATCGCTCTTTTCGAGCTGTTTAATGCGAGAAACACGTTATCTGGTGTTTTCACCACTCAACAGTGCGTTTGATATGCAGAACCGGCGACATCTTGTATTTCGTCGTTTTTCAAGCTGAGATATGCATTTTCTACGATAATCTTGGTGAAACTACTGTCAGAAGTACGCAGATTCATTTAGACCGCTCGTTTCGAGCTGCTTAATGCGAGAAACACGTTTTCTGGTGTTTTCACCGCTCCACAGTGCGTTTGATATGCAGAACCGGCGACATCTTGGATTTCGTCGGGGTTCAAGCTGAGATATGCATTTTCTGCGATAATAATGGTGAGACTTCAGTCAGAAGTATGCAGAATCATCTAGATCGCTCGTTTCGAGCTATTTAATGCGAGAAACACCTTATCTGGTGTTTTCACCACTCCACAGTGCGTTTGATATGCAGAACCGGCGACATCTTGATTTTCGTGAGGTTTCCAGCTGAGATATGCATTTCCTTCGATAATCTTGGTGTGTCTTCTGTCAGAAGTATGCAGAATCATCTAGATCGCTCTTTTCGAGCTATTTAATGCGAGAAACTCGGTTTCTGGTGTATTCACCTCTCCACAGTACGTTTGACATGCAGAACCGGAGATATCTTGGTTTCGGACCGGTTTCAAGCTGATATATGCATTTTCTACGATAATCTTGGTGATGCTTCTGCCAGAAGTATGCAGAATCTTCGAGAACGCTCTTTTCGTGCTACTTAATGCGAGAAACACGTTTTCTGGAGTTTTCACCACTCCACAGTGCATTTGATATGCAGAACAGGCGACATCTTGGCATTCGTCGGGTATCAAGCTGAGATATGCATTCTCTACGATAATCTTGGTGAGACTTCTGTCAGAAGTATGCAGAATCATCGGGATCGCTCTTTTCGAGCAATTTAATGCGAGAAACACGTTATCTGGTTGTTTTCACCACTCCACAGTGCGTTTGATATGCAGAACCGGCGACATCTTGGCTTTCGTCGGGTTTCAAGCTGAGATATGCATTTTCAACGATAATCTTGGTGAGACTTCTGTCAGAAGTATGCAGAATCTTCGAGATCGATCTTTTCGAGCTACTTAATGCGAGAAACACGTTATCTGGTGTTTTCACCACTCCACAGTGCGTTTGGTATGCAGAACAGGCGACATCTTGGCTTTAGTCGGGGTTCAAACTGAGATATGCATTTTCTGTGATAATATTGGTGAGACTTCAGTCAGAAGTATGCAGAATCATCTAGTTCGCTCGTTTCGAGCTATTTAATGCGAGAAACACCTTATCTGGTGTTTTCACCACTCCACAGTGCGTTTGATATGCAGAACCGGCGCCATCTTGATTTTCGTGAGGTTTCCAGCTGAGATATGCATTTCCTGCGATAATCTTGGTGTGTCTTCTGTCAGAAGTATGCAGAATCATCTAGATCGCTCTTTTCGAGCTATTTAATGCGAGAAACACGGTTTCTGGTGTATTCACCTCGCCACAGTACGTTTGACATGCAGAACCGGAGATATCTCTGTTTCGGACCGGTTTCAAGCTGAGATATGCATTTTCTACGATAATCTTGGTAATACTTCTGCCAGAAGTATGCAGAATCTTCGAGAACGCTCTTTTCGAGCTACTTAATGCGAGAAACACGTTATCTGGTGTTTTCGCCACTCCACAGTGCGTTTGACATGCAGAACCGGAGATATCTTGGTTACGGTCGGGATTCAAGCTGAGATATGCATTTTCTATGATAATCTTGGTGATACTTCTGCCAGAAGTATGCAGAATCTTCGAGAACGCTCTTTTCGAGCTACTTAATGCGAGAAACACGGTTTCTGGTGTATTCACCACTCCACAATACGTTTGACATGCAGAACCGAAGATATCTTGGTTTCGGTCGGGTTTCAAGCTGAGACATGCATTTTCTACGATAATCTTGGTGAGACTTCTGTCAGAAGTATGCAGAATCACCGGGATCGCTCGTTTCGAGCTACTTAATGCGAGAAACTCGTTTTCTGGTGTTTTCACCACTCCACAGAACGTCTTATGTGCAGAACCGGCGACATCTTGGATTTCGTCGGGTTTCAAGCTGAGATATGCATTTTCTGCGATTATCTTGGTGAGACTTCAGTCCGAAGTATGCAGAATCATCTAGATCCCCCTTTTCGAGCTATTTAATGCGAGAAACACGTTATCTGGTATTTTCACCACTCCACAGTGCGTTTGATATGCTGAACCGCCGACATCTTGGCTGTCGTCGGGTATCAAGCTGAGATATGCATTTACTGCGATAATCTTTGTGAGACTTCAGTCAGAAGTATGCAGAATCATCTAGATCGCTCTTGTCGAGCTATTTATTGCAAAAAAACAAGTTTCCTGGTGTTTTCAACATTCCACAGTGCGTTTGATATGCAGAACCGGCGATATCTTGATTTTCGTGGTGTTTCCAGCAGAGATATGCATTTACTGCGATAATCTTGGTGAGTCTTCTGTCAGAAGTATGCAGAATCATCGAGAACGCTCTTTTCGAGCTGTTTAATGCGAGAAACACGTTTTCTGGTGTATTCACCTCTCCACAGTACGTTTGACATGCAGAAGCGGAGATATCTTGGTTTCGGACCGGATTCAAGTTGAGATATGCATTTTCTACGATAATCTTCGTGAGACTTTTGTCAGAAGTATGCAGAATCATCTAGATCGCTCGTTTCGAGCTACTTAATGCGAGAAACTCGTTTTCTGGTGTTTTCACCACTCCACAGAACGTCTTATGTGCAGAACCGGCGACATCTTGGCTGTCGTCGGGTATCAAGCTGAGAAATGCATTTTCTGCGATAATCTTGGTGAGACTTCAGTCAGAAGTATGCAGAATCATCTAGATCGCTCTTGTCGAGCTATTTAATGCAAAAAAACAAGTTTCCTGGTGTTTTCAACATTCCACAGTGCGTTTGATATGCAGAACCGGCGATATCTTGATTTTCGTGTTGTTTCCAGCAGAGATATGCATTTTCTGCGATAATCTTGGTGAGTCTTCTGCCAGAAGTATGCAGAATCATCGAGATCCATCTTTTCGGGCTATTTAATGCGAGTAACACGTTATCTGTTGTTTTCACCACTACACAGTGCGTTTGATATGCAGAACCGGCGACATATTGGCTTTCGTCAGGTATCAAGCTGAGGTATGCATTTTCTGCGATAATCTTGGTGAGACTTCAGTCAGAAGTATGCAGAATCATTGAGATCCCTCTTTTCGAGATATTTAATGCGAGAAACACGTTATCTTTTGTTTTCACCACTCCACAGTGCGTTTGATATGCAAAACCGGCGACATATTGGGTTTCGTCGGGTATCAAGCTGAGATATGCATTTTCTACGATAATCTTGGTGAGACTACTGTCAGAAGTATGCAGAATCATTGGGATCGCTCTTTTCGAGCTACATAATGCGAGAAACACGTTTTCTGGTGTTTTCACCACTCCACAGTGCATTTGATATGCAGAACAGGTGACATCTAGGCTTTAGTCGGGGTTCAAACTGAGACATGCATTTTCTGCGATAATCTTGGTGATTCTTCTGTCAGAAGTATGCAGAATCATCGAGAACGCTCTTTTCGAGCTGTTTAATGCGAGATACACGTTATCTGGTGTTTTCACCACTTCACAGTGCGTTTGATATGCAGAACCGGCGACATCTTGGATTTCGTCGGGGTTCAAGCTGAGATATGCATTTTCTGCGATAATATTGGTGAGACTTCAGTCCGAAGTATGCAGAATCATCTAGATCCCCCTTTCCGAGCTATTTAATGCGAGAAACACGTTATGTGGTGTTTTCACCACTCCACAGTGCGTTTGATATGCTGAACCGCCGACATCTTGGCTGTCGTCGGGTATCAAGCTGAGATATGCATTTTCTGCGATAATCTTGGTGAGACTTCAGTCAGAAGTATGCAGAATCATCTAGATCGCTCGTTTCGAGCTATCTAATGCGAAAAAACAAGTTTTCTGGTGCTTTCAACATTCCATAGTGCGTTTGATATGCAGAACCGGCGATATCTTGATTTTCGTGGTGTTTCAAGCTGAGGTATGCATTTTCTGCGATAATCTTGGTGAGACTTCTGTCAGAAGTATGCAGAATCATCGAGATCCCTCTTTTCGAGCTCTTTAATGCGAGAAACACGTTATCTGGTGTTTTCACCACTCCACAGTGCGTTTGATATGCAGAACCGGCGACATCGTGGCTTTCGTCGGGTATCAAGCTGAGATATGCATTTTCAACGATAATCTTGGTGAGACTTCTGTCAGAAGTATGCAGAATCATCGGGATCGCTCTTTTCGAGTTATTTAATGCGAGAAACACGTTATCTGGTGTTTTCACCACTCCACAGTGCGTTTGATATGCAGAACCGGCGACATCTTGATTTTCGTGAGGTTTCCAGCTGAGATATGCATTTTCTGCGATAATCTTGGTGAGTCTTCTGTCAGAAGTATGCAGAATCATCGAGATTCCTCTTTTCGAGATATTTAATGCGAAAAAACAGTTTTTCAGGTGTTTTCACCACTCCACAGTGCGTTTGATATGCAGAACCGGCGACATCTTGGCTTTCGTCGGGTATCAAGCTGAGATATGCATTTTCTACGATAATCTTGGTGAGACTTCTGTCAGAAGTATGCAGAATCATCTAGATCGCTCTTTTCGAGCTATTTAATGCGAGAAACACGGTTTCTGGTGTATTCACCTCGCCACAGTACGTTTGACATGCAGAACCGGAGATATCTCTGTTTCGGACCGGTTTCAAGCTGAGATATGCATTTTCTACGATAATCTTGGTAATACTTCTGCCAGAAGTATGCAGAATCTTCGAGAACGCTCTTTTCGAGCTACTTAATGCGAGAAACACGTTATCTGGTGTTTTCGCCACTCCACAGTGCGTTTGACATGCAGAACCGGAGATATCTTGGTTACGGTCGGGATTCAAGCTGAGATATGCATTTTCTATGATAATCTTGGTGATACTTCTGCCAGAAGTATGCAGAATCTTCGAGAACGCTCTTTTCGAGCTACTTAATGCGAGAAACACGGTTTCTGGTGTATTCACCACTCCACAATACGTTTGACATGCAGAACCGAAGATATCTTGGTTTCGGTCGGGTTTCAAGCTGAGACATGCATTTTCTGCGATAATCTTGGTGAGACTTTTGTCGGAAGTATGCAGAATCATCGAGAACGCTCTTTTCGAGCTGTTTAATGCGAGAAACACGTTATCTGGAGTTTTCACCACTCCACAGTGCGTTTGTTATGCAGAACCGGCGACATCTTGGCTTTCGTCGGGTATCAGGCTGGGATATGCATTTTCTACGATAATCTTGGTGAGACTTCTGTCAGAAGTATGCAGAATCACCGGGATCGCTCGTTTCGAGCTACTTAATGCGAGAAACTCGTTTTCTGGTGTTTTCACCACTCCACAGAACGTCTTATGTGCAGAACCGGCGACATCTTGGATTTCGTCGGGTTTCAAGCTGAGATATGCATTTTCTGCGATTATCTTGGTGAGACTTCAGTCCGAAGTATGCAGAATCATCTAGATCCCCCTTTTCGAGCTATTTAATGCGAGAAACACGTTATCTGGTATTTTCACCACTCCACAGTGCGTTTGATATGCTGAACCGCCGACATCTTGGCTGTCGTCGGGTATCAAGCTGAGATATGCATTTACTGCGATAATCTTTGTGAGACTTCAGTCAGAAGTATGCAGAATCATCTAGATCGCTCTTGTCGAGCTATTTATTGCAAAAAAACAAGTTTCCTGGTGTTTTCAACATTCCACAGTGCGTTTGATATGCAGAACCGGCGATATCTTGATTTTCGTGGTGTTTCCAGCAGAGATATGCATTTACTGCGATAATCTTGGTGAGTCTTCTGTCAGAAGTATGCAGAATCATCGAGAACGCTCTTTTCGAGCTGTTTAATGCGAGAAACACGTTTTCTGGTGTATTCACCTCTCCACAGTACGTTTGACATGCAGAAGCGGAGATATCTTGGTTTCGGACCGGATTCAAGTTGAGATATGCATTTTCTACGATAATCTTCGTGAGACTTTTGTCAGAAGTATGCAGAATCATCGAGATCGCTCTTTTCGAGCTACTTAATGCGAGAAACACGTTATCTGGTGTTTTCGCCACTCCACAGTGCGTTTGACACGCAGAACCGGAGATATCTGGGTTACGGTCGGGATTCAAGCTGAGATATGTATTTTCGATGATAATCTGGGTGATACTTCTGCCAGAAGTATGCAGAATCTTCGAGAACGCTCTTTTCGAGCTACTTAATGCGAGAAACACGTTATCTGGTGTTTTCGCCACTCCACAGTGCGTTTGACATGCAGAACCGGAGATATCTTGGTTACGGTCGGGATTCAAGCTGAGATATGCATTTTCTATGATAATCTTGGTGATACTTCTGCCAGGAGTATGCCGAATCTTCGAGAACGCTCTTTTCGAGCTACTTAATGCGAGAAACACGGTTTCTGGTGTATTCACCACTCCACAGTACGTTTGAGATGCAGAACCGAAGATATCTTGGTTTCGGACCGGTTTCAAGCTGAGATATGCATTTTCTACGATAATCTTGGTGAGACTTTTGTCAGAAGTATGCAGTGTCATCTAGATCGCTCGTTTCGAGCTACTTAATGCGAGAAACTCGTTTTCTGGTGTTTTCACCACTCCACAGAACGTCTTATGTGCAGAACCGGCGACATCTTGGCTGTCGTCGGGTATCAAGCTGAGAAATGCATTTTCTGCGATAATCTTGGTGAGACTTCAGTCAGAAGTATGCAGAATCATCTAGATCGCTCTTGTCGAGCTATTTAATGCAAAAAAACAAGTTTCCTGGTGTTTTCAACATTCCACAGTGCGTTTGATATGCAGAACCGGCGATATCTTGATTTTCGTGTTGTTTCCAGCAGAGATATGCATTTTCTGCGATAATCTTGGTGAGTCTTCTGCCAGAAGTATGCAGAATCATCGAGATCCATCTTTTCGGGCTATTTAATGCGAGTAACACGTTATCTGTTGTTTTCACCACTACACAGTGCGTTTGATATGCAGAACCGGCGACATATTGGCTTTCGTCAGGTATCAAGCTGAGGTATGCATTTTCTGCGATAATCTTGGTGAGACTTCAGTCAGAAGTATGCAGAATCATTGAGATCCCTCTTTTCGAGATATTTAATGCGAGAAACACGTTATCTTTTGTTTTCACCACTCCACAGTGCGTTTGATATGCAAAACCGGCGACATATTGGGTTTCGTCGGGTATCAAGCTGAGATATGCATTTTCTACGATAATCTTGGTGAGACTACTGTCAGAAGTATGCAGAATCATTGGGATCGCTCTTTTCGAGCTACATAATGCGAGAAACACGTTTTCTGGTGTTTTCACCACTCCACAGTGCATTTGATATGCAGAACAGGTGACATCTAGGCTTTAGTCGGGGTTCAAACTGAGACATGCATTTTCTGCGATAATCTTGGTGATTCTTCTGTCAGAAGTATGCAGAATCATCGAGAACGCTCTTTTCGAGCTGTTTAATGCGAGATACACGTTATCTGGTGTTTTCACCACTTCACAGTGCGTTTGATATGCAGAACCGGCGACATCTTGGATTTCGTCGGGGTTCAAGCTGAGATATGCATTTTCTGCGATAATATTGGTGAGACTTCAGTCCGAAGTATGCAGAATCATCTAGATCCCCCTTTCCGAGCTATTTAATGCGAGAAACACGTTATGTGGTGTTTTCACCACTCCACAGTGCGTTTGATATGCTGAACCGCCGACATCTTGGCTGTCGTCGGGTATCAAGCTGAGATATGCATTTTCTGCGATAATCTTGGTGAGACTTCAGTCAGAAGTATGCAGAATCATCTAGATCGCTCGTTTCGAGCTATCTAATGCGAAAAAACAAGTTTTCTGGTGCTTTCAACATTCCATAGTGCGTTTGATATGCAGAACCGGCGATATCTTGATTTTCGTGGTGTTTCAAGCTGAGGTATGCATTTTCTGCGATAATCTTGGTGAGACTTCTGTCAGAAGTATGCAGAATCATCGAGATCCCTCTTTTCGAGCTCTTTAATGCGAGAAACACGTTATCTGGTGTTTTCACCACTCCACAGTGCGTTTGATATGCAGAACCGGCGACATCGTGGCTTTCGTCGGGTATCAAGCTGAGATATGCATTTTCAACGATAATCTTGGTGAGACTTCTGTCAGAAGTATGCAGAATCATCGGGATCGCTCTTTTCGAGTTATTTAATGCGAGAAACACGTTATCTGGTGTTTTCACCACTCCACAGTGCGTTTGATATGCAGAACCGGCGACATCTTGATTTTCGTGAGGTTTCCAGCTGAGATATGCATTTTCTGCGATAATCTTGGTGAGTCTTCTGTCAGAAGTATGCAGAATCATCGAGATTCCTCTTTTCGAGATATTTAATGCGAAAAAACAGTTTTTCAGGTGTTTTCACCACTCCACAGTGCGTTTGATATGCAGAACCGGCGACATCTTGGCTTTCGTCGGGTATCAAGCTGAGATATGCATTTTCTACGATAATCTTGGTGAGACTTCTGTCAGAAGTATGCAGAATCATCGGGATCGCACTTTTCGAGCTATTTAATGCGAGAAACACGTTATCTGGTTGTTTTCACCACTCCACAGGGCGTTTGATATGCAGAACCGGCGACATCTCGATTTTCGTGAGGTTTCAAGCTGAGATATGCATTTTCTGCGATACGATTGGTGAGACTTCAGTCAGAAGTATGCAGAATCATCTAGATCGCTCTTTTCGAGCTATTTAATGCGAAAAAACAGGTTTTCTGGTGTTTTCACCACTCCACAGTGCGTTTGATATGCAGAACCGGCGACATCTTGGCTTTCGTCGGGTATCAAGCTGAGATACGCATTTTCTACGATAATCTTGGTGAGACTTCTGTCAGAAGTATGCAGAATCTTCGAGATCGATCTTTTCGAGCTACTTAATGCGAGAAACACGTTATCTGGTGTTTTCACCACTCCACAGTGCGTTTGATATGCAGAACCGGCGACATCTTGGATTTCGTCGGGGTTCAAGCTGAGATATGCATTTTCTGCGATAAACTTGGTGAGTCTTCTGTCAGAAGTTTGCAGAATCATCGAGATCCCTCTTTTCGATCTATTTAATGCGGGAAACACGTTATCTGGTGTTTTCACCACTCCACAGTGCGTTTGATATGCAGAACCGGCGACATCTTGGATTTCGTCGGGTTTCAAGCTGAGATATGCATTTTCTACGATAATCTTGGTGACATTACTGTCAGAAGTACGCAGAATCATTTAGACCGCTCGTTTCGAGCTGCTTAATGCGAGAAACGCGTATTCTGGTGTTTTCACCACTCCACAGTGCGTTTGATATGCAGAACCGGCGACATCTTGGATTTCGCCGGGGTTCAAGCTGAGATATACATTTTCTGCGATAATCTTGGTGAGACATCAGTCAGAAGTATGCACAATCAACTAGATCGCTCGTTTCGAGATGCTTAATGCGAGAAACACGTTTTCTGGTGATTTCACCACTCCACAGTGCGTTTGATATGCAGAACCGGCGACATCTTGGATTTCGTCGGGGTTCAAGCTGAGATATGCATTTTCTGTGATAATATTGGTGAGACTTCAGTCAGAAGTATGCAGAATCATCTAGATCGCTCGTTTCGAGCTATTTAATGCGAGAAACACCTTATCTGGTGTTTTCACCACTCCACAGTGCGTTTGATATGCAGAACCGGCAACATCTTGGCTGTCGTCGGGTATCTAGCTGAGATATGCATTTTCTGCGATAATCTTGGTGAGTCTTCTGTCAGAAGTATGCAGAATCTTCGAGAACGCTCTTTTCGAGCTACTTAATGCGAGAAACACGTTTTCTGGTGTATTCACCACTCCACAGTACGTTTGACATGCAGAACAGGAGATATCTTGGTTTCGGTCGGGTTTCAAGCTGAGATATGCATTTTCTGTGATAATATTGGTGAGTCTTCAGTCAGAAGTATGCAGAATCATCTAGATCGCTCGTTTCGAGCTATTTAATGCGAGAAACACCTTATCTGGTGTTTCTACCACTCCACAGTGCGTTTGATATGCAGAACCGGCGACATCTTGGCTGTCGTCGGGTATCTAGCTGAGATATGCATTTTCTGCGATAATCTTGGTGAGTCTTCTGTCAGAAGTATGCAGAATCTTCGAGAACGCTCTTTTCGAGCTACTTAATGCGAGAAACACGTTTTCTGGTGTATTCACCACTCCACAGTGCGTTTGATATGCAGAACCGGCGACATCTTGGATTTCGTCGGGTTTCAAGCTGAGATATGTATTTTCTACGATAATCTTGGTGAGACTTCTGTCAGAAGTATGTAGAAACTTCGAGATCGCTCTTTTCGAGCTACTTAATGCGAGAAACACGTTTTCTGGTGTTTTCGCCATCCCACAGTGCGTTTGATATGCAGAACCGGCGATATCTTGATTTTCCTGGTGATTCAAGCTGAGGTATGCATTTTCTGCGATAATCTTGGTGAGTCATCTGTCAGAAGTATGCTGAATCATCTAGATCGCTCGTTTCGAGCTATTTAATGCGAGAAACACGTTTTCTGGTGTTTTCACCACTCCACAGTACGTTTGATATGCAGAACTGGCGACATCTTGGATTTCATCGGGTTTCAAGCTGAGATATGCATTTTCTGCAATAATCTTGGTGAGACTTCAGTCAGAAGTATGCAGCATCATCTAGATCGCTCTTTTCGAGCTATTTAATGCGAAAAAACAAGTTTTCTGGTGTTTTCACCACCCCACAGTGCGTTTGATATGCAGGACCGGCGACATCTTGGATTTCGTCGTGGTTCAAGCTGAGATATGCACTTTCTACCATAATCTTGGTGAGACTTCTGTCAGAAGTATGCAGCATCATCTAGATCGCTCTTTTCGAGCTGTTTAATGCGAGAAACACGTTTTCTGGTGTATTCACCTCTCCACAGTACGTTTGACATGCAGAAGCGGAGATATCTTGGTTTCGGACCGGATTCAAGTTGAGATATGCATTTTCTACGATAATCTTCGTGAGACTTTTGTCAGAAGTATGCAGAATCATCGAGATCGCTCTTTTCGAGCTACTTAATGCGAGAAACACGTTATCTGGTGTTTTCGCCACTCCACAGTGCGTTTGACACGCAGAACCGGAGATATCTGGGTTACGGTCGGGATTCAAGCTGAGATATGTATTTTCGATGATAATCTGGGTGATACTTCTGCCAGAAGTATGCAGAATCTTCGAGAACGCTCTTTTCGAGCTACTTAATGCGAGAAACACGTTATCTGGTGTTTTCGCCACTCCACAGTGCGTTTGACATGCAGAACCGGAGATATCTTGGTTACGGTCGGGATTCAAGCTGAGATATGCATTTTCTATGATAATCTTGGTGATACTTCTGCCAGGAGTATGCCGAATCTTCGAGAACGCTCTTTTCGAGCTACTTAATGCGAGAAACACGGTTTCTGGTGTATTCACCACTCCACAGTACGTTTGAGATGCAGAACCGAAGATATCTTGGTTTCGGACCGGTTTCAAGCTGAGATATGCATTTTCTACGATAATCTTGGTGAGACTTTTGTCAGAAGTATGCAGTGTCATCTAGATCGCTCGTTTCGAGCTACTTAATGCGAGAAACTCGTTTTCTGGTGTTTTCACCACTCCACAGAACGTCTTATGTGCAGAACCGGCGACATCTTGGCTGTCGTCGGGTATCAAGCTGAGAAATGCATTTTCTGCGATAATCTTGGTGAGACTTCAGTCAGAAGTATGCAGAATCATCTAGATCGCTCTGGTCGAGCTATTTAATGCAAAAAAACAAGTTTCCTGGTGTTTTCAACATTCCACAGTGCGTTTGATATGCAGAACCGGCGATATCTTGATTTTCGTGTTGTTTCCAGCAGAGATATGCATTTTCTGCGATAATCTTGGTGAGTCTTCTGCCAGAAGTATGCAGAATCATCGAGATCCATCTTTTCGGGCTATTTAATGCGAGTAACACGTTATCTGTTGTTTTCACCACTACACAGTGCGTTTGATATGCAGAACCGGCGACATATTGGCTTTCGTCAGGTATCAAGCTGAGGTATGCATTTTCTGCGATAATCTTGGTGAGACTTCAGTCAGAAGTATGCAGAATCATTGAGATCCCTCTTTTCGAGATATTTAATGCGAGAAACACGTTATCTTTTGTTTTCACCACTCCACAGTGCGTTTGATATGCAAAACCGGCGACATATTGGGTTTCGTCGGGTATCAAGCTGAGATATGCATTTTCTACGATAATCTTGGTGAGACTACTGTCAGAAGTATGCAGAATCATTGGGATCGCTCTTTTCGAGCTACATAATGCGAGAAACACGTTTTCTGGTGTTTTCACCACTCCACAGTGCATTTGATATGCAGAACAGGTGACATCTAGGCTTTAGTCGGGGTTCAAACTGAGACATGCATTTTCTGCGATAATCTTGGTGATTCTTCTGTCAGAAGTATGCAGAATCATCGAGAACGCTCTTTTCGAGCTGTTTAATGCGAGATACACGTTATCTGGTGTTTTCACCACTTCACAGTGCGTTTGATATGCAGAACCGGCGACATCTTGGATTTCGTCGGGGTTCAAGCTGAGATATGCATTTTCTGCGATAATATTGGTGAGACTTCAGTCCGAAGTATGCAGAATCATCTAGATCCCCCTTTCCGAGCTATTTAATGCGAGAAACACGTTATGTGGTGTTTTCACCACTCCACAGTGCGTTTGATATGCTGAACCGCCGACATCTTGGCTGTCGTCGGGTATCAAGCTGAGATATGCATTTTCTGCGATAATCTTGGTGAGACTTCAGTCAGAAGTATGCAGAATCATCTAGATCGCTCGTTTCGAGCTATCTAATGCGAAAAAACAAGTTTTCTGGTGCTTTCAACATTCCATAGTGCGTTTGATATGCAGAACCGGCGATATCTTGATTTTCGTGGTGTTTCAAGCTGAGGTATGCATTTTCTGCGATAATCTTGGTGAGACTTCTGTCAGAAGTATGCAGAATCATCGAGATCCCTCTTTTCGAGCTCTTTAATGCGAGAAACACGTTATCTGGTGTTTTCACCACTCCACAGTGCGTTTGATATGCAGAACCGGCGACATCGTGGCTTTCGTCGGGTATCAAGCTGAGATATGCATTTTCAACGATAATCTTGGTGAGACTTCTGTCAGAAGTATGCAGAATCATCGGGATCGCTCTTTTCGAGTTATTTAATGCGAGAAACACGTTATCTGGTGTTTTCACCACTCCACAGTGCGTTTGATATGCAGAACCGGCGACATCTTGATTTTCGTGAGGTTTCCAGCTGAGATATGCATTTTCTGCGATAATCTTGGTGAGTCTTCTGTCAGAAGTATGCAGAATCATCGAGATTCCTCTTTTCGAGATATTTAATGCGAAAAAACAGTTTTTCAGGTGTTTTCACCACTCCACAGTGCGTTTGATATGCAGAACCGGCGACATCTTGGCTTTCGTCGGGTATCAAGCTGAGATATGCATTTTCTACGATAATCTTGGTGAGACTTCTGTCAGAAGTATGCAGAATCATCGGGATCGCACTTTTCGAGCTATTTAATGCGAGAAACACGTTATCTGGTTGTTTTCACCACTCCACAGGGCGTTTGATATGCAGAACCGGCGACATCTCGATTTTCGTGAGGTTTCAAGCTGAGATATGCATTTTCTGCGATACGATTGGTGAGACTTCAGTCAGAAGTATGCAGAATCATCTAGATCGCTCTTTTCGAGCTATTTAATGCGAAAAAACAGGTTTTCTGGTGTTTTCACCACTCCACAGTGCGTTTGATATGCAGAACCGGCGACATCTTGGCTTTCGTCGGGTATCAAGCTGAGATACGCATTTTCTACGATAATCTTGGTGAGACTTCTGTCAGAAGTATGCAGAATCTTCGAGATCGATCTTTTCGAGCTACTTAATGCGAGAAACACGTTATCTGGTGTTTTCACCACTCCACAGTGCGTTTGATATGCAGAACCGGCGACATCTTGGATTTCGTCGGGGTTCAAGCTGAGATATGCATTTTCTGCGATAAACTTGGTGAGTCTTCTGTCAGAAGTTTGCAGAATCATCGAGATCCCTCTTTTCGATCTATTTAATGCGGGAAACACGTTATCTGGTGTTTTCACCACTCCACAGTGCGTTTGATATGCAGAACCGGCGACATCTTGGATTTCGTCGGGTTTCAAGCTGAGATATGCATTTTCTACGATAATCTTGGTGACATTACTGTCAGAAGTACGCAGAATCATTTAGACCGCTCGTTTCGAGCTGCTTAATGCGAGAAACGCGTATTCTGGTGTTTTCACCACTCCACAGTGCGTTTGATATGCAGAACCGGCGACATCTTGGATTTCGCCGGGGTTCAAGCTGAGATATACATTTTCTGCGATAATCTTGGTGAGACATCAGTCAGAAGTATGCACAATCAACTAGATCGCTCGTTTCGAGATGCTTAATGCGAGAAACACGTTTTCTGGTGATTTCACCACTCCACAGTGCGTTTGATATGCAGAACCGGCGACATCTTGGATTTCGTCGGGGTTCAAGCTGAGATATGCATTTTCTGTGATAATATTGGTGAGACTTCAGTCAGAAGTATGCAGAATCATCTAGATCGCTCGTTTCGAGCTATTTAATGCGAGAAACACCTTATCTGGTGTTTTCACCACTCCACAGTGCGTTTGATATGCAGAACCGGCAACATCTTGGCTGTCGTCGGGTATCTAGCTGAGATATGCATTTTCTGCGATAATCTTGGTGAGTCTTCTGTCAGAAGTATGCAGAATCTTCGAGAACGCTCTTTTCGAGCTACTTAATGCGAGAAACACGTTTTCTGGTGTATTCACCACTCCACAGTACGTTTGACATGCAGAACAGGAGATATCTTGGTTTCGGTCGGGTTTCAAGCTGAGATATGCATTTTCTGTGATAATATTGGTGAGTCTTCAGTCAGAAGTATGCAGAATCATCTAGATCGCTCGTTTCGAGCTATTTAATGCGAGAAACACCTTATCTGGTGTTTCTACCACTCCACAGTGCGTTTGATATGCAGAACCGGCGACATCTTGGCTGTCGTCGGGTATCTAGCTGAGATATGCATTTTCTGCGATAATCTTGGTGAGTCTTCTGTCAGAAGTATGCAGAATCTTCGAGAACGCTCTTTTCGAGCTACTTAATGCGAGAAACACGTTTTCTGGTGTATTCACCACTCCACAGTGCGTTTGATATGCAGAACCGGCGACATCTTGGATTTCGTCGGGTTTCAAGCTGAGATATGTATTTTCTACGATAATCTTGGTGAGACTTCTGTCAGAAGTATGTAGAAACTTCGAGATCGCTCTTTTCGAGCTACTTAATGCGAGAAACACGTTTTCTGGTGTTTTCGCCATCCCACAGTGCGTTTGATATGCAGAACCGGCGATATCTTGATTTTCCTGGTGATTCAAGCTGAGGTATGCATTTTCTGCGATAATCTTGGTGAGTCATCTGTCAGAAGTATGCTGAATCATCTAGATCGCTCGTTTCGAGCTATTTAATGCGAGAAACACGTTTTCTGGTGTTTTCACCACTCCACAGTACGTTTGATATGCAGAACTGGCGACATCTTGGATTTCATCGGGTTTCAAGCTGAGATATGCATTTTCTGCAATAATCTTGGTGAGACTTCAGTCAGAAGTATGCAGCATCATCTAGATCGCTCTTTTCGAGCTATTTAATGCGAAAAAACAAGTTTTCTGGTGTTTTCACCACCCCACAGTGCGTTTGATATGCAGGACCGGCGACATCTTGGATTTCGTCGTGGTTCAAGCTGAGATATGCACTTTCTACCATAATCTTGGTGAGACTTCTGTCAGAAGTATGCAGCATCATCTAGATCGCTCTTTTCGAGCTATTTAATGCGAAAAAACAAGTTTTCTGGTGTTTTCACCACCCCACAGTGCGTTTGATATGCAGGACCGGCGATATCTTGATTTTCGTGGTGATTCAAGCTGAGGTATGCATTTTCTGCGATAATCTTGGTGAGTCATCTGTCAGAAGTATGCTGAATCATCTGGATTGCTCGTTTCGAGTTATTTAATGCGAGAAACACGTTTTCTGGTGTTTTCACCACCCCACAGTGCGTTTGATATGCAGAACCGGCGACATCTTGGATTTCGTCGGGTTTCAAGCTGAGATATGTATTTTCTACGATAATCTTGGTGAGACTTCTGTCAGAAGTATGTAGAAACTTCGAGATCGCTCTTTTCGAGCTACTTAATGCGAGAAACACGTTTTCTGGTGTTTTCGCCATCCCACAGTGCGTTTGATATGCAGAACCGGCGATATCTTGATTTTCGTGGTGATTCAAGCTGAGGTATGCATTTTCTGCGATAATCTTGGTGAGTCATCTGTCAGAAGTATGCTGAATCATCTGGATTGCTCGTTTCGAGTTATTTAATGCGAGAAACACATTTTCTGGTGTTTTCACCACTCCACAGTACGTTTGATATGCAGAACCGGCAACATCTTGGATTTAGTCGGGTTTCAAGCTGAGATGTGTATTTTCTACGATAATCTTGGTGAGACTTCTGTCAGAAGTATGTAGAAACATCGAGATAGCTCTTTTCGAGCTACTTATTTCGAGGAACACGTTATTTGGTGTTTTCACAACTCCACAGTGCGTTTGATATGCAGAACCGGCGACATCTTGGATTTCGTCGTGGTTCAAGCTGAGATATGCACTTTCTACCATAATCTTGGTGAGACTTCTGTCAGAAGTATGCAGCATCATCTAGATCGCTCTTTTCGAGCTATTTATTGCGAAAAAACAAGTTTTCTGGTGTTTTCACCACCCCACAGTGCGTTTGATATGCAGTACCGGCGACATCTTGGATTTCGTCGGGGTTCAAGCTGAGATATGCATTTTCTACGATAATTTTTGTGAGACTTCTGTCAGAAGTATGCAGAATCATCTAGATCGCTCTTTTCGAGCTACTTAATGCACGAAACACATTATCTGGTGTTTTCACCACTCCACAGTACGTTTGACATGCAGAACCGGAGATATCTTGGTTTCGGTCGGGTTTCAAGCTGAGATATGCATTTTTTACGATAATCTTGGTGAGACTTCTGTCAGAAGTATGCAGGATGTTCGAGAACGCTCTTTTCGAGCTATTTAATGCGAGAAACACGTTATCTGGTGTTTTCACCACTCCACAGTGCGTTTGATATGCAGAACCGGCAACATCTTGATTTTCGTGAGGTTTCGAGCTGAGATATGCATTTTCTGCGATAATATTGGTGAGACTTCAGTCAGAAGTATGCAGAATCATCTAGATCGCTCTTTTCGATCTACTTAATGCACGAAACACGTTTTCTGGTGTTTTCACCACTCCACGGCACGTTTGATGTGCAGAACCGGAGATAACTCGGTTTTCGTCGGGTTTCAAGCTGAGATATGTATTTTCTACGATAATCCTGGTGAGACTTCTGTCAGAAGTATGCAGAATCTTCGAGAACGCTCTTTTCGAGCAATTTAATGCGAGAAACACGTTTTCTGGGGTTTTCACCACTCCACAGTGCGTTTGATATGCAGAACCGGCGACATCTTGGCTTTCTTCGGGTATCAAGCTGAGATATGCATTTTCTGCGATAATCTTGGTGAGTCTTCTATCAGAAGTATGCAGAAACATCGAGATCCCTCTCTTCGAGCTATTTAAATTGGGAAACACGTTATCTGGTGTTTTCACCACTCCACAGTGCGTTTGATATGCAGAACCGGCGACATCTTGGATTTCGTCGGGTTTCAAGCTGAGATATGCATTTTCTGCGATAATCTTGGTGAGACTTCTGTCAGAAGTATGCAGAATCATCTAGATCGCTCGTTTCGATCTATCTAATGCGAAAAAACAAGTTTTCTGGTGCTTTCAACATTGCACAGTGCGTTTGATATGCAGAAACGGCGATATCTTGATTTTCCTGGTGTTTCAAGCTGAGGTATGCATTTTCTGCGATAATCTTGGTGAGACTTCTGTCGGAAGTATGCTGGATCTTCGAGAACGCTCTTTTCGAGCTATTTAATGTGCGAAACACGTTATCTTGTGTTTTCACCACTCCACAGTGCGTTTGATATGCAGAACAGTAGATATCTTGGTTTTCGTGGGGTTTCAAGCTGAGATATGCATTTTCTGCGATAATCTTGGTGAGACTTCCGTCAGAAGTATGCAGAATCATCTAGATCGCTCGTTTCGATCTATCTAATGCGAAAAAACAAGTTTTCTGGTGCTTTCAAAATTGCACAGTGCGTTTGATATGCAGAACCGGCGATATCTTGATTTTCGTGGTGTTTCAAGCTGAGGTACGCATTTTCGGCGATAATCTTGGTGAGACTTCTGTCCGAAGTATGCTGATTCATCGAGAACGCTCTTTTCGAGCTACTTAACGTGCGAAACACGTTATCTTGTGTTTTCGCCACTCCACAGTGCGTTTGATATGCAGAACAGTAGATATATTGGTTTTCGTGGGGTTTCAAGCTGAGATATGCATTTTCTGCGATAATCTTGGTGAGACTTCTGTCAGAAGTATGCAGAATCATCTAGATCGCTCGTTTCGATCTATCTAATGCGAAAAAACAAGTTTTCTGGTGCTTTCAACATTGCACAGTGCGTTTGATATGCAGAAACGGCGATATCTTGATTTTCCTGGTGTTTCAAGCTGAGGTATGCATTTTCTGCGATAAGCTTGGTGAGACTTCTGTCGGAAGTATGCTGGATCTTCGAGAACGCTCTTTTCGAGCTATTTAATGCGAGAAACACGTTATCTGGTGTTTTCACCACTCCACAGTGCGTTTGGTATGCAGAACCGGCGACATCTTGGATTCCGTCGGGGTTCAAGCTGAGATATGCATTGTCTACGATAATCTTGGTGAGACTTCTGTCAGAAGTATGCAGAATCATCGGGATCGCTCTTTTCGAGCTATTTAACTCGAGAGACACGTTATCTGGTTGTTTTCACCAGTCCACAGTGCGTTTGATATGCAGAACAGTAGATATCTTGGTTTTCGTGGGGTTTCAAGCTGAGATATGCATTTTCTGCGATAATCTTGTTGAGACTTCTGTCCGAAGTATGCAGAATCATCGAGATCGCTCGTTGCGAGCTACTTAATGCGAGAAACACGTTATCTGGTGTTTTCACCACTCTACAGTGCGTTTGATATGCAGAACAGGCAACATCTTGATTTTCGTGAGGTTTCGAGCTGAGATATGCATTTTCTGCGATAATCTTGGTGAGACTTCTGTCCGAAGTATGCTGATTCATCGAGAACGCTCTTTTCGAGCTACTTAATGTGCGAAACACGTTATCTTGTGTTTTCACCACTCCACGGTACGTTTGATGTGCAGAACCGGAGATAACTCGGTTTTCGTCGGGTTTCAAGATGAGATATGCATTTTCTACGATAATCTTGGTGAGACTTCTGTCGGAAGTATGCAGGATCTTCGTGAACGCTCTTTTCGAGCTATTTAATGCTAGAAACACGTTATCTGGTGTTTTCACCACTCCACAGTGCGTTTGATATGCAGAACCGGCGACATCTTGGATTTCGTCGGGGTTCAAGCTGAGATATGCATTGTCTACGATAATCTTGGTGAGACTTCTGTCGGAAGTATGCTGGATCTTCGAGAACGCTCTTTTCGAGCTATTTAATGCGAGAAACACGTTATCTGGTGTTTTCACCACTCCACAGTGCGTTTGATATGCAGAACCGGCGACATCTTGGATTTCGTCGGGGTTCAAGCTGAGATATGCATTCTCTACGATAATCTTGGAGATACTGCTGTGAGAAGTATGCAGAATCATCGAGATCGCTGTTTTCGAGCCAGTTAATGCGAGAAACACGTTATCTGGTGTTTTCAACAATCCCCCCTGCGTTTGGTATGCAGAAACGGCGATATCATGGTTTTCGTCGGGTTTCAAGATGAGTTATGCATTTTCTGCGATAATCTTGGGGTTTCTTCTGTGAGATGTATCCAGATTCATCGAGATCGCTGTTTTCGAGCTATTTAATGTGAGAAACACGTTATCTGGTGTTTTCACCACTCCCCAGTGCGTTTGATATGCAGAACAGGTGATATCTTGGTTTTCGTGGGTTTTCCAGCTGGATATCTATTTTCTACCATAATCTTGGTTTGTCTTCTGTGAAAAGTATGCAGAATCATCGAAAACGCTCTTTTGGAGCTATTTAATGCGAGAAACACGTTATCTGGTGTTTTCACATCTCCCCAGTGCGTTTGATATGCACAAACGGCGATATCTTGGTTTTCGTCGGGTTTCAAGCAGAGATATGCATTTTCTGCGATAATCTTGGTGTTTCTTCTGTGAGATGTATGCAGAATCATCGAGATCGCTGTCTTCAAGCTATTTAATGCGAGAAACACGTTATCTGGTGTTTTCACCAATCCCCAGTGCGTTTGGTATGCAGAAACGGCGATATCTTGGTTTTCGTAGGTTTTCAAGCTGAGATATGCATTGTCTGCGATAATCTTGGTGTTTCTTATGTGAGATGTATGCAGAATCATCGAGATCGCTGTTTTCGAGCTATTTAATGTGAGAAACACGTTATCTGGTGTTTTCACCACTCCCCAGTGCGTTTGATATGCAGAACAGGTGATATCTTGGTTTTCGTGGGTTTTCCAGCTGGATATCTATTTTCTACCATAATCTTGGTTTGTCTTCTGTGAAAAGTATGCAGAATCATCGAAAACGCTCTTTTGGAGCTATTTAATGCGAGAAACACGTTATCTGGTGTTTTCACATCTCCCCAGTGCGTTTGATATGCACAAACGGCGATATCTTGGTTTTCGTCGGGTTTCAAGCTGAGATATGCATTTTCTGCGATAATCTTGGTGTTTCTTCTGGGAGATGTATGCAGAATCATCGAGATCGCTGTCTTCAAGCTATTTAATGCGAGAAACACGTTATCTGGTGTTTTCACCAATCCCCAGTGCGTTTGGTATGCAGAAACGGCGATATCTTGGTTTTCGTCGGGTATCATGCTGAGATATGCATTTCCTGCGATAATCTTGGTGTTTCTTATGTGAGATGTATGCAGAATCATCGAGATCGCTGTTTTCGAGCTATTTAATGCGAGAAACACGTTATCTGGTGTTTTCACCACTCCCCAGCGCGTTTGATATGCAGAACCGGCGATATCTTGGTTTTCGTAGGTTTTCAAGCTGAGATATGCATTGTCTGCGATAATCTTGGAGTTTCTTCTGTGAGCAGTATGCAGAATCGTCCATTTCGCTCTGTTCAAGCTATTTAATGCCAGTAACACGTTATCTGGTGTTTTCACCACTCCCCAGTGCGTTTGACATGCAGAAACAGCGATATCTTGGTTTTCGTAGGTTTTCAAGCTGAGATATGCATTGTCTGCGATAATCTTGGTGTTTCTTATGTGAGATGTATGCAGAATCATCGAGATCGCTGTTTTCGAGCTACTTAATGCGAGTAACACGTTATCTGGTGTTATCACCACTCCTCAGTGCGTTTGACATGCAGAAACGGCGATATCTTGGTTTTCGTCGGGTTTCAAGCTGAGATATGCATTGTCTGCGATAATCTTGAAGTTTCTTCTGTGAGCAATATGCAGAATCGTCGATTTCGCTCTGTTCGGGCTATTTAATGCGAGTAACACGTTATCTGGTGTTTGCACCACTCCCCAGTGCGTTTGACATGCAGAACTGGCGATAACTTGGTTTTCGTAGGGTTTCAAGCTGAGATATGCATTTGCTGCGATAATCTTGGAGGTTCTTATGTGAGCAGTATGCAGAATCGTCGATTTCTCTCTGTTCAAGCTATTTAATGCCAGTAACACGTTATCTGGTGTTTTCACCACTCCCCAGTGCGTTTGACATGCAGAAACGGCGATATCTTGGTTTTCGTCGGGTTTCAAGCTGAGATATGCATTTTCTGCGATAATCTTGGTGTTTCTTCTGTGAGATGTATGCAGAATCATCGAGATCGCTGTTTTCGAGCTATTTAATGCGAGAAACACGTTATCTGGTGTTTTCACCACTCCCCAGTGCGTTTGATATGCAGAAACGGCGATATCTTGGTTTTCGTCTGGTTTCAAGCTGAGATATGCATTGTCTGCGATAATCTTGGAGTTTCTTCTGTGAGCAGTATGCAGAATCGTCGATATCGCTCTGTTCAAGCTATTTAATGCCAGTAACACGTTATCTGGTGTTTTCACCACTCCCCAGTGCGTTTGACATGCAGAAACGGCGATATCTTGGTTTTCGTCGGGTTTCAAGCTGAGATATGCATTTTCTGCGATAATCTTGGTGTTTGTTCTGTGAGATGTATGCAGAATCATCGAGATCGCTGTTATCGAGCTATTTAATGCGAGAAACACGTTATCTGGTGTTTTCACCACTCCCCAGTGCGTTTGATATGCAGAAACGGCGATATCTTGGTTTTCGTCGGGTTTCAAGCTGAGATATGCATTTTCTGCGATAATCTTGAAGTTTCTTCTGTGAGCAGTATGCAGAATCGTCGATTTCGCTCTGTTCGAGATATTTAATGCGAGTAACACGTTATCTGGTGTTTTCATCACTCTTCCGTGCGTTTGACATGCAGAAACGGCGATATCATGGTTTTCGTCGGGTTTCAAGATGAGATATGCATTTTCTGCGATAATCTTGGTGTTTCTTCTGTGACATGTATCCAGATTTATCGAGATCGCTGTGTTCGAGCTATTTAATGCGAGAAACACGTTATCTGGTGTTTTCACCAATCCCCAGTGCGTTTGTTATGCAGAAACGGCGATATCTTGGTTTTCGTCGGGTTTCAAGCTGAGATATGCATTTTCGGCGATAATCAAGGAGTTTCTTCTGTGAGAAGAATGCAGAATCATCGAGATCGCTGTTTTCGAGCTATTTAATGCGAGAAACACGTTATCTGGTGTTTTCACCACTCCCCAGTGCGTTTGGTATGCAGAAACGGCGATATCTTGGTTTTCGTCGGGTTTCAAGCTGAGATATGCATTTTCTGCGATAATCTTGGTGTTTCTTCTGTGAGATGTATGCAGAATCATCGAGATCGCTGTTTTCGAGCTATTTAATGCGAGAAACACGTTATCTGGTGTTTTCACCATTCCCCAGTGCGTTTGGTATGCAGAAACGGCGATATCTTGGTTTTCGTCGGGTTTCAAGCTGAGATATGCATTGTCTGCGATAATCTTGGAGTTTCTTCTGTGAGCAGTATGCAGAATCGTCGATTTCGCTCTGCTCAAGCTATTTAATGCCAGTAACACGTTATCTGGTGTTTTCACCACTCCCCAGTGCGTTTGACATGCAGAAACGGCGATATCTTGGTTTTCGTCGAGTTTCAAGCTGAGATATGCATTTTCTGCGATAATCTTGGTGAGACTTCTGTCCGAAGTATACAGAATCATCGAAATCGCTCTTTTGGAGCTATTTAATGCGAGAAACACGTTATCAGGTGTTTTCACCACTCCCCAGTGATTTTGATATGCAGAAACGGCGATATCTTGGTTTTCGTCGGGTTTCAAGCTGAGATATGCATTTGCTGCGATAATCTCGGTGTTTCTTCTGTGAGATGTATGCAGAATCATCGAGATCGCTGTTTTCGAGCTATTTAAGGCGAGAAACACGTTATCTGGTGTTTTCACCATTCCCCAGTGCGTTTGGTATGCAGCAACGGCGATATCTTGGTTTTCGTCGGGTATCATGCTGAGATATGCATTTCCTGCGATAATCTTGGTGTTTCTTCTGTGAGATGTATGCAGAATCATCGATATCGCTGTTTTCTAGCTATTTAAGGCGAGAACCACGTTATCTGGTGTTTTCACCACTCCCCAGTGCGTTTGATATGCAGAAACGGCGATATCTTGGTTTTCGTCGGGTTTCAAGCTGAGATATGCATTTTCTGCGATAATCTTGGTGTTTCAACTGCGAGCAGTATGCAGAATCGTCGATTTCGCTCTGTTCGAGCTATTTAATACGAGTAACACGTTATCTGGTGTTTTCACCACTCCTCAGTGCGTTTCACATGCAGAAACGTCGATATCATGGTTTTCGTCGGGTTTCAAGCTGAGACATGCATTTTCTGCGATAATCTTGGTGAGACATCTGTGCGAACTATGCAGAATCATCGAAATCGCTCTTTTGGAGCTATTTAATGCGAGATACACGTTATCTGGTGTTGTCACCACTACCCAGTGCGTTTGATATGCAGAAACGGCGATATCTTGGTTTTCTTCGGGTTTCAAGCTGAGAAATGCAGTTTCTGCGATAATCTTGGTGTTTCTTCTGTGAGATGTATGCAGAATCATCGAGATCGCTGTTTTCGAGCTATTTAAGGCGAGAAACACGTTATCTGGTGTTTTCACCACTCCCCAGTGCGTTTGATATGCAGAACCGGCGATATCGTCGTTTTCGTCGGGTTTCATGCGGAGATATGCATTTCCTGCGATAATCTTGGTGTTTCTTCTGTGGGCAGGATGCAGAACCTTCGATTTCGCTCTGTTCGAGCTATTTAATGCGAGTAACACGTTATCTGGTGTTTTCACCACTCCCCAGTGCGTTTGACATGCAGAAACGGCGATATCTTGGTTTTCGTGGGTTTTCCAGCTGGATATGTATTTTGTACCATAATCTTGGTGAGTCTTCTGTCCGAAGTATGCAGAATGTTCGAGATCGCTCTGTTCCAGCTATTTAATGCGAGAAACACGTTATCTGGTGTTTTCACCACTCCCCAGTGCGTTTGATATGCAGAACCGGCGATATCTTCGTTTTCGTCGGGTTTCATGCGGAGATATGCATTTCCTGCGATAATCTTGGTGTTTCTTCTGTTTGCAGGATGCAGAATCGTCGAGATCGCTCTGTTCGAGCTATTTAATGCGAGAAGCACGTTATCTGGTGTTTTCACCACTCCCCAGTGCGTTTGGTATGCAGAAACGACGATATCTTGGTTTTCGTCGGGTTTCAAGCTGAGATATGCATTTTCTGCGGTAATCTTGGTGATTCTTCTGTGAGATGTATGCAGAATCATCGAGTTCGCTGTTTTCGAGCTATTTTAGGTGAGAAACACGTTATCTGGTGTTTTCACAACTCCCCAGTGCGTTTGATATGCAGAAACGGCGATATCTTGGTTTCCGTCGGGTTTCAAGCTGAGATATGCATTGTCTGCGATAATCTTGGAGTTTCTTCTGTGAGCAGTATGCAGAATCGTCGATTTCGCTCTGTTCGAGCTATTTAATGCGAGTAACGCGTTATCTGTTGTTTTCACCACTCCTCAGTGCGTTTGACATGCAGAAACGGCGATATCTTGGTTTTCGTCGGGTTTCAAGCTGAGATATGCATTGTCTGCGATAATCTTGGAGTTTCTTCTGTGAGCAGTATGCAGAATCTTCGATTTCGCTCTGTTCGAGCTATTTAATGCGAGTAACACGTTATCTGGTGTTTTCACCACTCCCCAGTGCATTTGACATGCAGAAACGGCGATATCTTGGTTTTCGTGGGTTTTCCAGCTGGATATGTATTTTGTACCATAATCTTGGTGATTCTTCTGTCCGAAGTATGCAGAATGTTCGAGATCGCTCTGTTCGAGCTATTTAATGCGAGAAACACGTTATCTGGTGTTTTCACCACTCCCCAGTGCGTTTGATATGCAGAACCGGCGATATTTTGGTTTTCGTCGGGTTTCATGCGGAGATATGCATTTCCTGCGATAATCTTGGTGTTTCTTCTGTGGGCAGGATGCAGAATCGTCGATTTCGCTCTGTTCGAGCTAGTTAATGCGAGAAACACGTTATCTGGTGTTTTCACCACTCCACAGTTCGTTCAATATGCAGAACAGGCGATATCTTGGTTTTCTTCGTGTTTCAAGCTGAGATATGCATTGTCTGCGATAATCTTGGAGTTTCTTCTGTGAGCAGTATGCAGAATCGTCGATTTCGCTCTGTTCGAGCTATTTAATGCGAGTAACGCGTTATCTGTTGTTTTCACCACTCCTCAGTGCGTTTGACATGCAGAAACGGCGATATCTTGGTTTTCGTCGGGTTTCAAGCTGAGATATGCATTGTCTGCGATAATCTTGGAGTTTCTTCTGTGAGCAGTATGCAGAATCTTCGATTTCGCTCTGTTCGAGCTATTTAATGCGAGTAACACGTTATCTGGTGTTTTCACCACTCCCCAGTGCATTTGACATGCAGAAACGGCGATATCTTGGTTTTCGTGGGTTTTCCAGCAGGATATGTATTTTGTACCATAATCTTGGTGATTCTTCTGTCCGAAGTATGCAGAATGTTCGAGATCGCTCTGTTCGAGCTATTTAATGCGAGAAACACGTTATCTGGTGTTTTCACCACTCCCCAGTGCGTTTGATATGCAGAACCGGCGATATTTTGGTTTTCGTCGGGTTTCAAGCTGAGATATGCATTTTCTGCGATAATCTTGGAGTTTCTTCTGTGAGCTGTATGCAGAATCGTCGATTTCGCTATGTTCGAGCTATTTAATGCGAGTAACACGTTATCTGGTGTTTTCACCACTCCCCAGTGCGTTTGACATGCCGAAACGGCGATATCTTGGTTTTCGTGGGTTTTCCAGCTGGATATGTATTTTGTACCATAATCTTGGTGAGTCTTCTGTCCGAAGTATGCAGAATGTTCGAGATCGCTCTGTTCGAGCTATTTAATGCGAGAAACACGTTATCTGGTGTTTTCACCACTCCCCAGTGCGTTTGATATGCAGAACCGGCGATATCTTGGTATTCGTCGGGTTTCAAGCTGAGATATGCATTTTCTGCGATAATCTTGGTGTTACTTCAGTGAGATGTATGCAGAATCATCGAGATCGCTGTTTTCGAGCTATTTAATGCGAGAATCACGTTATCTGGTGTTTTCACCAATCCCCCGTGCGCTTGGTATGCAGAAACGGCGATATCATGGTTTTCGTCGGTTTTCAAGATGAGATATGCATTTTCTGCGATAATCTTGGGGTTACTTCTGTGAGATGTATCCAGATTCATCGAGATCGCTGTTTTCGAGCTATTTAATGCGAGAAACACGTTATCTGGTGTTTTCACCACTCCCCAGTGCGTTTGATATGCAGAAACGGCGATACCTTGGTTTTCGTCGGGTTTCAAGCTGAGATATGCATTTTCTGCGATAATCTTGGGGTTTCTTCTGTGAGATGCATGCAGAATCATCGAGATCGCTGTTTTCGAGCTATTTAAGGCGAGAAACACTTAATCTGGTGTTTTCACATCTCCCCAGTGCGTTTGATATGCACAAACGGCGATATCTTGGTTTTCGTCGGGTTTCAAGCTGAGATATGCATTTTCTGCGATAATCTTGGTGTTTCTTCTGTGAGATGTATGCAGAATCATCAAGATCGCTGTTTTCGAGCTATTTAAGGCGAGAAACACGTTATCTGGTGTTTTCACATCTCCCCAGTGCGTTTGATATGCACAAACAGCGATATCTTGGTTTTCGTCGGGTTTCAAGCGGAGATATGCATTAACTGCGATAATCTTGGTGTTTCTACTGCGAGAAGTATGCAGAATCATCGAGACCGCTGTTTTCAAGCTATTTAATGCGAAAAACACGTTATCTGGTGTTTTCACCATTCCCCAGTGCGTTTGGTATGCAGCAACGGCGATATCTTGGTTTTCGTCGGGTATCATGCTGAGATATGCATTTCCTGCGATAATCTTGGTGTTTCTTCTGTGAGATGTATGCAGAATCATCGAGATCGCTGTTTTCTAGCTATTTAAGGCGAGAACCACGTTATCTGGTGTTTTCCACACTCCCCAGTGCGTTTGATATGCAGAAACGGCGATATCTTGGTTTTCGTCGGGTTTCAAGCTGAGATATGCATTTTCTGCGATAATCTTGGAGTTTCTTCTGTGAGCAGTATGCAGAATCGTCGATTTCGCTCTGTTCGAGCTATTTAATGCGAGTAACACGTTATCTGGTGTTTTCACCACTCCTCAGTGCGTTTGACATGCAGAGACGGCGATATCATGGTTTTCGTCGGGTTTCAAGCTGAGACATGCATTTTCTGCGATAATCTTGGGGTTACTTCTGTGAGATGTATCCAGATTCATCGAGATCGCTGTTTTCGAGCTATTTAATGCGAGAAACACGTTATCTGGTGTTTTCACCACTCCCCAGTGCGTTTGATATGCAGAAACGGCGATACCTTGGTTTTCGTCGGGTTTCAAGCTGAGATATGCATTTTCTGCGATAATCTTGGGGTTTCTTCTGTGAGATGCATGCAGAATCATCGAGATCGCTGTTTTCGAGCTATTTAAGGCGAGAAACACTTAATCTGGTGTTTTCACATCTCCCCAGTGCGTTTGATATGCACAAACGGCGATATCTTGGTTTTCGTCGGGTTTCAAGCTGAGATATGCATTTTCTGCGATAATCTTGGTGTTTCTTCTGTGAGATGTATGCAGAATCATCAAGATCGCTGTTTTCGAGCTATTTAAGGCGAGAAACACGTTATCTGGTGTTTTCACATCTCCCCAGTGCGTTTGATATGCACAAACAGCGATATCTTGGTTTTCGTCGGGTTTCAAGCGGAGATATGCATTAACTGCGATAATCTTGGTGTTTCTACTGCGAGAAGTATGCAGAATCATCGAGACCGCTGTTTTCAAGCTATTCAATGCGAAAAACACGTTATCTGGTGTTTTCACCATTCCCCAGTGCGTTTGGTATGCAGCAACGGCGATATCTTGGTTTTCGTCGGGTATCATGCTGAGATATGCATTTCCTGCGATAATCTTGGTGTTTCTTCTGTGAGATGTATGCAGAATCATCGAGATCGCTGTTTTCTAGCTATTTAAGGCGAGAACCACGTTATCTGGTGTTTTCCACACTCCCCAGTGCGTTTGATATGCAGAAACGGCGATATCTTGGTTTTCGTCGGGTTTCAAGCTGAGATATGCATTTTCTGCGATAATCTTGGAGTTTCTTCTGTGAGCAGTATGCAGAATCGTCGATTTCGCTCTGTTCGAGCTATTTAATGCGAGTAACACGTTATCTGGTGTTTTCACCACTCCTCAGTGCGTTTGACATGCAGAGACGGCGATATCATGGTTTTCGTCGGGTTTCAAGCTGAGACATGCATTTTCTGCGATAATCTTGGTGAGACATCTGTGCGAAGTATGCAGAATCATCGAAATCGCTCTTTTGGAGCTATTTAATGCGAGATACACGTTATCTGGTGTTTTCACCACTACCCAGTGCGTTTGATATGCAGAAACGGCGATATCTTGGTTTTCTTCGGGTTTCAAGCTGAGATATGCAGTTTCTGCGATAATCTTGGTGTTTCTTCTGTGAGATGTATGCAGAATCATCGAGATCGCTGTTTTCGAGCTATTTGAGGCGAGAAACACGTTATCTGGTGTTTTCACAACTCCCCAGTGCGTTTGATATGCACAAACGGCGATAACTTGGTTTTCGTCGGGTTTCAAGTGGAGATATGCATTTACTGCGACAATCTTGGTGTTTCTTCTGTGAGAAGTATGCAGAATCATCGAGATCGCTGTTTTCAAGCTATTTAATGCGAGAAACACGTTATCTGGTGTTTTCACAACTCCCCAGTGCGTTTGATATGCAGAAACGGCGATATCTTGGTTTCCGTCGGGTTTCAAGCTGAGATATGCATTGTCTGCGATAATCTTGGAGTTTCTTCTGTGAGCAGTATGCAGAATCGTCGATTTCGCTCTGTTCGAGCTATTTAATGCGAGTAACACGTTATCTGGTGTTTTCACCACTCCCCAGTGCATTTGACATGCAGAAACGGCGATATCTTGGTTTTCGTGGGTTTTCCAGCTGGATATGTATTTTGTACCATAATCTTGGTGAGTCTTCTGTCCGAAGTATGCAGAATGTTCGAGATCGCTCTGTTCGAGCTATTTAATGCGAGAAACACGTTATCTGGTGTTTTCACCACTCCCCAGTGCGTTTGATATGCAGAACCGGCGATATTTTGGTTTTCGTCGGGTTTCATGCGGAGATATGCATTTCCTGCGATAATCTTGGTGTTTCTTCTGTGGGCAGGATGCAGAATCGTCGATTTCGCTCTGTTCGAGCTATTTAATGCGAGAAACACGTTATCTGGTGTTTTCACCACTCCACAGTTCGTTCAATATGCAGAACAGGCGATATCTTGGTTTTCTTCGTGTTTCAAGCTGTGATATGCATTGTCTGCGATAATCTTGGAGTTTCTTCTGTGAGCAGTATGCAGAATCTTCGATTTCGCTCTGTTCGAGCTATTTAATGCGAGTAACACGTTATCTGGTGTTTTCATCACTCCTCAGTGCGTTTGACCTGCAGAAACGGCGATATCTTGGTTTTCGTCGGGTTTCAAGCTGAGATATGCATTTTCTGCGATAATCTTGGAGTTTCTTCTGTGAGCTGTATGCAGAATCGTCGATTTCGCTATGTTCGAGCTATTTAATGCGAGTAACACGTTATCTGGTGTTTTCACCACTCCCCAGTGCGTTTGACATGCCGAAACGGCGATATCTTGGTTTTCGTGGGTTTTCCAGCTGGATCTGTATTTTGTACCATAATCTTGGTGAGTCTTCTGTCCGAAGTATGCAGAATGTTCGAGATCGCACTGTTCGTGCTATTTAATGCGAGAAACACGTTATCTGGTGTTTTCACCACTCCCCAGTGCGTTTGATATGCAGAACCGGCGATATCTTGGTATTCGTCGGGTTTCAAGCTGAGATATGCATTTTCTGCTATAATCTTGGTGTTACTTCAGTGAGATGTATGCAGAATCATCGAGATCGCTGTTTTCGAGCTATTTAATGCGAGAATCACGTTATCTGGTGTTTTCACCAATCCCCCGTGCGCTTGGTATGCAGAAACGGCGATATCATGGTTTTCGTCGGTTTTCAAGATGAGATATGCATTTTCTGCGATAATCTTGGGGTTACTTCTGTGAGATGTATCCAGATTCATCGAGATCGCTGTTTTCGAGCTATTTAATGCGAGAAACACGTTATCTGGTGTTTTCACCACTCCCCAGTGCGTTTGATATGCAGAAACGGCGATACCTTGGTTTTCGTCGGGTTTCAAGCTGAGATATGCATTTTCTGCGATAATCTTGGGGTTTCTTCTGTGAGATGCATGCAGAATCATCGAGATCGCTGTTTTCGAGCTATTTAAGGCGAGAAACACTTAATCTGGTGTTTTCACATCTCCCCAGTGCGTTTGATATGCACAAACGGCGATATCTTGGTTTTCGTCGGGTTTCAAGCGGAGATATGCATTTACAGCGATAATCTTGGTGTTTCTCCTGTGAGAAGTATGCAGGATCATCGAGATCGCTGTTTTCGAGCTATTTAATGCGAGAAACACGTTATCTGGTGTTTTCACCACTCCCCAGTGCGTTTGATATGCAGAACCGGCGATATCTTGGTTTTCGTCGGTTTTCAAGCTGAGATATCCATTTTCGGCGATAATCTTGGTGAGTCTTCTGTCCGAAGTATGCAGAATGTTCGATATCGCTCTGTTCGAGCTATTTAATGCGAGAAACACGTTATCTGGTGTTTTCACCACTCCCCAGTGCGTTTGATATGCAGAACCGGCGATATCTTGGTATTCGTCGGGTTTCAAGCTGAGATATGCATTTTCTGCGATAATCTTGGTGTTACTTCAGTGAGATGTATGCAGAATCATCGAGATCGCTGTTTTCGAGCTATTTAATGCGAGAATCACGTTATCTGGTGTTTTCACCAATCCCCCGTGCGCTTGGTATGCAGAAACATCGATATCATGGTTTTCGTCGGGTTTCAAGATGAGATATGCATTTTCTGCGATAATCTTGGGGTTACTTCTGTGAGATGTATCCAGATTCATCGCGATCGCTGTTTTCGAGCTATTTAATGCGAGAAACACGTTATCTGGTGTTTTCACCACTCCCCAGTGCGTTTGATATGCAGAAACGGCGATATCTTGGTTTTCGTCGGGTTTCAAGCTGAGATATGCATTTACAGCGATAATCTTGGAGTTTCTTCTGTGAGATGTATGCAGAATCATCGAGATCGCTGTTTTCGAGCTATTTAATGCGAGAAACACGTTATCTGGTGTTTTCACCATTCCCCAGTGCGTTTGATATGCAGAACCGGCGATATCTTGGTATTCGTCGGGTTTCAAGCTGAGATATGCATTTTCTGCGATAATCTTGGTGTTTCTTCCGTGAGATGTATGCAGAATCATCGAGATCGATGTTTTCGAGCTATTTAAGGCGAGAAACACGTTATCTGGTGTTTTCACATCTCCCCAGTGCGTTTGATATGCACAAACGGCGATATCTTGGTTTTCGTCGGGTTTCAAGCGGAGATATGCATTTACAGCGATAATCTTGGTATTTCTTCTTGTGAGATGTATGCAGAATGATCGAGATCGCTGTTTTCGAGCTATTTAAGGCGAGAAACACGTTATCTGGTGTTTTCACATCTCCCCAGTGCGTTTGATATACACAAACGGCGATATCTTGGTTTTCGTCGGGTTTCAAGCGGAGATATGCACTTTCTACGATAATCTTGGGGTTACTTCTGTGAGATGTATCCAGATTCATCCAGATCGCTGTTTTCGAGCTATTTAATGCGAGAAACTCGTTATCTGGTGTTTTCACCACTCCCCAGTGCGTTTGATATGCAGAACCGGCGATATCTTGGTTTTCGTCGGTTTTCCAGCTGGATATGTATTTTCTACCATAATCTTGGTGAGTCTTCTGTCCGAAGTATGCAGAATCATCGAGATCGCTCTTTTGGTGCTATTTAATGCGAGAATCACGTTATCTGGTGTTTTCACCAATCCCCCGTGCGTTTGGTATGCAGAAACGGCGATATCATGGTTTTCGTCGGGTTTCAAGATGAGATATGCATTTTCTGCGATAATCTTGGTGTTTCTTCTGTGACATGTATCCAGATTCATCGAGATCGCTGTTTTCGAGCTATTTAATGCGAGAAACACGTTATCTGGTGTTTTCACCAATCCCCAGTGCGTTTGGTATGCAGAAACGGCGATATCTTGGTTTTCGTCGGGTTTCATGCTGAGATATGCATTTTCTGCGATAGTCTTGGTGTTACTTCAGTGAGATGTATGCAGAATCATCGAGATCGCTATTTTCGAGCTATTTAATGCGAGAAACACGTTATCTGGTGTTTTCACCAATCCCCCGTGCGCTTGGTATGCAGAAACGGCGATATCATGGTTTTCGTCGGGTTTCAAGATGAGATATGCATTTTCTGCGATAATCTTGGGGTTACTTCTGTGAGATGTATCCAGATTCATCTAGGTCGCTGTTTTCGTGCTATTTATTGCGAGAAACACGTTATCTGGTGTTTTCACCACTCCACAGTGCGTTTGATATGCAGAACCGGCGATATCTTGATATTCGTGGTGTTTCCAGCTGAGATATGCATTTTCTGCGATAATCTTGGTGAGTCTTCTGTCAGAAGTATGCAGAATTATCGAGATCCCTCTTTTCGAGTTATTTAATGCGAGAAACACGTTACCTGGTGTTTTCACCACTCCACAGTGCGTTTGATATGCAGAACCGGCGACATCTTGGCTTTCGTCGGGGTTCAAGCTGAGATATGCATTTTCTGCGATAATCTTGGTGAGACATCAGTCAGAAGTATGCAGAATCATCGGGATCGCTCTTTTCGAGCTATTTAATGCGAGAAACACGTTTTCTGGTGTATTCACCACTCCACAGCACGTTTGACATGCAGAACCGAAGATATCTTGGTTTCGGTCGGGTTTCAAGCTGACACATGCATTTTCTGCGATAATCTTGGTGATTCTTCTGTCAGAAGTATGCAGAATCATCGAGAACGCTCTTTTCGAGCTGTTTAATGCGAGAAACACGTTATCTGGTGTTTTCACCACTCCACAGTGCGTTTGATATGCAGAACCGGCGACATCTTGGATTTCGTCGGGTTTCAAGCTGAGATATGCATTTTCTACGATAATCTTGGTGAGTCTTCTGTCAGAAGTATGCAGAATTATCGAGATCCCTCTTTTCCAGCTATTTAATGCGAGAAACACGTTACCTGGTGTTTTCACCACTCCACAGTGCGTTTGATATGCAGAACCGGCGACATCTTGGCTTTCGTCGGGGTTCAAGCTGAGATATGCATTTTCTGCGATAATCTTGGTGAGACATCAGTCAGAAGTATGCAGAATCATCTAGATCGCTCGTTTCGAGCTACTTAATGCGAGAAACACGTTTTCAGGTGTTTTCACCACTCCACAGAACGTTTTACGTGCAGAACCGGCGACATCTTGGATTTCGTCGGGTTTCAAGCTGAGATATGCATCTTCTGCGATAATCTTGGTGAGACTTCAGTCAGAAGTAGGCAGAATCATTTAGACCGCTCGTTTCGAGCTGCTTAATGCGAGAATCACGTTTTCTGGTGTTTTCACCTCTCCACAGTGCGTTTGCTATGCAGAACCGGCGACATCTTGGATTTCGTCGGGGTTCATGCTGAGATATGCATTTTCTGCGATAATCTTGGTGAGACATCAGTCAGAAGTATGCATAATCATCTAGATCGCTCGTTTCGAGCTGTTTAATGCGAGAAACACGTTATCTGGTGTTTTCACCACTCCACAGTGCGTTTGATATGCAGAACCGGCGACATCTTGGCTGTCGTCGGGTATCAAGCTGAGATATGCATTTTCTGCGATAATCTTGGTGAGTCTTCTGTCAGAAGTATGCAGAATCATCTAGATTGCACTTTTCGAGCTATTTAATGCGAGAAATACGTTTTCTGGTGTATTCACCACTCCACAGAGCGTTTGATATGCAGAACCGGCGATATCTTGATATTCGTGGTGTTTCTAGCTGAGATATGCATTTTCTGCGATAATCTTGGTGAGTCTACTGTCAGAAGTGTGCAGAATCATCGAGATCCCTCTTTTCGAGCTATTTAATGCGAGAAAAACGTCATCTGGTGTTTTCACCACTCCACAGTGCGTTGGATATGCAGAACCGGCGACATCTTGATTTTCGTGAGGTTTCCAGCTGAGATATGCATTTTCTGCGATAATCTTGGTGAGTCTTCTGTCAGAAGTATGCAGAATCATCGGGATCGCTCTTTTCGAGCTATTTAATGCGAGAAACACGTTTTCTGGTGTATTCACCACTCCACAGCACGTTTGACATGCAGAACCGAAGATATCTTGGTTTCGGTCGGGTTTCAAGCTGACACATGCATTTTCTGCGATAATCTTGGTGATTCTTCTGTCAGAAGTGTGCAGAATCATCGAGAACGCTCTTTTCGAGCTGTTTAATGCGAGAAACACGTTATCTGGTGTTTTCACCACTCCACAGTGCGTTTGATATGCAGAACCGGGGTCGTCTTGATTTTCGTGAGGTTTCAAGGTGAGATATGCATTTTTTGCGATAATATTGGTGAGACTTCAGTCAGAACTATGCAGAATCATCTAGATCGCTCGTTTCGAGCTACTTAATGCGAGAAACACGTTTTCTGGTGTTTTCACCACTCCACAGAACGTTTTATGTGCAGAACCGGCGACATCTTGGATTTCGTCGGGTTTCAAGCTGAGATATGCATTTTCTGCGATAATCTTGGTGAGACTTCAGTCAGAAGTACGCAGAATCATCTAGATCGCTCGTTTCGAGCTATTTAATGCGAGAAACACGTTATCTGGTGTTTTCACCACTCCACAGTGCGTTTGATATGCAGAACCGGCGACATCTTGGCTGTCGTCGGGTATCAAGCTGAGATATGCATTTTCTGCGATAACCTTGGTGAGACTTCAGTCAGAAGTACGCAGAATCATCTAGATCGCTCGTTTCGAGCTATTTAATGCGAGAAACACGTTATCTGGAGTTTTCACCACTCCACAGTGCGTTTGATATGCAGAACCGGCGACATCTTGGATTTCGTCGGGTTTCAAGCTGAGATATGCATTTTCTGCGATAATCTTGGTGAGACTTCAGTCAGAAGTAGGCAGAATCATTTAGACCGCTCGTTTCGAGCTGCTTAATGCGAGAAACACGTATTCTGGTGTTTTCACCTCTCCATAGTGTGTTTGATATGCAGAACCGGCGACATCTTGGATTTCGTCGGGGTTCAAGCTGAGATATGCATTTTCTGCGATAATCTTGGTGAGACATCAGTCAGAAGTATGCAGAATCATCTAGATCGCTCGTTTCGAGCTATTTAATGCGAGAAACACATTATCTGGTGTTTTCACCACTCCACAGTGCGTTTGATATGCAGAACCGGCGACATCTTGGCTGTCGTCGGGTATCAAGCTGAGATATGCATTTTCTGCGATAATCTTGGTGAGACTTCAGTCAGAAGTACGCAGAATCATCTAGATCGCTCGTTTCGAGCTATTTAATGCGAGAAACACGTTATCTGGTGTTTTCACCACTCCACAGTGCGTTTGATATGCAGAACCGGCGACATCTTGGCTGTCGTCGGGTATCAAGCTGAGATATGCATTTTCTACGATAATCATGGTGTGACTTCTGTCAGAAATATGCAGAATCATCTAGATCGCTCATTTGGAGCTATTTAATGCGAGAAACACGTTATCTAGTGTTTTCACCACTCCACAGTGCGTTTGAAATGCAGATCCGGCGACATCTTGATTTTCGTGAGGTTTCCAGCTGACATATGCGTTTTCTGCGATAATCTTGGTTGAGACTTCTGTCAGAAGTATGCAGAATCATCTAGATCGCTCGTTTCGAGCTATTTAATGCGAGAAACACGTTATCTGGTGTTTTCACCACTCCACAGTGCGTTTGATATGCAGAACCGGCGACATCTTGGCTGTCGTCGGGTATCAAGCTGAGATATGCATTTTCTGCGATAATCTTGGTGAGTCTTCTGTCAGAAGTATGCAGAATCATCTAGATTGCACTTTTCGAGCTATTTAATGCGAGAAACACGCTTTCTGGTGTATTCACCACACCACAGTACGTTTGACATGCAGAACCGGAGATATCTTGGTTTCGAACGGTTTTCAAGCTGAGATATGCATTTTCTACGATAATCATGGTGAGACTTCTGTCAGAAGTATGCAGGATCTTCGAGAACGCTCTTTTCGAGCTATTTAATGCGAGAAACACGTTTTCTGGTGTATTCACCACTCCACAGAGCGTTTGATATGCAGAACCGGCGATATCTTGATCTTCGTGGTGTTTCCAGCTGAGATATGCATTTTCTGCGATAATCTTGGTGAGTCTTCTGTCAGAAGTATGCAGAATTATCGAGATCCCTCTTTTCGAGTTATTTAATGCGAGAAACACGTTACCTGGTGTTTTCACCACTCCACAGTGCGTTTGATATGCAGAACCGGCGACATCTTGGCTTTCGTCGGGGTTCAAGCTGAGATATGCATTTTCTGCGATAATCTTGGTGAGACATCAGTCAGAAGTATGCAGAATCATCGGGATCGCTCTTTTCGAGCTATTTAATGCGAGAAACACGTTTTCTGGTGTATTCACCACTCCACAGCACGTTTGACATGCAGAACCGAAGATATCTTGGTTTCGGTCGGGTTTCAAGCTGACACATGCATTTTCTGCGATAATCTTGGTGATTCTTCTGTCAGAAGGATGCAGAATCATCGAGAACGCTCTTTTCGAGCTGTTTAATGCGAGAAACACGTTATCTGGTGTTTTCACCACTCCACAGTGCGTTTGATATGCAGAACCGGCGACATCTTGGATTTCGTCGGGTTTCAAGCTGAGATATGCATTTTCTACGATAATCTTGGTGAGTCTTCTGTCAGAAGTATGCAGAATTATCGAGATCCCTCTTTTCGAGCTATTTAATGCGAGAAACACGTTACCTGGTGTTTTCACCACTCCACAGTGCGTTTGATATGCAGAACCGGCGACATCTTGGCTTTCGTCGGGGTTCAAGCTGAGATATGCATTTTCTGCGATAATCTTGGTGAGACATCAGTCAGAAGTATGCAGAATCATCTAGATCGCTCGTTTCGAGCTACTTAATGCGAGAAACACGTTTTCAGGTGTTTTCACCACTCCACAGAACGTTTTACGTGCAGAACCGGCGACATCTTGGATTTCGTCGGGTTTCAAGCTGAGATATGCATCTTCTGCGATAATCTTGGTGAGACTTCAGTCAGAAGTAGGCAGAATCATTTAGACCGCTCGTTTCGAGCTGCTTAATGCGAGAAACACGTTTTCTGGTGTTTTCACCTCTCCACAGTGCGTTTGCTATGCAGAACCGGCGACATCTTGGATTTCGTCGGGGTTCAAGCTGAGATATGCATTTTCTGCGATAATCTTGGTGAGACATCAGTCAGAAGTATGCATAATCATCTAGATCGCTCGTTTCGAGCTGTTTAATGCGAGAAACACGTTATCTGGTGTTTTCACCACTCCACAGTGCGTTTGATATGCAGAACCTGCGACATCTTGGCTGTCGTCGGGTATCAAGCTGAGATATGCATTTTCTGCGATAATCTTGGTGAGTCTTCTGTCAGAAGTATGCAGAATCATCTAGATTGCACTTTTCGAGCTATTTAATGCGAGAAATACGTTTTCTGGTGTATTCACCACTCCACTGAGCGTTTGATATGCAGAACCGGCGATATCTTGATATTCGTGGTGTTTCTAGCTGAGATATGCATTTTCTGCGATAATCTTCGTGAGTCTACTGTCAGAAGTATGCAGAATCATCGAGATCCCTCTTTTCGAGCTATTTAATGCGAGAAAAACGTCATCTGGTGTTTTCACCACTCCACAGTGCGTTGGATATGCAGAACCGGCGACATCTTGATTTTCGTGAGGTTTCCAGCTGAGATATGCATTTTCTGCGATAATCTTGGTGAGTCTTCTGTCAGAAGTATGCAGAATCATCGGGATCGCTCTTTTCGAGCTATTTAATGCGAGAAACACGTTTTCTGGTGTATTCACCACTCCACAGCACGTTTGACATGCAGAACCGAAGATATCTTGGTTTCGGTCGGGTTTCAAGCTGACACATGCATTTTCTGCGATAATCTTGGTGATTCTTCTGTCAGAAGTGTGCAGAATCATCGAGAACGCTCTTTTCGAGCTGTTTAATGCGAGAAACACGTTATCTGGTGTTTTCACCACTCCACAGTGCGTTTGATATGCAGAACCGGCGACATCTTGGCTTTCGTCGGGGTTCAAGCTGAGATATGCATTTTCTGCGATAATCTTGGTGAGACATCAGTCAGAAGTATGCATAATCATCTAGATCGCTCGTTTCGAGCTGTTTAATGCGAGAAACACGTTATCTGGTGTTTTCACCACTCCACAGTGCGTTTGATATGCAGAACCTGCGACATCTTGGCTGTCGTCGGGTATCAAGCTGAGATATGCATTTTCTGCGATAATCTTGGTGAGTCTTCTGTCAGAAGTATGCAGAATCATCTAGATTGCACTTTTCGAGCTATTTAATGCGAGAAACACATTATCTGGTGTTTTCACCACTCCACAGTGCGTTTGATATGCAGAACCGGCGACATCTTGGCTGTCGTCGGGTATCAAGCTGAGATATGCATTTTCTGCGCTAATCTTGGTGAGACTTCAGTCAGAAGTACGCAGAATCATCTAGATCGCTCGTTTCGAGCTATTTAATGCGAGAAACACGTTATCTGGTGTTTTCACCACTCCACAGTGCGTTTGATATGCAGAACCGGCGACATCTTGGCTGTCGTCGGGTATCAAGCTGAGATATGCATTTTCTACGATAATCATGGTGAGACTTCTGTCAGAAATATGCAGAATCATCTAGATCGCTCGTTTGGAGCTATTTAACGCGAGAAACACGTTATCTAGTGTTTTCACCACTCCACAGTGCGTTTGAAATGCAGATCCGGCGACATCTGGATTTTCGTGAGGTTTCCAGCTGACATATGCGTTTTCTACGATAATCTTGGTTGAGACTTCTGTCAGAAGTATGCAGAATCATCTAGATCGCTCGTTTCGAGCTATTTAATGCGAGAAACACGTTATCTGGTGTTTTCACCACTCCACAGTGCGTTTGATATGCAGAACCGGCGACATCTTGGCTGTCGTCGGGTATCAAGCTGAGATATGCATTTTCTGCGATAATCTTGGTGAGTCTTCTGTCAGAAGTATGCAGAATCATCTAGATTGCACTTTTCGAGCTATTTAATGCGAGAAACACGCTTTCTGGTGTATTCACCACACCACAGTACGTTTGACATGCAGAACCGGAGATATCTTGGTTTCGAACGGGTTTCAAGCCGAGATATGCATTTTCTACGATAATCATGGTGAGACTTCTGTCAGAAGTATGCAGAATCATCGAGATCGCTCTTTTCGAGCTATTTAATGCGAGAAACACGTTATCGGGTGTTTTCGCCACTCCACAGTGCGTTTGACATGCAGAACCGGAGATATCTTGGTTACGGTCGGGATTCAAGCTGAGATATGCATTTTCTACCATAATCGTGTTGAGACTTCTATCAGAAGTATGCAGAATCATCGAGATAGCTCTTTTCGAGCTCTTTAATGCGAGAAACACTTTATCTAGTTGTTTTCACCACTCCACAGTGCGTTTGGTATGCAGAACCGGCGACATCTTGATTTTCGTGAGGTTTCAAGCTGAGATATGCATTTTCTGCGATAATATTGGTGAGACTTCAGTCAGAAGTATGCAGAATCATCTAGATCGCTCGTTTCGAGCTATTTAATGCGAGAAACACGTTATCTGGTGTTTTCACCACTCCACAGTGCGTTTGATATGCAGAACCGGCGACATCTTGGCTGTCGTCGGGTATCAAGCTGAGATATGCATTTTCTACGATAATCATGGTGAGACTTCTGTCAGAAATATGCAGAATCATCTAGATCGCTCGTTTCGAGCTATTTAATGCGAGAAACACGTTTTCTGGTGTATTCACCACTCCACAGAGCGTTTGATATGCAGAACCGGCGACATCTTGGCTGTCGTCGGGTATCAAGCTGAGATATGCATTTTCTACGATAATCATGGTGTGACTTCTGTCAGAAATATGCAGAATCATCTAGATCGCTCATTTGGAGCTATTTAATGCGAGAAACACGTTATCTAGTGTTTTCACCACTCCACAGTGCGTTTGAAATGCAGATCCGGCGACATCTTGATTTTCGTGAGGTTTCCAGCTGACATATGCGTTTTCTGCGATAATCTTGGTTGAGACTTCTGTCAGAAGTATGCAGAATCATCTAGATCGCTCGTTTCGAGCTATTTAATGCGAGAAACACGTTATCTGGTGTTTTCACCACTCCACAGTGCGTTTGATATGCAGAACCGGCGACATCTTGGCTGTCGTCGGGTATCAAGCTGAGATATGCATTTTCTGCGATAATCTTGGTGAGTCATCTGTCAGAAGTATGCAGAATCATCTAGATTGCACTTTTCGAGCTATTTAATGCGAGAAACACGCTTTCTGGTGTATTCACCACACCACAGTACGTTTGACATGCAGAACCGGAGATATCTTGGTTTCGAACGGTTTTCAAGCTGAGATATGCATTTTCTACGATAATCATGGTGAGACTTCTGTCAGAAGTATGCAGGATCTTCGAGAACGCTCTTTTCGAGCTATTTAATGCGAGAAACACGTTTTCTGGTGTATTCACCACTCCACAGAGCGTTTGATATGCAGAACCGGCGATATCTTGATATTCGTGGTGTTTCCAGCTGAGATATGCATTTTCTGCGATAATCTTGGTGAGTCTTCTGTCAGAAGTATGCAGAATTATCGAGATCCCTCTTTTCGAGTTATTTAATGCGAGAAACACGTTACCTGGTGTTTTCACCACTCCACAGTGCGTTTGATATGCAGAACCGGCGACATCTTGGCTTTCGTCGGGGTTCAAGCTGAGATATGCATTTTCTGCGATAATCTTGGTGAGACATCAGTCAGAAGTATGCAGAATCATCGGGATCGCTCTTTTCGAGCTATTTAATGCGAGAAACACGTTTTCTGGTGTATTCACCACTCCACAGCACGTTTGACATGCAGAACCGAAGATATCTTGGTTTCGGTCGGGTTTCAAGCTGACACATGCATTTTCTGCGATAATCTTGGTGATTCTTCTGTCAGAAGGATGCAGAATCATCGAGAACGCTCTTTTCGAGCTGTTTAATGCGAGAAACACGTTATCTGGTGTTTTCACCACTCCACAGTGCGTTTGATATGCAGAACCGGCGACATCTTGGATTTCGTCGGGTTTCAAGCTGAGATATGCATTTTCTACGATAATCTTGGTGAGTCTTCTGTCAGAAGTATGCAGAATTATCGAGATCCCTCTTTTCGAGCTATTTAATGCGAGAAACACGTTACCTGGTGTTTTCACCACTCCACAGTGCGTTTGATATGCAGAACCGGCGACATCTTGGCTTTCGTCGGGGTTCAAGCTGAGATATGCATTTTCTGCGATAATCTTGGTGAGACATCAGTCAGAAGTATGCAGAATCATCTAGATCGCTCGTTTCGAGCTACTTAATGCGAGAAACACGTTTTCAGGTGTTTTCACCACTCCACAGAACGTTTTACGTGCAGAACCGGCGACATCTTGGATTTCGTCGGGTTTCAAGCTGAGATATGCATCTTCTGCGATAATCTTGGTGAGACTTCAGTCAGAAGTAGGCAGAATCATTTAGACCGCTCGTTTCGAGCTGCTTAATGCGAGAAACACGTTTTCTGGTGTTTTCACCTCTCCACAGTGCGTTTGCTATGCAGAACCGGCGACATCTTGGATTTCGTCGGGGTTCAAGCTGAGATATGCATTTTCTGCGATAATCTTGGTGAGACATCAGTCAGAAGTATGCATAATCATCTAGATCGCTCGTTTCGAGCTGTTTAATGCGAGAAACACGTTATCTGGTGTTTTCACCACTCCACAGTGCGTTTGATATGCAGAACCTGCGACATCTTGGCTGTCGTCGGGTATCAAGCTGAGATATGCATTTTCTGCGATAATCTTGGTGAGTCTTCTGTCAGAAGTATGCAGAATCATCTAGATTGCACTTTTCGAGCTATTTAATGCGAGAAATACGTTTTCTGGTGTATTCACCACTCCACTGAGCGTTTGATATGCAGAACCGGCGATATCTTGATATTCGTGGTGTTTCTAGCTGAGATATGCATTTTCTGCGATAATCTTCGTGAGTCTACTGTCAGAAGTATGCAGAATCATCGAGATCCCTCTTTTCGAGCTATTTAATGCGAGAAAAACGTCATCTGGTGTTTTCACCACTCCACAGTGCGTTGGATATGCAGAACCGGCGACATCTTGATTTTCGTGAGGTTTCCAGCTGAGATATGCATTTTCTGCGATAATCTTGGTGAGTCTTCTGTCAGAAGTATGCAGAATCATCGGGATCGCTCTTTTCGAGCTATTTAATGCGAGAAACACGTTTTCTGGTGTATTCACCACTCCACAGCACGTTTGACATGCAGAACCGAAGATATCTTGGTTTCGGTCGGGTTTCAAGCTGACACATGCATTTTCTGCGATAATCTTGGTGATTCTTCTGTCAGAAGTGTGCAGAATCATCGAGAACGCTCTTTTCGAGCTGTTTAATGCGAGAAACACGTTATCTGGTGTTTTCACCACTCCACAGTGCGTTTGATATGCAGAACCGGCGACATCTTGGCTTTCGTCGGGGTTCAAGCTGAGATATGCATTTTCTGCGATAATCTTGGTGAGACATCAGTCAGAAGTATGCATAATCATCTAGATCGCTCGTTTCGAGCTGTTTAATGCGAGAAACACGTTATCTGGTGTTTTCACCACTCCACAGTGCGTTTGATATGCAGAACCTGCGACATCTTGGCTGTCGTCGGGTATCAAGCTGAGATATGCATTTTCTGCGATAATCTTGGTGAGTCTTCTGTCAGAAGTATGCAGAATCATCTAGATTGCACTTTTCGAGCTATTTAATGCGAGAAACACATTATCTGGTGTTTTCACCACTCCACAGTGCGTTTGATATGCAGAACCGGCGACATCTTGGCTGTCGTCGGGTATCAAGCTGAGATATGCATTTTCTGCGCTAATCTTGGTGAGACTTCAGTCAGAAGTACGCAGAATCATCTAGATCGCTCGTTTCGAGCTATTTAATGCGAGAAACACGTTATCTGGTGTTTTCACCACTCCACAGTGCGTTTGATATGCAGAACCGGCGACATCTTGGCTGTCGTCGGGTATCAAGCTGAGATATGCATTTTCTACGATAATCATGGTGAGACTTCTGTCAGAAATATGCAGAATCATCTAGATCGCTCGTTTGGAGCTATTTAACGCGAGAAACACGTTATCTAGTGTTTTCACCACTCCACAGTGCGTTTGAAATGCAGATCCGGCGACATCTGGATTTTCGTGAGGTTTCCAGCTGACATATGCGTTTTCTACGATAATCTTGGTTGAGACTTCTGTCAGAAGTATGCAGAATCATCTAGATCGCTCGTTTCGAGCTATTTAATGCGAGAAACACGTTATCTGGTGTTTTCACCACTCCACAGTGCGTTTGATATGCAGAACCGGCGACATCTTGGCTGTCGTCGGGTATCAAGCTGAGATATGCATTTTCTGCGATAATCTTGGTGAGTCTTCTGTCAGAAGTATGCAGAATCATCTAGATTGCACTTTTCGAGCTATTTAATGCGAGAAACACGCTTTCTGGTGTATTCACCACACCACAGTACGTTTGACATGCAGAACCGGAGATATCTTGGTTTCGAACGGGTTTCAAGCTGAGATATGCATTTTCTACGATAATCATGGTGAGACTTCTGTCAGAAGTATGCAGAATCATCGAGATCGCTCTTTTCGAGCTATTTAATGCGAGAAACACGTTATCGGGTGTTTTCGCCACTCCACAGTGCGTTTGACATGCAGAACCGGAGATATCTTGGTTACGGTCGGGATTCAAGCTGAGATATGCATTTTCTACCATAATCGTGTTGAGACTTCTATCAGAAGTATGCAGAATCATCGAGATAGCTCTTTTCGAGCTCTTTAATGCGAGAAACACTTTATCTAGTTGTTTTCACCACTCCACAGTGCGTTTGGTATGCAGAACCGGCGACATCTTGATTTTCGTGAGGTTTCAAGCTGAGATATGCATTTTCTGCGATAATATTGGTGAGACTTCAGTCAGAAGTATGCAGAATCATCTAGATCGCTCGTTTCGAGCTATTTAATGCGAGAAACACGTTATCTGGTGTTTTCACCACTCCACAGTGCGTTTGATATGCAGAACCGGCGACATCTTGGCTGTCGTCGGGTATCAAGCTGAGATATGCATTTTCTACGATAATCATGGTGAGACTTCTGTCAGAAATATGCAGAATCATCTAGATCGCTCGTTTCGAGCTATTTAATGCGAGAAACACGTTTTCTGGTGTATTCACCACTCCACAGAGCGTTTGATATGCAGAACCGGCGATATCTTGATATTCGTGGTGTTTCCAGCTGAGATATGCATTTTCTGCGATAATCTTGGTGAGTCTTCTGTCAGAAGTATGCAGAATTATCGAGATCCCTCTTTTCGAGTTATTTAATGCGAGAAACACGTTACCTGGTGTTTTCACCACTCCACAGTGCGTTTGATATGCAGAACCGGCGACATCTTGGCTTTCGTCGGGGTTCAAGCTGAGATATGCATTTTCTGCGATATATCTTGGTGAGACATCAGTCAGAAGTATGCAGAATCATCGGGATCGCTCTTTTCGAGCTATTTAATGCGAGAAACACGTTTTCTGGTGTATTCACCACTCCACAGCACGTTTGACATGCAGAACCGAAGATATCTTGGTTTCGGTCGGGTTTCAAGCTGACACATGCATTTTCTGCGATAATCTTGGTGATTCTTCTGTCAGAAGGATGCAGAATCATCGAGAACGCTCTTTTCGAGCTGTTTAATGCGAGAAACACGTTATCTGGTGTTTTCACCACTCCACAGTGCGTTTGATATGCAGAACCGGCGACATCTTGGATTTCGTCGGGTTTCAAGCTGAGATATGCATTTTCTACGATAATCTTGGTGAGTCTTCTGTCAGAAGTATGCAGAATTATCGAGATCCCTCTTTTCGAGCTATTTAATGCGAGAAACACGTTACCTGGTGTTTTCACCACTCCACAGTGCGTTTGATATGCAGAACCGGCGACATCTTGGCTTTCGTCGGGGTTCAAGCTGAGATATGCATTTTCTGCGATAATCTTGGTGAGACATCAGTCAGAAGTATGCAGAATCATCTAGATCGCTCGTTTCGAGCTACTTAATGCGAGAAACACGTTTTCAGGTGTTTTCACCACTCCACAGAACGTTTTACGTGCAGAACCGGCGACATCTTGGATTTCGTCGGGTTTCAAGCTGAGATATGCATCTTCTGCGATAATCTTGGTGAGACTTTAGTCAGAAGTAGGCAGAATCATTTAGACCGCTCGTTTCGAGCTGCTTAATGCGAGAAACACGTTTTCTGGTGTTTTCACCTCTCCACAGTGCGTTTGCTATGCAGAACCGGCGACATCTTGGATTTCGTCGGGGTTCAAGCTGAGATATGCATTTTCTGCGATAATCTTGGTGAGACATCAGTCAGAAGTATGCATAATCATCTAGATCGCTCGTTTCGAGCTGTTTAATGCGAGAAACACGTTATCTGGTGTTTTCACCACTCCACAGTGCGTTTGATATGCAGACCCGGCGACATCTTGGCTGTCGTCGGGTATCAAGCTGAGATATGCATTTTCTGCGATAATCTTGGTGAGTCTTCTGTCAGAAGTATGCAGAATCATCTAGATTGCACTTTTCGAGCTATTTAATGCGAGAAATACGTTTTCTGGTGTATTCACCACTCCACAGAGCGTTTGATATGCAGAACCGGCGATATCTTGATATTCGTGGTGTTTCTAGCTGAGATATGCATTTTCTGCGATAATCTTGGTGAGTCTACTGTCAGAAGTATGCAGAATCATCGAGATCCCTCTTTTCGAGCTATTTAATGCGAGAAAAACGTCATCTGGTGTTTTCACCACTCCACAGTGCGTTGGATATGCAGAACCGGCGACATCTTGATTTTCGTGAGGTTTCCCGCTGAGATATGCATTTTCTGCGATAATCTTGGTGAGTCTTCTGTCAGAAGTATGCAGAATCATCGGGATCGCTCTTTTCGAGCTATTTAATGCGAGAAACACGTTTTCTGGTGTATTCACCACTCCACAGCACGTTTGACATGCAGAACCGAAGATATCTTGGTTTCGGTCGGGTTTCAAGCTGACACATGCATTTTCTGCGATAATCTTGGTGATTCTTCTGTCAGAAGTGCGCAGAATCATCGAGAACGCTCTTTTCGAGCTGTTTAATGCGAGAAACACGTTATCTGGTGTTTTCACCACTCCACAGTGCGTTTGATATGCAGAACCGGGGTCGTCTTGATTTTCGTGAGGTTTCAAGGTGAGATATGCATTTTTTGCGATAATATTGGTGAGACTTCAGTCAGAAGTATGCAGAATCATCTAGATCGCTCGTTTCGAGCTACTTAATGCGAGAAACACGTTTTCTGGTGTTTTCACCACTCCACAGACCGTTTTATGTGCAGAACCGGCGACATCTTGGATTTCGTCGGGTTTCAAGCTGAGATATGCATTTTCTGCGATAATCTTGGTGAGACTTCAGTCAGAAGTAGGCAGAATCATTTAGACCGCTCGTTTCGAGCTGCTTAATGCGAGAAACACGTATTCTGGTGTCTTCACCTCTCCATAGTGTGTTTGATATGCAGAACCGGCGACATCTTGGATTTCGTCGGGGTTCAAGCTGAGATATGCATTTTCTGCGATAATCTTGGTGAGACATCAGTCAGAAGTATGCAGAATCATCTAGATCGCTCGTTTCGAGCTATTTAATGCGAGAAACACATTATCTGGTGTTTTCACCACTCCACAGTGCGTTTGATATGCAGAACCGGCGACATCTTGGCTGTCGTCGGGTATCAAGCTGAGATATGCATTTTCTGCGATAATCTTGGTGAGACTTCAGTCAGAAGTACGCAGATTCATCTAGATCGCTCGTTTCGAGCTATTTAATGCGAGAAACACGTTATCTGGTGTTTTCACCACTCCACAGTGCGTTTGATATGCAGAACCGGCGACATCTTGGCTGTCGTCGGGTATCAAGCTGAGATATGCATTTTCTACGATAATCATGGTGAGACTTCTGTCAGAAATATGCAGAATCATCTAGATCGCTCGTTTGGAGCTATTTAACGCGAGAAACACGTTATCTAGTGTTTTCACCACTCCACAGTGCGTTTGAAATGCAGATCCGGCGACATCTTGATTTTCGTGAGGTTTCCAGCTGACATATGCGTTTTCTACGATAATCTTGGTTGAGACTTCTGTCAGAAGTATGCAGAATCATCTAGATCGCTCGTTTCGAGCTATTTAATGCGAGAAACACGTTATCTGGTGTTTTCACCACTCCACAGTGCGTTTGATATGCAGAACCGGCGACATCTTGGCTGTCGTCGGGTATCAAGCTGAGATATGCATTTTCTGCGATAATCTTGGTGAGTCTTCTGTCAGAAGTATGCAGAATCATCTAGATTGCACTTTTCGAGCTATTTAATGCGAGAAACACGCTTTCTGGTGTATTCACCACACCACAGTACGTTTGACATGCAGAACCGGAGATATCTTGGTTTCGAACGGGTTTCAAGCTGAGATATGCATTTTCTACGATAATCATGGTGAGACTTCTGTCAGAAGTATGCAGAATCATCGAGATCGCTCTTTTCGAGCTATTTAATGCGAGAAACACGTTATCGGGTGTTTTCGCCACTCCACAGTGCGTTTGACATGCAGAACCGGAGATATCTTGGTTACGGTCGGGATTCAAGCTGAGATATGCATTTTCTACGATAATCGTGTTGAGACTTCTATCAGAAGTATGCAGATTCATCGAGATAGCTCTTTTCGAGCTCTTTAATGCGAGAAACACTTTATCTAGTTGTTTTCACCACTCCACAGTGCGTTTGGTATGCAGAACCGGCGACATCTTGATTTTCGTGAGGTTTCAAGCTGAGATATGCATTTTCTGCGATAATATTGGTGAGACTTCAGTCAGAAGTATGCAGAATCATCTAGATCGCTCGTTTGGAGCTATTTAACGCGAGAAACACGTTTTCTGGTGTTTTCACCACTCCGCAGTGCGTTTGATATGCAGAACCGGCGACATCTTGGATTTCGTCGGGGTTCAAGCTGAGATATGGATTTTCTGCGATAATCTTGGTGAGACTTCATTCAGAAGTATGCAGAATCATCTAGATCGCTCTTCTCGAGCTATTTAATGCGAGAAACACGTTTTCTGGTGTATTCACCACTCCACAGAGCGTTTGATATGCAGAACCGGCGATATCTTGATATTCGTGGTGTTTCCAGCTGAGATATGCAATTTCTGCGATAATCTTGGTGAGTCTTCTGTCAGAAGTATGCAGAATTATCTAGATCCCTCTTTTCGAGCTATTTAATGCGAGAAACACGTTACCTGGTGTTTTCACCACTTCACAGTGCGTTTGATATGCAGAACCGGCGACATCTTGATTTTCGTGAGGTTTCAAGCTGAGATATGCATTTTCTGCGATAATATTGGTGAGACTTCAGTCAGAAGTATGCAGAAACATCTAGATTGCTCGTTTCGAGCTATTTAACGCGAGAAACACGTTATCTTGTGTTTTCACCACTCCACAGTGCCTTTGATATGCAGAACCGGCGACATCTTGGCTGTCGTCGGGTATCAAGCTGAGATATGCATTTTCTACCATAATCTTGGTCAGACTTCTGGCAGAAGTATGCAGAATCATCTAGATCGCTCGTTTGGAGCTATTTAACGCGAGAAACACGTTATCTGGTGTTTTCACCACTCCACAGTGCGTTTGATATGCAGAACCGGCGACATCTTGGCTTTCGTCGGGTAACAAGCTGAGATATGCATTTTCTGCGATAATCTTGGTGAGACTTCAGTCAGAAGTAGGCAGAATCATTTAGACCGCTCGTTTCGAGCTGCTTAATGCGAGAAACACGTTTTCTGGTGTTTTCACCACTCCACAGTGCGTTTGATATGCAGAACCGGCGACATCTTGGCTGTCGTCGGGTATCAAGCTGAGACATGCTTTTCTGCGATATTCTTGGTGATTCTTCTGTCAGAAGTATGCAGAATCATCGAGAACGCTCTTTTCGAGCTGCTTAATGCGAGAAACACGTTATCTGGTGTTTTCACCACTCCACAGTGCGTTTGATATGCAGAACCGGCGACTTCTTGGCTTTCGTTGGGTATCAAGCTAGGATATGCATTTTCTACGATAATCTTGCTGATACTTCTGTCAGAAGTATGCAGAATCTTCAAGAACGCTCTTTTCGAGCTACTTAATGCGAGAAACACGTTTTCTGGTGTATTCACCACTCCACAGTACGTTTGACATGCAGAACCGAAGATATCTTGGTTTCGGTCGGGTTTCAAGCTGAGACATGCATTTTCTGCGATAATCTTGGTGATTCTTCTGTCAGAAGTATGCAGAATCATCGAGAACGCTCTTTTCGAGCTGTTTAATGCGAGAAACACGTTATCTGGTGTTTTCACCACTCCACAGTGCGTTTGATATGCAGAACCGGGGTCATCTTGATTTTCGTGAGGTTTCAAGGTGAGATATGCATTTTTTGCGATAATATTGGTGAGACTTCAGTCAGAAGTATGCAGAATCACCTAGATCGCTCGTTTCGAGCTACTTAATGCGAGAAACACGTTTTCTGGTGTTTTCACCACTCCACAGAACGTTTTATGTGCAGTACCGGCGACATCTTGGATTTCGTCGGGTTTCAAGCTGAGATATGCATTTTCTGCGATAATCTTGGTGAGACATCAGTCAGAAGTATGCATAATCATCTAGATCGCTCGTTTCGAGCTGTTTAATGCGAGAAACAGGTTATCTGGTGTTTTCACCACTCCACAGTGCGTTTGATATGCAGAACCGGCGACATCTTGGCTGTCGTCGGGTATCAAGCTGAGATATGCATTTTCTGCGATAATCTTGGTGAGTCTTCTGTCAGAAGTATGCAGAATCATCTAGATTGCACTTTTCGAGCTATTTAATGCGAGAAATACGTTTTCTGGTGTATTCACCACTCCACAGAGCGTTTGATATGCAGAACCGGCGATATCTTGATATTCGTGGTGTTTCTAGCTGAGATATGCATTTTCTGCGATAATCTTGGTGAGTCTACTGTCAGAAGTATGCAGAATCATCGAGATCCCTCTTTTCGAGCTATTTTATGCGAGAAAAACGTCATCTGGTGTTTTCACCACTCCACAGTGCGTTGGATATGCAGAACCGGCGACATCTTGATTTTCGTGAGGTTTCCCGCTGAGATATGCATTTTCTGCGATAATCTTGGTGAGTCTTCTGTCAGAAGTATGCAGATTCATCGAGATAGCTCTTTTCGAGCTCTTTAATGCGAGAAACACTTTATCTAGTTGTTTTCACCACTCCACAGTGCGTTTGGTATGCAGAACCGGCGACATCTTGATTTTCGTGAGGTTTCAAGCTGAGATATGCATTTTCTGCGATAATATTGGTGAGACTTCAGTCAGAAGTATGCAGAATCATCTAGATCGCTCGTTTGGAGCTATTTAACGCGAGAAACACGTTTTCTGGTGTTTTCACCACTCCGCAGTGCGTTTGATATGCAGAACCGGCGACATCTTGGATTTCGTCGGGGTTCAAGCTGAGATATGGATTTTCTGCGATAATCTTGGTGAGACTTCATTCAGAAGTATGCAGAATCATCTAGATCGCTCTTCTCGAGCTATTTAATGCGAGAAACACGTTTTCTGGTGTATTCACCACTCCACAGAGCGTTTGATATGCAGAACCGGCGATATCTTGATATTCGTGGTGTTTCCAGCTGAGATATGCAATTTCTGCGATAATCTTGGTGAGTCTTCTGTCAGAAGTATGCAGAATTATCTAGATCCCTCTTTTCGAGCTATTTAATGCGAGAAACACGTTACCTGGTGTTTTCACCACTTCACAGTGCGTTTGATATGCAGAACCGGCGACATCTTGATTTTCGTGAGGTTTCAAGCTGAGATATGCATTTTCTGCGATAATATTGGTGAGACTTCAGTCAGAAGTATGCAGAAACATCTAGATTGCTCGTTTCGAGCTATTTAACGCGAGAAACACGTTATCTTGTGTTTTCACCACTCCACAGTGCCTTTGATATGCAGAACCGGCGACATCTTGGCTGTCGTCGGGTATCAAGCTGAGATATGCATTTTCTACCATAATCTTGGTCAGACTTCTGGCAGAAGTATGCAGAATCATCTAGATCGCTCGTTTGGAGCTATTTAACGCGAGAAACACGTTATCTGGTGTTTTCACCACTCCACAGTGCGTTTGATATGCAGAACCGGCGACATCTTGGCTTTCGTCGGGTAACAAGCTGAGATATGCATTTTCTGCGATAATCTTGGTGAGACTTCAGTCAGAAGTAGGCAGAATCATTTAGACCGCTCGTTTCGAGCTGCTTAATGCGAGAAACACGTTTTCTGGTGTTTTCACCACTCCACAGTGCGTTTGATATGCAGAACCGGCGACATCTTGGCTGTCGTCGGGTATCAAGCTGAGACATGCTTTTCTGCGATATTCTTGGTGATTCTTCTGTCAGAAGTATGCAGAATCATCGAGAACGCTCTTTTCGAGCTGCTTAATGCGAGAAACACGTTATCTGGTGTTTTCACCACTCCACAGTGCGTTTGATATGCAGAACCGGCGACTTCTTGGCTTTCGTTGGGTATCAAGCTAGGATATGCATTTTCTACGATAATCTTGCTGATACTTCTGTCAGAAGTATGCAGAATCTTCAAGAACGCTCTTTTCGAGCTACTTAATGCGAGAAACACGTTTTCTGGTGTATTCACCACTCCACAGTACGTTTGACATGCAGAACCGAAGATATCTTGGTTTCGGTCGGGTTTCAAGCTGAGACATGCATTTTCTGCGATAATCTTGGTGATTCTTCTGTCAGAAGTATGCAGAATCATCGAGAACGCTCTTTTCGAGCTGTTTAATGCGAGAAACACGTTATCTGGTGTTTTCACCACTCCACAGTGCGTTTGATATGCAGAACCGGGGTCATCTTGATTTTCGTGAGGTTTCAAGGTGAGATATGCATTTTTTGCGATAATATTGGTGAGACTTCAGTCAGAAGTATGCAGAATCACCTAGATCGCTCGTTTCGAGCTACTTAATGCGAGAAACACGTTTTCTGGTGTTTTCACCACTCCACAGAACGTTTTATGTGCAGTACCGGCGACATCTTGGATTTCGTCGGGTTTCAAGCTGAGATATGCATTTTCTGCGATAATCTTGGTGAGACATCAGTCAGAAGTATGCATAATCATCTAGATCGCTCGTTTCGAGCTGTTTAATGCGAGAAACAGGTTATCTGGTGTTTTCACCACTCCACAGTGCGTTTGATATGCAGAACCGGCGACATCTTGGCTGTCGTCGGGTATCAAGCTGAGATATGCATTTTCTGCGATAATCTTGGTGAGTCTTCTGTCAGAAGTATGCAGAATCATCTAGATTGCACTTTTCGAGCTATTTAATGCGAGAAATACGTTTTCTGGTGTATTCACCACTCCACAGAGCGTTTGATATGCAGAACCGGCGATATCTTGATATTCGTGGTGTTTCTAGCTGAGATATGCATTTTCTGCGATAATCTTGGTGAGTCTACTGTCAGAAGTATGCAGAATCATCGAGATCCCTCTTTTCGAGCTATTTTATGCGAGAAAAACGTCATCTGGTGTTTTCACCACTCCACAGTGCGTTGGATATGCAGAACCGGCGACATCTTGATTTTCGTGAGGTTTCCCGCTGAGATATGCATTTTCTGCGATAATCTTGGTGAGTCTTCTGTCAGAAGTATGCAGAATCATCGGGATCGCTCTTTTCGAGCTATTTAATGCGAGAAACACGTTTTCTGGTGTATTCACCACTCCACAGCACGTTTGACATGCAGAACCGAAGATATCTTGGTTTCGGTCGGGTTTCAAGCTGACACATGCATTTTCTGCGATAATCTTGGTGATTCTTCTGTCAGAAGTGTGCAGAATCATCGAGAACGCTCTTTTCGAGCTGTTTAATGCGAGAAACACGTTATCTGGTGTTTTCACCACTCCACAGTGCGTTTGATATGCAGAACCGGGGTCGTCTTGATTTTCGTGAGGTTTCAAGGTGAGATATGCATTTTTTGCGATAATATTGGTGAGACTTCAGTCAGAAGGATGCAGAATCATCTAGATCGCTCGTTTCGAGCTGCTTAATGCGAGAAACACGTATTCTGGTGTCTTCACCTCTCCATAGTGTGTTTGATATGCAGAACCGGCGACATCTTGGATTTCGTCGGGTTTCAAGCTGAGATATGCATTTTCTGCGATAATCTTGGTGAGACTTCAGTCAGAAGTAGGCAGAATCATTTAGACCGCTCGTTTCGAGCTGCTTAATGCGAGAAACACGTTATCTGGTGTTTTCACCACTCCACAGTGCGTTTGATATGCAGAACCGGCGACTTCTTGGCTTTCGTTGGGTATCAAGCTAGGATATGCATTTTCTACGATAATCTTGCTGATACTTCTGTCAGAAGTATGCAGAATCTTCAAGAACGCTCTTTTCGAGCTACTTAATGCGAGAAACACGTTTTCTGGTGTATTCACCACTCCACAGTACGTTTGACATGCAGAACCGAAGATATCTTGGTTTCGGTCGGGTTTCAAGCTGAGACATGCATTTTCTGCGATAATCTTGGTGATTCTTCTGTCAGAAGTATGCAGAATCATCGAGAACGCTCTTTTCGAGCTGTTTAATGCGAGAAACACGTTATCTGGTGTTTTCACCACTCCACAGTGCGTTTGATATGCAGAACCGGGGTCATCTTGATTTTCGTGAGGTTTCAAGGTGAGATATGCATTTTTTGCGATAATATTGGTGAGACTTCAGTCAGAAGTATGCAGAATCACCTAGATCGCTCGTTTCGAGCTACTTAATGCGAGAAACACGTTTTCTGGTGTTTTCACCACTCCACAGAACGTTTTATGTGCAGTACCGGCGACATCTTGGATTTCGTCGGGTTTCAAGCTGAGATATGCATTTTCTGCGATAATCTTGGTGAGACATCAGTCAGAAGTATGCATAATCATCTAGATCGCTCGTTTCGAGCTGTTTAATGCGAGAAACACGTTATCTGGTGTTTTCACCACTCCACAGTGCGTTTGATATGCAGAACCGGCGACATCTTGGCTGTCGTCGGGTATCAAGCTGAGATATGCATTTTCTGCGATAATCTTGGTGAGTCTTCTGTCAGAAGTATGCAGAATCATCTAGATTGCACTTTTCGAGCTATTTAATGCGAGAAATACGTTTTCTGGTGTATTCACCACTCCACAGAGCGTTTGATATGCAGAACCGGCGATATCTTGATATTCGTGGTGTTTCTAGCTGAGATATGCATTTTCTGCGATAATCTTGGTGAGTCTACTGTCAGAAGTATGCAGAATCATCGAGATCCCTCTTTTCGAGCTATTTTATGCGAGAAAAACGTCATCTGGTGTTTTCACCACTCCACAGTGCGTTGGATATGCAGAACCGGCGACATCTTGATTTTCGTGAGGTTTCCCGCTGAGATATGCATTTTCTGCGATAATCTTGGTGAGTCTTCTGTCAGAAGTATGCAGAATCATCGGGATCGCTCTTTTCGAGCTATTTAATGCGAGAAACACGTTTTCTGGTGTATTCACCACTCCACAGCACGTTTGACATGCAGAACCGAAGATATCTTGGTTTCGGTCGGGTTTCAAGCTGACACATGCATTTTCTGCGATAATCTTGGTGATTCTTCTGTCAGAAGTGTGCAGAATCATCGAGAACGCTCTTTTCGAGCTGTTTAATGCGAGAAACACGTTATCTGGTGTTTTCACCACTCCACAGTGCGTTTGATATGCAGAACCGGGGTCGTCTTGATTTTCGTGAGGTTTCAAGGTGAGATATGCATTTTTTGCGATAATATTGGTGAGACTTCAGTCAGAAGTATGCAGAATCATCTAGATCGCTCGTTTCGAGCTGCTTAATGCGAGAAACACGTATTCTGGTGTCTTCACCTCTCCATAGTGTGTTTGATATGCAGAACCGGCGACATCTTGGATTTCGTCGGGTTTCAAGCTGAGATATGCATTTTCTGCGATAATCTTGGTGAGACTTCAGTCAGAAGTAGGCAGAATCATTTAGACCGCTCGTTTCGAGCTGCTTAATGCGAGAAACACGTATTCTGGTGTCTTCACCTCTCCATAGTGTGTTTGATATGCAGAACCGGGGTCGTCTTGATTTTCGTGAGGTTTCAAGGTGAGATATGCATTTTTTGCGATAATATTGGTGAGACTTCAGTCAGAAGTATGCAGAATCATCGAGATCGCTCTTTTCGAGCTACTTAATGCGAGAAACACGTTTTCTGGTGTTTTCACCACTCCACAGAACGTTTTATGTGCAGAACAGGCGACATCTTGGATTTCGTCGGGTTTCAAGCTGAGATATACATTTTCTGCGATAATCTTGGTGAGACTTCAGTCAGAAGTAGGCAGAATCATTTAGACCGCTCGTTTCGAGCTGCTTAATGCGAGAAACACGTATTCTGGTGTCTTCACCTCTCCATAGTGTGTTTGATATGCAGAACCGGCGACATCTTGGATTTCGTCGGGGTTCAAGCTGAGATATGCATTTTCTGCGATAATCTTGGTGAGACATCAGTCAGAAGTATGCAGAATCATCTAGATCGCTCGTTTCGAGCTATTTAATGCGAGAAACACATTATCTGGTGTTTTCACCACTCCACAGTGCGTTTGATATGCAGAACCGGCGACATCTTGGCTGTCGTCGGGTATCAAGCTGAGATATGCATTTTCTGCGATAATCTTGGTGAGTCTTCTGTCAGAAGTATGCAGAATCATCTAGATTGCACTTTTCGAGCTATTTAATGCGAGAAACACGCTTTCTGGTGTATTCACCACACCACAGTACGTTTGACATGCAGAACCGGAGATATCTTGGTTTCGAACGGGTTTCAAGCTGAGATATGCATTTTCTACGATAATCATGGTGAGACTTCTGTCAGAAGTATGCAGAATCATCGAGATCGCTCTTTTCGAGCTATTTAATGCGAGAAACACGTTATCGGGTGTTTTCGCCACTCCACAGTGCGTTTCACATGCAGAACCGGAGATATCTTGGTTACGGTCGGGATTCAAGCTGAGATATGCATTTTCTACGATAATCGTGTTGAGACTTCTATCAGAAGTATGCAGATTCATCGAGATAGCTCTTTTCGAGCTCTTTAATGCGAGAAACACTTTATCTAGTTGTTTTCACCACTCCACAGTGCGTTTGGTATGCAGAACCGGCGACATCTTGATTTTCGTGAGGTTTCAAGCTGAGATATGCATTTTCTGCGATAATATTGGTGAGACTTCAGTCAGAAGTATGCAGAATCATCTAGATCGCTCGTTTGGAGCTATTTAACGCGAGAAACACGTTTTCTGGTGTTTTCACCACTCCGCAGTGCGTTTGATATGCAGAACCGGCGACATCTTGGATTTCGTCGGGGTTCAAGCTGAGATATGGATTTTCTGCGATAATCTTGGTGAGACTTCATTCAGAAGTATGCAGAATCATCTAGATCGCTCTTCTCGAGCTATTTAATGCGAGAAACACGTTTTCTGGTGTATTCACCACTCCACAGAGCGTTTGATATGCAGAACCGGCGATATCTTGATATTCGTGGTGTTTCCAGCTGAGATATGCAATTTCTGCGATAATCTTGGTGAGTCTTCTGTCAGAAGTATGCAGAATTATCTAGATCCCTCTTTTCGAGCTATTTAATGCGAGAAACACGTTACCTGGTGTTTTCACCACTTCACAGTGCGTTTGATATGCAGAACCGGCGACATCTTGATTTTCGTGAGGTTTCAAGCTGAGATATGCATTTTCTGCGATAATATTGGTGAGACTTCAGTCAGAAGTATGCAGAAACATCTAGATTGCTCGTTTCGAGCTATTTAACGCGAGAAACACGTTATCTTGTGTTTTCACCACTCCACAGTGCGTTTGATATGCAGAACCGGCGACATCTTGGCTGTCGTCGGGTATCAAGCTGAGATATGCATTTTCTACCATAATCTTGGTGAGACTTCTGGCAGAAGTATGCAGAATCATCTAGATCGCTCGTTTGGAGCTATTTAACGCGAGAAACACGTTATCTGGTGTTTTCACCACTCCACAGTGCGTTTGATATGCAGAACCGGCGACATCTTGGCTTTCGTCGGGTAACAAGCTGAGATATGCATTTTCTGCGATAATCTTGGTGAGACTTCAGTCAGAAGTAGGCAGAATCATTTAGACCGCTCGTTTCGAGCTGCTTAATGCGAGAAACACGTTTTCTGGTGTTTTCACCACTCCACAGTGCGTTTGATATGCAGAACCGGCGACATCTTGGCTGTCGTCGGGTATCAAGCTGAGACATGCTTTTCTGCGATATTCTTGGTGATTCTTCTGTCAGAAGTATGCAGAATCATCGAGAACGCTCTTTTCGAGCTGCTTAATGCGAGAAACACGTTATCTGGTGTTTTCACCACTCCACAGTGCGTTTGATATGCAGAACCGGCGACTTCTTGGCTTTCGTTGGGTATCAAGCTAGGATATGCATTTTCTACGATAATCTTGCTGATACTTCTGTCAGAAGTATGCAGAATTTTCAAGAACGCTCTTTTCGAGCTACTTAATGCGAGAAACACGTTTTCTGGTGTATTCACCACTCCACAGTACGTTTGACATGCAGAACCGAAGATATCTTGGTTTCGGTCGGGTTTCAAGCTGAGACATGCATTTTCTGCGATAATCTTGGTGATTCTTCTGTCAGAAGTATGCAGAATCATCGAGAACGCTCTTTTCGAGCTGTTTAATGCGAGAAACACGTTATCTGGTGTTTTCACCACTCCACAGTGCGTTTGATATGCAGAACCGGGGTCATCTTGATTTTCGTGAGGTTTCAAGCTGAGACATGCATTTTCTGCGATAATCTTGGTGAGTCTACAGTACAGATGTATGCAGAATCATCGAGATCCCTCTTTTCGAGCTATTTAGTGCGAGAAACACGTTATCTGGTGTTTTCACCACTCCACAGTGCGTTTGATATGCAGAACCGGCGACATCTTGATTTTCGTGAGGTTTCAAGCTGAGATATGCATTTTCTGCGATAATCTTGGTGAGTCTTCTGTCAGAAGTATGCAGAATCATCTAGATCGCTCGTTTCGAGCTATTTAACGCGTGAAACACTTTATCTGGTGTTTTCACCACTCCACAGTGCGTTTGACATGCAGAACCGGCGACATCTTGGCTGTCGTCGGGAATCAGGCTGAGATATGCATTTTCTACCATAATCTTGGTGAGACTTCTGGCAGAAGTATGCAGAATCATCTAGATTGCACTTTTCGAGCTATTTAATGCGAGAAACACGTTTTCTGGTGTATTCACCACTCCACAGCACGTTTGACATGCAGAACCGAAGATATCTTGGTTTCGGTCGGGTTTCAAGCTGACACATGCATTTTCTGCGATAATCTTGGTGATTCTTCTGTCAGAAGTGTGCAGAATCATCGAGAACGCACTTTTCGAGCTGTTTAATGCGAGAAACACGTTATCTGGTGTTTTCACCACTCCACAGTGCGTTTGATATGCAGAACCGGGGTCGTCTTGATTTTCGTGAGGTTTCAAGGTGAGATATGCATTTTTTGCGATAATATTGGTGAGACTTCAGTCAGAAGTATGCAGAATCATCTAGATCGCTCGTTTCGAGCTACTTAATGCGAGAAACACGTTTTCTGGTGTTTTCACCACTCCACAGAACGTTTTATGTGCAGAACCGGCGACATCTTGGATTTCGTCGGGTTTCAAGCTGAGATATGCATTTTCTGCGATAATCTTGGTGAGACTTCAGTCAGAAGTAGGCAGAATCATTTAGACCGCTCGTTTCGAGCTGCTTAATGCGAGAAACACGTATTCTGGTGTCTTCACCTCTCCATAGTGTGTTTGATATGCAGAACCGGCGACATCTTGGATTTCGTCGGGGTTCAAGCTGAGATATGCATTTTCTGCGATAATCTTGGTGAGACATCAGTCAGAAGTATGCAGAATCATCTAGATCGCTCGTTTCGAGCTATTTAATGCGAGAAACACATTATCTGGTGTTTTCACCACTCCACAGTGCGTTTGATATGCAGAACCGGCGACATCTTGGCTGTCGCCGGGTATCAAGCTGAGATATGCATTTTCTGCGATAATCTTGGTGAGACTTCAGTCAGAAGTACGCAGAATCATCTAGATCGCTCGTTTCGAGCTATTTAATGCGAGAAACACGTTATCTGGTGTTTTCACCACTCCACAGTGCGTTTGATATGCAGAACCCGCGACATCTTGGCTGTCGTCGGGTATCAAGCTGAGATATGCATTTTCTACGATAATCATGGTGAGACTTCTGTCAGAAATATGCAGAATCATCTAGATCGCTCGTTTGGAGCTATTTAACGCGAGAAACACGTTATCTAGTGTTTTCACCACTCCACAGTGCGTTTGAAATGCAGATCCGGCGACATCTTGATTTTCGTGAGGTTTCCAGCTGACATATGCGTTTTCTACGATAATCTTGGTTGAGACTTCTGTCAGAAGTATGCAGAATCATCTAGATCGCTCGTTTCGAGCTATTTAATGCGAGAAACACGTTATCTGGTGTTTTCACCACTCCACAGTGCGTTTGATATGCAGAACCGGCGACATCTTGGCTGTCGTCGGGTATCAAGCTGAGATATGCATTTTCTGCGATAATCTTGGTGAGTCTTCTGTCAGAAGTATGCAGAATCATCTAGATTGCACTTTTCGAGCTATTTAATGCGAGAAACACGCTTTCTGGTGTATTCACCACACCACAGTACGTTTGACATGCAGAACCGGAGATATCTTGGTTTCGAACGGGTTTCAAGCTGAGATATGCATTTTCTACGATAATCATGGTGAGACTTCTGTCAGAAGTATGCAGAATCATCGAGATCGCTCTTTTCGAGCTATTTAATGCGAGAAACACGTTATCGGGTGTTTTCGCCACTCCACAGTGCGTTTGACATGCAGAACCGGAGATATCTTGGTTACGGTCGGGATTCAAGCTGAGATATGCATTTTCTACGATAATCGTGTTGAGACTTCTATCAGAAGTATGCAGATTCATCGAGATCCCTCTTTTCGAGCTCTTTAATGCGAGAAACACTTTATCTAGTTGTTTTCACCACTCCACAGTGCGTTTGGTATGCAGAACCGGCGACATCTTGATTTTCGTGAGGTTTCAAGCTGAGATATGCATTTTCTGCGATAATATTGGTGAGACTTCAGTCAGAAGTATGCAGAATCATCTAGATCGCTCGTTTGGAGCTATTTAACGCGAGAAACACGTTTTCTGGTGTTTTCACCACTCCGCAGTGCGTTTGATATGCAGAACCGGCGACATCTTGGATTTCGTCGGGGTTCAAGCTGAGATATGGATTTTCTGCGATAATCTTGGTGAGACTTCATTCAGAAGTATGCAGAATCATCTAGATCGCTCTTCTCGAGCTATTTAATGCGAGAAACACGTTTTCTGGTGTATTCACCACTCCACAGAGCGTTTGATATGCAGAACCGGCGATATCTTGATATTCGTGGTGTTTCCAGCTGAGATATGCATTTTCTGCGATAATCTTGGTGAGTCTTCTGTCAGAAGTATGCAGAATTATCTAGATCCCTCTTTTCGAGCTATTTAATGCGAGAAACACGTTACCTGGTGTTTTCACCACTTCACAGTGCGTTTGATATGCAGAACCGGCGACATCTTGGCTTTCGTCGGGTAACAAGCTGAGATATGCATTTTCTGCGATAATCTTGGTGAGACTTCAGTCAGAAGTAGGCAGAATCATTTAGACCGCTCGTTTCGAGCTGCTTAATGCGAGAAACACGTTTTCTGGTGTTTTCACCACTCCACAGTGCGTTTGATATGCAGAACCGGCGACATCTTGGCTGTCGTCGGGTATCAAGCTGAGACATGCATTTTCTGCGATATTCTTGGTGATTCTTCTGTCAGAAGTATGCAGAATCATCGAGAACGCTCTTTTCGAGCTGCTTAATGCGAAAAACACGTTATCTGGTGTTTTCACCACTCCACAGTGCGTTTGATATGCAGAACCGGCGACTTCTTGGCTTTCGTTGGGTATCAAGCTAGGATATGCATTTTCTACGATAATCTTGCTGATACTTCTGTCAGAAGTATGCAGAATCTTCAAGAACGCTCTTTTCGAGCTACTTAATGCGAGAAACACGTTTTCTGGTGTATTCACCACTCCACAGTACGTTTGACATGCAGAACCGAAGATATCTTGGTTTCGGTCGGGTTTCAAGCTGAGACATGCATTTTCTGCGATAATCTTGGTGATTCTTCTGTCAGAAGTATGCAGAATCATCTAGATCGCTCGTTTCGAGCTACTTAATGCGAGAAACACGTTTTCTGGTGTTTTCACCACTCCACAGAACGTTTTATGTGCAGTACCGGCGACATCTTGGATTTCGTCGGGTTTCAAGCTGAGATATGCATTTTCTGCGATAATCTTGGTGAGTCTACAGTACAGATGTATGCAGAATCATCGAGATCCCTCTTTTCGAGCTATTTAGTGCGAGAAACACGTTATCTGGTGTTTTCACCACTCCACAGTGCGTTTGACATGCAGAACCGGCGACATCTTGGCTGTCGTCGGGTATCAGGCTGAGATATGCATTTTCTACCATAATCTTGGTGAGACTTCTGGCAGAAGTATGCAGAATCATCTAGATTGCACTTTTCGAGCTATTTAATGCGAGAAACACGTTTTCTGGTGTATTCACCACTCCACAGCACGTTTGACATGCAGAACCGAAGATATCTTGGTTTCGGTCGGGTTTCAAGCTGACACATGCATTTTCTGCGATAATCTTGGTGATTCTTCTGTCAGAAGTGTGCAGAATCATCGAGAACGCTCTTTTCGAGCTGTTTAATGCGAGAAACACGTTATCTGGTGTTTTCACCACTCCACAGTGCGTTTGATATGCAGAACCGGGGTCGTCTTGATTTTCGTGAGGTTTCAAGGTGAGATATGCATTTTTTGCGATAATATTTGTGAGACTTCAGTCAGAAGTATGCAGAATCATCTAGATCGCTCGTTTCGAGCTACTTAATGCGAGAAACACGTTTTCTGGTGTTTTCACCACTCCACAGAACGTTTTATGTGCAGAACCGGCGACATCTTGGCTGTCGTCGGGTATCAAGCTGAGATATGCATTTTCTGCGATAATCTTGGTGAGACTTCAGTCAGAAGTACGCAGAATCATCTATATCGCTCGTTTCGAGCTATTTAATGCGAGAAACACGTTATCTGGTGTTTTCACCACTCCACAGTGCGTTTGATATGCAGAACCGGCGACATCTTGGCTGTCGTCGGGTATCAAGCTGAGATATGCATTTTCTACGATAATCATGGTAAGACTTCTGTCAGAAATATGCAGAATCATCTAGATCGCTCGTTTGGAGCTATTTAACGCGAGAAACACGTTATCTAGTGTTTTCACCACTCCACAGTGCGTTTGAAATGCAGATCCGGCGACATCTTGATTTTCGTGAGGTTTCCAGCTGACATATGCGTTTTCTACGATAATCTTGGTTGAGACTTCTGTCAGAAGTATGCAGAATCATCTAGATCGCTCGTTTCGAGCTATTTAATGCGAGAAACACGTTATCTGGTGTTTTCACCACTCCACAGTGCGTTTGATATGCAGAACCGGCGACATCTTGGCTGTCGTCGGGTAACAAGCTGAGATTTGCATTTTCTGCGATAATCTTGGTGAGACTTCAGTCAGAAGTAGGCAGAATCATTTAGACCGCTCGTTTCGAGCTGCTTAATGCGAGAAACACGTTTTCTGGTGTTTTCACCACTCCACAGTGCGTTTGATATGCAGAACCGGCGACATCTTGGCTGTCGTCGGGTATCAAGCTGAGACATGCATTTTCTGCGATATTCTTGGTGATTCTTCTGTCAGAAGTATGCAGAATCATCGAGAACGCTCTTTTCGAGCTGCTTAATGCGAGAAACACGTTATCTGGTGTTTTCACCACTCCACAGTGCGTTTGATATGCAGAACCGGCGACTTCTTGGCTTTCGTTGGGTATCAAGCTAGGATATGCATTTTCTACGATAATCTTGCTGATACTTCTGTCAGAAGTATGCAGAATCTTCAAGAACGCTCTTTTCGAGCTACTTAATGCGAGAAACACGTTTTCTGGTGTATTCACCACTCCACAGTACGTTTGACATGCAGAACCGAAGATATCTTGGTTTCGGTCGGGTTTCAAGCTGAGACATGCATTTTCTGCGATAATCTTGGTGATTCTTCTGTCAGAAGTATGCAGAATCATCGAGAACGCTCTTTTCGAGCTGTTTAATGCGAGAAACACGTTATCTGGTGTTTTCACCACTCCACAGTGCGTTTGATATGCAGAACCGGGGTCATCTTGATTTTCGTGAGGTTTCAAGGTGAGATATGCATTTTTTGCGATAATATTGGTGAGACTTCAGTCAGAAGTATGCAGAATCACCTAGATCGCTCGTTTCGAGCTACTTAATGCGAGAAACACGTTTTCTGGTGTTTTCACCACTCCACAGAACGTTTTATGTGCAGTACCGGCGACATCTTGGATTTCGTCGGGTTTCAAGCTGAGATATGCATTTTCTGCGATAATCTTGGTGAGTCTACAGTACAGATGTATGCAGAATCATCGAGATCCCTCTTTTCGAGCTATTTAGTGCGAGAAACACGTTATCTGGTGTTTTCACCACTCCACAGTGCGTTTGATATGCAGAACCGGCGACATCTTGATTTTCGTGAGGTTTCAAGCTGAGATATGCATTTTCTGCGATAATCTTGGTGAGTCTTCTGTCAGAAGTATGCAGAATCATCTAGATCGCTCGTTTCGAGCTATTTAACGCGAGAAACACTTTATCTGGTGTTTTCACCACTCCACAGTGCGTTTGACATGCAGAACCGGCGACATCTTGGCTGTCGTCGGGTATCAGGCTGAGATATGCATTTTCTACCATAATCTTGGTGAGACTTCTGGCAGAAGTATGCAGAATCATCTAGATTGCACTTTTCGAGCTATTTAATGCGAGATACACGTTATCTGGTGTATTCACCACTCCACAGAGCGTTCGATATGCAGAACCGGCGATATCTTGATATTCGTGGTGTTTCTAGCTGAGATATCCATTTTCTGCGATAGTCTTGGTGAGTCTACTGTCAGATGTATGCAGAATCATCGAGATCCCTCTTTTCGAGCTATTTAGTGCGAGAAACACGTTATCTGGTGTTTTCACCACTCCACAGTGCGTTGGATATGCAGAACCGGCGACATCTTGATTTTCGTGAGGTTTCCAGCTGAGATATGCATTTTCTGCGATAATCTTGGTGAGTCTACTGTCAGATGTATGCAGAATCATCGAGATCCCTCTTTTCGAGCTATTTAATGCGAGAAACACGTTATCGGGTGTTTTCGCCACTCCACAGTGCGTTTGACATGCAGAACCGGAGATATCTTGGTTACGGTCGGGATTCAAGCTGAGATATGCATTTTCTACGATAATCGTGTTGAGACTTCTATCAGAAGTATGCAGAATCATCGAGATAGCTCTTTTCGAGCTCTTTAATGCGAGAAACACTTTATCTAGTTGTTTTCACCACTCCACACTGCGTTTGGTATGCAGAACCGGCGACATCTTGATTTTCGTGAGGTTTCAAGCTGAGATATGCATTTTCTGCGATAATATTGGTGAGACTTCAGTCAGAAGTATGCAGAATCATCTAGATCGCTCGTTTGGAGCTATTTAACGCGAGAATCACGTTTTCTGGTGTTTTCACCACTCCGCAGTGCGTTTGATATGCAGAACCGGCGACATCTTGGATTTCGTCGGGGTTCAAGCTGAGATATGGATTTTCTGCGATAATCTTGGTGAGACTTCATTCAGAAGTATGCAGAATCATCTAGATCGCTCTTCTCGAGCTATTTAATGCGAGAAACACGTTTTCTGGTGTATTCACCACTCCACAGAGCGTTTGATATGCAGAACCGGCGATATCTTGATATTCGTGGTGTTTCCAGCTGAGATATGCATTTTCTGCGATAATCTTGGTGAGTCTTCTGTCAGAAGTATGCAGAATTATCTAGATCCCTCTTTTCGAGCTATTTAATGCGAGAAACACGTTACCTGGTGTTTTCACCACTTCACAGTGCGTTTGATATGCAGAACCGGCGACATCTTGATTTTCGTGAGGTTTCAAGCTGAGATATGCATTTTCTGCGATAATATTGGTGAGACTTCAGTCAGAAGTATGCAGAAACATCTAGATTGCTCGTTTCGAGCTATTTAACGCGAGAAACACGTTATCTTGTGTTTTCACCACTCCACAGTGCGTTTGATATGCAGAACCGGCGACATCTTGGCTGTCGTCGGGTATCAAGCTGAGATATGCATTTTCTACCATAATCTTGGTGAGACTTCTGGCAGAAGTATGCAGAATCATCTAGATCGCTCGTTTGGAGCTATTTAACGCGAGAAACACGTTATCTGGTGTTTTCACCACTCCACAGTGCGTTTGATATGCAGAACCGGCGACATCTTGGCTTTCGTCGGGTAACAAGCTGAGATATGCATTTTCTGCGATAATCTTGGTGAGACTTCAGTCAGAAGTAGGCATAATCATTTAGACCGCTCGTTTCGAGCTGCTTAATGCGAGAAACACGTTTTCTGGTGTTTTCACCACTCCACAGTGCGTTTGATATGCAGAACCGGCGACATCTTAGCTGTCGTCGGGTATCAAGCTGAGATATGCATTTTCTGCGATAATCTTGGTGAGTCTTCTGTCAGAAGTATGCAGAATTGTCTAGATCCCTCTTTTCGTGCTATTTAATGCGAGAAACACGTTACCTGGTGTTTTCACCACTTCACAGTGCGTTTGATATGCAGAACCGGCGACATCTTGGCTTTCGTCGGGGTTCAAGCTGAGATATGCATTTTCTGCGATAATCTTGGTGAGACGTCAATCAGAAGTATGCAGAATCTTCGAGAACGCTCTTTTCGAGCTACTTAATTCGAGAAACACGTTTTCTGGTGTATTCACCACTCCACAGTACGTTTGACATGCAGAACCGAAGATATCTTGGTTTCGGTCGGGTTTCAAGCTGAGACATGCATTTTCTGCGATAATCTTGGTGATTCTTCTGTCAGAAGTATGCAGAATCATCGAGAACGCTCTTTTCGAGCTGTTTAATGCGAGAAACACGTTATCTGGTGTTTTCACCACTGCACAGTGCGTTTGATGTGCCGAACCGGAGATGACTTGGTTTTCGTGAGGTTTTAAGCTGAGATATGCTATTTCTGCGATAATCTTGGTGAGACTTCATTCAGAAGTATGCAGAATCATCTAGATCGCTCTTCTCGAGCTATTTAATGCGAGAAACACGTTTTCTGGTGTATTCACCACTCCACAGAGCGTTTGATATGCAGAACCGGCGATATCTTGATATTCGTGGTGTTTCCAGCTGAGATATGCATTTTCTGCGATAATCTTGGTGAGTCTTCTGTCAGAAGTATGCAGAATTATCGAGATCCCTCTTTTCGAGCTATTTAATGCGAGAAACACGTTACCTGGTGTTTTCACCACTCCACAGTGCGTTTGATATGCAGAACCGGCGACATCTTGGCTTTCGTCGGGGTTCAAGCTGAGATATGCATTTTCTACGATAATCTTGCTGATACTTCTGTCAGAAGTATGCAGAACCTTCAAGAACGCTCTTTTCGAGCTACTTAATGCGAGAAACACGTTTTCTGGTGTATTCACCACTCCACAGTACGTTTGACATGCAGAACCGAAGATATCTTGGTTTCGGTCGGGTTTCAAGCTGAGACATGCATTTTCTATGATAATCTTGGTGATTCTTCTGTCAGAAGTATGCAGAATCATCGAGAACGCTCTTTTCGAGCTGTTTAATGCGAGAAACACGTTATCTGGTGTTTTCACCACTCCACAGTGCGTTTGATATGCAGAACCGGGGTCATCTTGATTTTCGTGAGGTTTCAAGCTGAGATATGCATTTTCTGCGATAATCTTTATGAGTCTTCTGTCAGAAGTATGCAGAATCATCTAGATCGCTCGTTTCGAGCTATTTAACGCGAGAAACACTTTATCTGGTGTTTTCACCACTCCACAGTGCGTTTGACATGCAGAACCGGCGACATCTTGGCTGTCGTCGGGTATCAGGCTGAGATATGCATTTTCTACCATAATCTTGGTGAGACTTCTGGCAGAAGTATGCAGAATCATCTAGATTGCACTTTTCGAGCTATTTAATGCGAGATACACGTTATCTGGTGTATTCACCACTCCACAGAGCGTTTGATATGCAGAACCGGCGATATCTTGATATTCGTGGTGTTTCTAGCTGAGATATGCATTTTCTGCGATAATCTTGGTGAGTCTACTGTCAGATGTATGCAGAATCATCGAGATCCCTCTTTTCGAGCTATTTAGTGCGAGAAACACGTTATCTGGTGTTTTCACCACTCCACAGTGCGTTGGATATGCAGAACCGGCGACATCTTGATTTTCGTGAGGTTTCCAGCTGAGATATGCATTTTCTGTGATAATCTTGGTGAGTCTTCTGTCAGAAGCATGCAGAATCATCGAGATCGCTCTTTTCGAGATACTTAATGCGAGAAACACGTTATCTGGTGTATTCACCACTCCACAGTACGTTTGACATGCAGAACCGGAGATATCTTGATTTTCGTGAGGTTTCCAGCTGACATATGCATTTTCTGCGATAATCTTTATGAGTCTTCTGTCAGAAGTATGCAGAATCATCTAGATCGCTCGTTTCGAGCTATTTAACGCGAGAAACACTTTATCTGGTGTTTTCACCACTCCACAGTGCGTTTGACATGCAGAACCGGCGACATCTTGGCTGTCGTCGGGTATCAGGCTGAGATATGCATTTTCTACCATAATCTTGGTGAGACTTCTGGCAGAAGTATGCAGAATCATCTAGATTGCACTTTTCGAGCTATTTAATGCGAGATACACGTTATCTGGTGTTTTCACCACTCCACAGTGCGTTGGATATGCAGAACCGGCGACATCTTGATTTTCGTGAGGTTTCCAGCTGAGATATGCATTTTCTGCGATAATCTAGGTGAGTCTTCTGTCAGAAGCATGCAGAATCATCGAGATCGCTCTTTTCGAGCTACTTAATGCGAGAAACACGTTATCTTGTGTATTCACCACTCCACAGTACGTTTGACATGCAGAACCGGAGATATCTTGGTTTCGGACGGGTTTCAAGCTGAGACATGCATTTTCTGCGACAATCTTGGTGATTCTTCTGTCAGAAGTATGCAGAATCATCGAGAACGCTCTTTTCGAGCTGTTTAATGCGAGAAACACGTTATCTGGTGTTTTCACCACTCCACAGTGCGTTTGATATGCAGAACCGGCGACTTCTTGGCTTTCGTTGGGTATCAAGCTAGGATATGCATTTTCTACGATAATCTTGCTGATACTTCTGTCAGAAGTATGCAGAATCTTCAAGAACGCTCTTTTCGAGCTACTTAATGCGAGAAACACGTTTTCTGGTGTATTCACCACTCCACAGTACGTTTGACATGCAGAACCGAAGATATCTTGTTTTCGGTCGGGTTTCAAGCTGAGACATGCATTTTCTGCGATAATCTTGGTGATTCTTCTGTCAGAAGTATGCAGAATCATCGAGAACGCTCTTTTCGAGCTGTTTAATACGAGAAACACGTTATCTGGTGTTTTCACCACTCCACAGTGCGTTTGATATGCAGAACCGGAGTCATTTTGATTTTCGTGAGGTTTCAAGGTGAGATATGCATTTTTTGCGATAATATTGGTGAGTCTTCTGTCAGAAGTATGCAGAAACATCTAGATCGCTCTTTTCGAGCTATTTAATGCGAGAAACACGTTTTCTGGTGTATTCACCACTCCACAGAGCGTTTGATATGCAGAACCGGCGATATCATGATATTCGTGGTGTTTCTAGCTGAGATATGCATTTTCTGCGATAATCTTGGTGAGTCTACTGTCAGATGTATGCAGAATCATCGAGATCCCTCTTTTCGAGCTATTTAGTGCGAGAAACACGTTATCTGGTGTTTTCACCACTCCACAGTGCGTTGGATATGCAGAACCGGCGACATCTTGATTTTCATGAGGTTTCCAGCTGAGATATGCATTTTCTGCGATAATCTAGGTGAGTCTTCTGTCAGAAGCATGCAGAATCATCGAGATCGCTCTTTTCGAGCTACTTAATGCGAGAAACACGTTATCTTGTGTATTCACCACTCCACAGTACGTTTGACATGCAGAACCGGAGATATCTTGGTTTCGGACGGGTTTCAAGCTGAGACATGCATTTTCTGCGACAATCTTGGTGATTCTTCTGTCAGAAGTATGCAGAATCATCGAGAACGCTCTTTTCGAGCTGTTTAATGCGAAAAACACGTTATCTGGTGCTTTCACCACTCCACAGTGCGTTTGATGTGCCGAACCGGAGATGACTTGGTTTTCGTGAGGTTTCAAGCTGAGATATGCAATTTCTGCGATAATCTTGGTGAGACTTCATTCAGAAGTATGCAGAATCATCTAGATCGCTCTTCTCGAGCTATTTAATGCGAGAAACACGTTTTCTGGTGTATTCACCACTCCACAGAGCGTTTGATATGCAGAACCGGCGATATCTTGATATTCGTGGTGTTTCCAGCTGAGATATGCATTTTCTGCGATAATCTTGGTGAGTCTTCTGTCAGAAGTATGCAGAATTTTCGAGAACGCTCTTTTCGAGCTACTTAATTCGAGAAACTCGTTTTCTGGTGTTTTCACCACTCCACAGTGCGTTTGATATGCAGAACCGGCGACTTCTTGGCTTTCGTTGGGTATCAAGCTAGGATATGCATTTTCTACGATAATCTTGCTGATACTTCTGTCAGAAGTATGCAGAATCTTCAAGAACGCTCTTTTCGAGCTACTTAATGCGAGAAACACGTTTTCTGGTGTATTCACCACTCCACAGTACGTTTGACATGCAGAACCGGCGACTTCTTGGCTTTCGTTGGGTATCAAGCTAGGATATGCATTTTCTACGATAATCTTGCTGATACTTCTGTCAGAAGTATGCAGAATCTTCAAGAACGCTCTTTTCGAGCTACTTAATGCGAGAAACACGTTTTCTGGTGTATTCACCACTCCACAGTACGTTTGACATGCAGAACCGAAGATATCTTGGTTTCGGTCGGGTTTCAAGCTGAGACATGCATTTTCTATGATAATCGTGGTGATTCTTCTGTCAGAAGTATGCAGAATCATCGAGAACGCTCTTTTCGAGCTGTTTAATGCGAGAAACACGTTATCTGGTGTTTTCACCACTCCACAGTGCGTTTGATATGCAGAACCGGGGTCATCTTGATTTTCGTGAGGTTTCAAGGTGAGATATGCATTTTTTGCGATAATATTGGTGAGACTTCAGTCAGAAGTATGCAGAATCACCTAGATCGCTCGTTTCGAGCTACTTAATGCGAGAAACACGTTTTCTGGTGTTTTCACCACTCCACAGAACGTTTTATGTGCAGTACCGGCGACATCTTGGATTTCGTCGGGTTTCAAGCTGAGATATGCATTTTCTGCGATAATCTTGGTGAGTCTACTGTACAGATGTATGCAGAATCATCGAGATCCCTCTTTTCGAGCTATTTAGTGCGAGAAACACGTTATCTGGTGTTTTCACCACTCCACAGTGCGTTTGATATGCAGAACCGGCGACATCTTGATTTTCGTGAGGTTTCAAGCTGAGATATGCATTTTCGGCGATAATCTTGGTGAGTCTTCTGTCAGAAGTATGCAGAATCATCTAGATCGCTCGTTTCGAGCTATTTAACGCGAGAAACACTTTATCTGGTGTTTTCACCACTCCACAGTGCGTTTGACATGCAGAACCGGCGACATCTTGGCTGTCGTCGGGTATCAGGCTGAGATATGCATTTTCTACCATAATCTTGGTGAGACTTCTGGCAGAAGTATGCAGAATCATCTAGATTGCACTTTTCGAGCTATTTAATGCGAGATACACGTTATCTGGTGTATTCACGACTCCACAGAGCGTTTGATATGCAGAACCGGCGATATCTTGATATTCGTGGTGTTTCTAGCTGAGATATGCATTTTCTGCGATAATCTTGGTGAGTCTACTGTCAGATGTATGCAGAATCATCGAGATCCCTCTTTTCGAGCTATTTAGTGCGAGAAACACGTTATCTGGTGTTTTCACCACTCCACAGTGCGTTGGATATGCAGAACCGGCGACATCTTGATTTTCGTGAGGTTTCCAGCTGAGATATGCATTTTCTGTGATAATCTTGGTGAGTCTTCTGTCAGAAGCATGCAGAATCATCGAGATCGCTCTTTTCGAGCTACTTAATGCGAGAAACACGTTATCTGGTGTATTCACCACTCCACAGTACGTTTGACATGCAGAACCGGAGATATCTTGATTTTCGTGAGGTTTCCAGCTGACATATGCATTTTCTGCGATAATCTTGGTGAGTCTTCTGTCAGAAGTATGCAGAAACATCTAGATCGCTCTTTTCGAGCTATTTAATGCGAGAAACACGTTTTCTGGTGTATTCACCACTCCACAGAGCGTTTGATATGCAGAACCGGCGATATCATGATATTCGTGGTGTTTCTAGCTGAGATATGCATTTTCTGCGATAATCTTGGTGAGTCTACTGTCAGATGTATGCAGAATCATCGAGATCCCTCTTTTCGAGCTATTTAGTGCGAGAAACACGTTATCTGGTGTTTTCACCACTCCACAGTGCGTTGGATATGCAGAACCGGCGACATCTTGATTTTCATGAGGTTTCCAGCTGAGATGTGCATTTTCTGCGATAATCTAGGTGAGTCTTCTGTCAGAAGCATGCAGAATCATCGAGATCGCTCTTTTCGAGCTACTTAATGCGAGAAACACGTTATCTTGTGTATTCACCACTCCACAGTACGTTTGACATGCAGAACCGGAGATATCTTGGTTTCGGACGGGTTTCAAGCTGAGACATGCATTTTCTGCGACAATCTTGGTGATTCTTCTGTCAGAAGTATGCAGAATCATCGAGAACGCTCTTTTCGAGCTGTTTAATGCGAGAAACACGTTATCTGGTGCTTTCACCACTCCACAGTGCGTTTGATGTGCCGAACCGGAGATGACTTGGTTTTCGTGAGGTTTCAAGATGAGATATGCAATTTCTGCGATAATCTTGGTGAGACTTCATTCAGAAGTATGCAGAATCATCTAGATCGCTCTTCTCGAGCTATTTAATGCGAGAAACACGTTTTCTGGTGTATTCACCACTCCACAGAGCGTTTGATATGCAGAACCGGCGATATCTTGATATTCGTGGTGTTTCCAGCTGAGATATGCATTTTCTGCGATAATCTTGGTGAGTCTTCTGTCAGAAGTATGCAGAATTTTCGAGAACGCTCTTTTCGAGCTACTTAATTCGAGAAACACGTTTTCTGGTGTTTTCACCACTCCACAGTGCGTTTGATATGCAGAACCGGCGACTTCTTGGCTTTCGTTGGGTATCAAGCTAGGATATGCATTTTCTACGATAATCTTGCTGATACTTCTGTCAGAAGTATGCAGAATCTTCAAGAACGCTCTTTTCGAGCTACTTAATGCGAGAAACACGTTTTCTGGTGTATTCACCACTCCACAGTACGTTTGACATGCAGAACCGGCGACTTCTTGGCTTTCGTTGGGTATCAAGCTAGGATATGCATTTTCTACGATAATCTTGCTGATACTTCTGTCAGAAGTATGCAGAATCTTCAAGAACGCTCTTTTCGAGCTACTTAATGCGAGAAACACGTTTTCTGGTGTATTCACCACTCCACAGTACGTTTGACATGCAGAACCGAAGATATCTTGGTTTCGGTCGGGTTTCAAGCTCAGACATGCATTTTCTGCGATAATCTTGGTGATTCTTCCGTCAGAAGTATGCAGAATCATCGAGAACGCTCTTTTCGAGCTGTTTAATGCGAGAAACACGTTATCTGGTGTTTTCACCACTCCACAGTGCGTTTGATATGCAGAACCGGCGACTTCTTGGCTTTCGTTGGGTATCAAGCTAGGATATGCATTTTCTACGATAATCTTGCTGATACTTCTGTCAGAAGTATGCAGAATCTTCAAGAACGCTCTTTTCGAGCTACTTAATGCGAGAAACACGTTTTCTGGTGTATTCACCACTCCACAGTACGTTTGACATGCAGAACCGAAGATATCTTGGTTTCGGTCGGGTTTCAAGCTGAGACATGCATTTTCTGCGATAATCTTGGTGATTCTTTTGTCAGAAGTATGCAGAATCATCGAGAACGCTCTTTTCGAGCTGTTTAATACGAGAAACACGTTATCTGGTGTTTTCAGCACTCCACAGTGCGTTTGATATGCAGAACCGGAGTCATTTTGATTTTCGTGAGGTTTCAAGGTGAGATATGCATTTTTTGCGATAATATTGGTGAGACTTCAGTCAGAAGTATGGAGAATCACCTAGATCGCTCGTTTCGAGCTACTTAATGCGAGAAACACGTTTTCTGGTGTTTTGACCACTCCACAGAACGTTTTATGTGCAGTACCGGCGACATCTTGGATTTCGTCGGGTTTCAAGCTGAGATATGCATTTTCTGCGATAATCTTGGGGAGTCTACTGTACACATGTATGCAGAATCATCGAGATCCCTCTTTTCGAGCTATTTAGTGCGAGAAACACGTTATCTGGTGTTTTCACCACTCCACAGTGCGTTTGATATGCAGAACCGGCGACATCTTGATTTTCGTGAGGTTTCAAGCTGAGATATGCATTTTCTGCGATAATATTGGTGAGACTTCAGTCAGAAGTATGCAGAATCATCTAGATCGCTCGTTTCGAGCTATTTAACGCGAGAAACACGTTATCTGGTGTTTTCACCACTCCACAGTGCGTTCGACATGCAGAACCGGCGACATCTTGATTTTCGTGAGGTTTCCAGCTGAGATATGCATTTTCTGCGATAATCTTGGTGAGTCTACTGTCAGATGTATGCAGAATCATCGAGATCCCTCTTTTCGAGCTATTTAGTGCGAGAAACACGTTATCTGGTGTTTTCACCACTCCACAGTGCGTTGGATATGCAGAACCGGCGACATCTTGATTTTCGTGAGGTTTCCAGCTGAGATATGCATTTTCTGCGATACTCTTGGTGAGTCTTCTGTCAGAAGCATGCAGAATCATCGAGATCGCTCTTTTCGAGCTACTTAATGCGAGAAAAACGTTATCTGGTGTATTCACCACTCCACAGTACGTTTGACATGCAGAACCGGAGATATCTTGATTTTCGTGAGGTTTCCAGCTGACATATGCATTTTCTGCGATAATCTTGGTGAGTCTTCTGTCAGAAGTATGCAGAAACATCTAGATCGCTCTTTTCGAGCTATTTAATGCGAGAAACACGTTTTCTGGTGTATTCACCACTCCACAGAGCGTTTGATATGCAGAACCGGCGATATCATGATATTCGTGGTGTTTCTAGCTGAGATATGCATTTTCTGCGATAATCTTGGTGAGTCTACAGTCACATGTATGCAGAATCATCGAGATCCCTCTTCTCGAGCTATTTAGTGCGAGAAACACGTTATCTGGTGTTTTCACCACTCCACAGTGAGTTGGATATGCAGAACCGGCGACATCTTGATTTTCGTGAGGATTCCAGCTGAGATATGCATTTTCTGCGATAATCTAGGTGAGTCTTCTGTCAGAAGCATGCAGAATCATCGAGATCGCTCTTTTCGAGCTACTTAATGCGAGAAACACGTTATCTTGTGTATTCACCACTCCACAGTACGTTTGACATGCAGAACCGGAGATATCTTGGTTTCGGACGGGTTTCAAGCTGAGACATGCATTTTCTGCGATAATCTTGGTGATTCTTCTGTCAGAAGTATGCAGAATCATCGAGAACGCTCTTTTCGAGCTGTTTAATGCGAGAAACACGTTATCTGGTGTTTTCACCACTCCACAGTGCGTTTGATGTGCCGAACCGGAGATGACTTGGTTTTCGTGAGGTTTCAAGCTGAGATATGCAATTTCTGCGATAATCTTGGTGAGACTTCATTCAGAAGTATGCAGAATCATCTAGATCGCTCTTCTCGAGCTATTTAATGCGAGAAACACGTTTTCTGGTGTATTCACCACTCCACAGAGCGTTTGATATGCAGAACCGGCGATATCTTGATATTCGTGGTGTTTCCAGCTGAGATATGCATTTTCTGCGATAATCTTGGTGAGTCTTCTGTCAGAAGTATGCAGAATTATCGAGATCCCTCTTTTCGAGCTATTTAATGCGAGAAACACGTTTCCTGGTGTTTTCACCACTCCACAGTGCGTTTGATATGCAGAACCGGCGACATCTTGGCTTTCGTCGGGGTTCAAGCTGAGATATGCATTTTCTGCGATAATCTTGGTGAGACATCAGTCAGAAGTATGCAGAATCTTCGAGAACGCTCTTTTCGAGCTACTTAATTCGAGAAACACGTTTTCTGGTGTATTCACCACTCCACAGTACGTTTGACATGCAGAACCGAAGATATCTTGGTTTCGGTCGGGTTTCCAGCTGAGACATGCATTTTCTGCGATAATCTTGGTGATTCTTCTGTCAGAAGTATGCAGAATCATCGAGAACGCACTTTTCGAGCTGTTTAATGCGAGAAACACGTTATCTGGTGTTTTGACCACTCCACAGTGCGTTGGATATGCAGAACCGGCGACATCTTGGCTTTCGTTGGGTATCAAGCTAGGATATGCATTTTCTACGATAATCTTGGTGAGTCTACTGTCAGATGTATGCAGAATCATCGAGATCCCTCTTTTCGAGCTATTTAGTGCGAGAAACACGTTATCTGGTGTTTTCACCACTCCACAGTGCGTTGGATATGCAGAACCGGCGACATCTTGATTTTCGAGAGGTTTCCAGCTGAGATGTGCATTTTCTGCGATAATCTTGGTGAGTCTTCTGTCAGAAGCATGCAGAATCATCGAGATCGCTCTTTTCGAGCTACTTAATGCGAGAAAAACGTTATCTGGTGTATTCACCACTCCACAGTACGTTTGACATGCAGAACCGGAGATATCTTGATTTTCGTGAGGTTTCCAGCTGACATATGCATTTTCTGCGATAATCTTGGTGAGTCTTCTGTCAGAAGTATGCAGAAACATCTAGATCGCTCTTTTCGAGCTATTTAATGCGAGAAACACGTTTTCTGGTGTATTCACTACTCCACAGAGCGTTTGATATGCAGAACCGGCGATATCATGATATTCGTGGTGTTTCTAGCTGAGATATGCATTTTCTGCGATAATCTTGGTGAGTCTACTGTCAGATGTATGCAGAATCATCGAGATCCCTCTTTTCGAGCTATTTAGTGCGAGAAACACGTTATCTGGTGTTTTCACCACTCCACAGTGCGTTGGATATGCAGAACCGGCGACATCTTGATTTTCGTGAGGATTCCAGCTGAGATATGCATTTTCTGCGATAATCTTGGTGATTCTTCTGTCAGAAGTATGCAGAATCATCGAGAACGCACTTTTCGAGCTGTTTAATGCGAGAAACACGTTATCTGGTGTTTTGACCACTCCACAGTGCGTTGGATATGCAGAACCGGCGACATCTTGGCTTTCGTTGGGGTTCAAGCTGAGATATGCATTTTCTGCGATAATCTTGGTGATTCTTCTGTCAGAAGTATGCAGAATCTTCGAGAACGCTCTTTTCGAGCTACTTAATTCGAGAAACACGTTTTCTGGTGTATTCACCCCACTCCACAGTACGTTTGACATGCAGAACCGAAGATATCTTGGTTTCGGTCGGGTTTCCAGCTGAGACATGCATTTTCTGCGATAATCTTGGTGATTCTTCTGTCAGAAGTATGCAGAATCATCGAGAACGCACTTTTCGAGCTGTTTAATGCGAGAAACACGTTATCTGGTGTTTTGACCACTCCACAGTGCGTTGGATATGCAGAACCGGCGACATCTTGGCTTTCGTTGGGTATCAAGCTAGGATATGCATTTTCTACGATAATCTTGGTGAGTCTACTGTCAGATGTATGCAGAATCATCGAGATCCCTCTTTTCGAGCTATTTAGTGCGAGAAACACGTTATCTGGTGTTTTCACCACTCCACAGTGCGTTGGATATGCAGAACCGGCGACATCTCGATTTTCGTGAGGTTTCCAGCTGAGATATGCATTTTCTGTGATAATCTTGGTGAGTCTTCTGTCAGAAGCATGCAGAATCATCGAGATCGCTCTTTTCGAGCTACTTAATGCGAGAAAAACGTTATCTGGTGTATTCACCACTCCACAGTACGTTTGACATGCAGAACCGGAGATATCTTGATTTTCGTGAGGTTTCCAGCTGACATATGCATTTTCTGCGATAATCTTGGTGAGTCTTCTGTCAGAAGTATGCAGAAACATCTAGATCGCTCTTTTCGAGCTATTTAATGCGAGAAACACGTTTTCTGGTGTATTCACCACTCCACAGAGCGTTTGATATGCAGAACCGGCGATATCATGATATTCGTGGTGTTTCTAGCTGAGATATGCATTTTCTGCGATAATCTTGGTGAGTCTACTGTCAGATGTATGCAGAATCATCGAGATCCCTCTTTTCGAGCTATTTAGTGCGAGAAACACGTTATCTGGTGTTTTCACCACTCCACAGTGCGTTGGATATGCAGAACCGGCGACATCTTGATTTTCGTGAGGATTCCAGCTGAGATATGCATTTTCTGCGATAATCTAGGTGAGTCTTCTGTCAGAAGCATGCAGAATCATCGAGATCGCTCTTTTCGAGCTACTTAATGCGAGAAACACGTTATCTTGTGTATTCACCACTCCACAGTACGTTTGACATGCAGAACCGGAGATATCTTGGTTTCGGACGGGTTTCAAGCTGAGACATGCATTTTCTGCGATAATCTTGGTGATTCTTCTGTCAGAAGTATGCAGAATCATCGAGAACGCTCTTTTCGAGCTGTTTAATGCGAGAAACACGTTATCTGGTGTTTTCACCACTCCACAGTGCGTTTGATGTGCCGAACCGGAGATGACTTGGTTTTCGTGAGGTTTCAAGCTGAGATATGCAATTTCTGCGATAATCTTGGTGAGACTTCATTCAGAAGTATGCAGAATCATCTAGATCGCTCTTCTCGAGCTATTTAATGCGAGAAACACGTTTTCTGGTGTATTCACCACTCCACAGAGCGTTTGATGTGCCGAACCGGAGATGACTTGGTTTTCGTGAGGTTTCAAGCTGAGATATGCAATTTCTGCGATAATCTTGGTGAGACTTCATTCAGAAGTATGCAGAATCATCTAGATCGCTCTTCTCGAGCTATTTAATGCGAGAAACACGTTTTCTGGTGTTTTCACCACTCCACAGTGCGTTTGATATGCAGAACCGGCGACATCTTGGCTTTCGTCGGGGTTCAAGCTGAGATATGCATTTTCTGCGATAATCTTGGTGAGACATCAGTCAGAAGTATGCAGAATCTTCGAGAACGCTCTTTTCGAGCTACTTAATTCGAGAAACACGTTTTCTGGTGTATTCACCACTCCACAGTACGTTTGACATGCAGAACCGAAGATATCTTGGTTTCGGTCGGGTTTCCAGCTGAGACATGCATTTTCTGCGATAATCTTGGTGATTCTTCTGTCAGAAGTATGCAGAGTCATCGAGAACGCTCTTTTCGAGCTGTTTAATGCGAGAAACACGTTATCTGGAGTTTTCACCACTCCACAGTGCGTTTGATATGCAAAACCGGGGTCATCTTGGATTTCGTCGGGTTTCAAGCTGAGATATGCATTTTCTGTGATAATCTTGGTGAGTCTACTGTACAGATGTATGCAGAATCATCGATATCCCTCTTTTCGAGCTATTTAGTGCGAGAAACACGTTATCTGGTGTTTTCACCACTCCACAGTGCGTTTGATATGCATAACCGGCGACATCTTGATTTTCGTGAGGTTTCAAGCTGAGATATGCATTTTCTGCGATAATATTGGTGAGACTTCAGTCAGAAGTATGCAGAATCATCTAGATCGCTCGTTTCGAGCTATTTAACGCGAGAAACACGTTATCTGGAGTTTTCACCACTCCGCAGTGCGTTTGACATGCAGAACCGGCGACATCTTGGCTGTCGCCGGGTATCAGGCTGAGATATGCATTTTCTGCCATAATCTTGGTGAGACTTCTGGCAGAAGTATGCAGAATCATCTAGATTGCAGTTTTCGAGCTATTTAATGCGAGAAACACGTTATCTGGTGTATTCACCACTCCACAGAGCGTTATATATGCAGAACCGGCGATATCTTGATATTCGTGGTGTTTCTAGCTGAGATATGCATTTTCTGCGATAATCTTGGTGAGACTTCAGTCAGAAGTATGCAGAAACATCTAGATCGCTCTTTTCGAGCTACTTAATGCGAGAAACACGTTATCTTGTGTATTCACCACTCCACAGTACGTTTGACATGCAGAACCGGAGATATCTTGGTTTCGGACGGGTTTCAAGCTGAGATATGCATTTTCTACGATAATCTTGGTGAGACTTCTGTCAGAAGTAAGCAGAATCATCGAGATCGCTCTTTTCGAGCTACTTAATTCGAGAAACACGTTATCTCGTGTTTTCGCCACTCCACAGTGCGTTTGACATGCAGAACCGGAGATATCTTGGTTACGGTCGGGATTCAAGCTGAGATATGCATTTTCTACGTTAGTCGTGTTGAGACTTCTATCAGAAGTATGCAGAATCATCGAGATCCCTCTTTTCGAGCTCTTTAATGCGAGAAACAATTTATCTAGTTGTTTTCACCACTCCACAGTGCGTTTGATATGCAGAACCGGCGACATCTTGATTTTCGTGAGGTTTCAAGCTGAGATATGCATTTTCTGCGATAATATTGGTGAGACTTCAGTCAGAAGTATGCAGAAACTTCTAGATCGCTCGTTTCGAGCTATTTAACGCGAGAAACACGTTATCTGGTGTTTTCACCACTCCACAGTGCGTTTGATATGCAGAACCGGCTACATCTTGGCTGTCGTCGTGTATCAAGCTGAGATATGCATTTTCTGCGATAATCTTGTTGAGTCTTCTGTCAGAAGTATGCAGAATCATCTAGATTGCACTTTTCGAGCTATTTAATGCGAGAAACACGTTTTCTGGTGTATTCACCACTCCACAGAGCGTTTGATATGCAGAACCGGCGATATCTTGATACTCGTGGTGTTTCTAGCTGAGATATGCATTTTCTGCGATAATCTTGGTGAGTCTTCTGTCAGAAGTATGCAGAATTATCGAGATCCCTCTTTTCGAGCTATTTAATGCGAGAAACACGTTCTCTGGTTGTTTTCACCACTCCACAGTGCGTTTGATATGCAGAACCAGCGACATCTTGGCTTTCGTCGGGGTTCAAGCTGAGATATGCATTTTCTGCGATAATCTTGGTGATTCTTCTGTCAGAAGTATGCAGAATCATCGAGAACGCTCTTTTCGAGCTGTTTAATGCGAGAAACACGTTATCTGGTGTTTTCACCACTCCACAGTGCGTTTGATATGCAGTACCGGGGTCGTCTTGATTTTCGTGAGGTTTCAAGGTGAGATATGCATTTTTTGCGATAATATTGGTGAGACTTCAGTCAGAAGTATGCAGAATCATCTAGATCGCTCGTTTCGAGCTACTTAATGCGAGAAACACGTTTTCTGGTGTTTTCACCACTCCACAGAACGTTTTATGTGCAGAACCGGCGACATCTTGGATTTCGTCGGGTTTCAAGCTGAGATATGCATTTTCTGCGATAATCTTGGTGAGACTTCTGTCAGAAGTATGCAGAATCATCTAGGTTGCACTTTTCGAGCTATTTAATGCGAGAAACACGTTTTCTGGTGTATTCACCACTCCACAGTGCGTTTGGTATGCAGAACCGGCGACATCTTGATTTTCGTGAGGTTTCAAGCTGAGATATGCATTTTCTACGATAATCTTGGTGAGACTTCTGTCAGAAGTAAGCAGAATCATCGAGATCGCTCTTTTCGAGCTACTTAATTCGAGAAACACGTTATCTTGTGTTTTCGCCACTCCACAGTGCGTTTGACATGCAGAACCGGAGATATCTTGGTTACGGTCGGGATTCAAGCTGAGATATGCATTTTCTACGTTAATCGTGTTGAGACTTCTATCAGAAGTATGCAGAATCATCGAGATCCCTCTTTTCGAGCTCTTTAATGCGAGAAACAATTTATCTAGTTGTTTTCACCACTCCACAGTGCGTTTGATATGCAGAACCGGCGACATCTTGATTTTCGTGAGGTTTCAAGCTGAGATATGCATTTTCTGCGATAATATTGGTGAGACTTCAGTCAGAAGTATGCAGAAACATCTAGATCGCTCGTTTCGAGCTATTTAACGCGAGAAACACGATATCTGGTGTTTTCACCACTCCACAGTGCGTTTGATATGCAGAACCGGCTACATCTTGGCTGTCGTCGTGTATCAAGCTGAGATATGCATTTTCTGCGATAATCTTGTTGAGTCTTCTGTCAGAAGTATGCAGAATCATCTAGATTGCACTTTTCGAGCTATTTAATGCGAGAAACACGTTTTCTGGTGTATTCACCACTCCACAGAGCGTTTGATATGCAGAACCGGCGATATCTTGATACTCGTGGTGTTTCTAGCTGAGATATGCATTTTCTGCGATAATCTTGGTGAGTCTTCTGTCAGAAGTATGCAGAATTATCGAGATCCCTCTTTTCGAGCTATTTAATGCGAGAAACACGTTCTCTGGTTGTTTTCACCACTCCACAGTGCGTTTGATATGCAGAACCGGCGACATCTTGGCTTTCGTCGGGGTTCAAGCTGAGATATGCATTTTCTGCGATAATCTTGGTGATTCTTCTGTCAGAAGTATGCAGAAACATCGAGAACGCTCTTTTCGAGCTGTTTAATGCGAGAAACACGTTATCTGGTGTTTTCACCACTCCACAGTGCGTTTGATATGCAGTACCGGGGTCGTCTTGATTTTCGTGAGGTTTCAAGGTGAGATATGCATTTTTTGCGATAATATTGGTGAGACTTCAGTCAGAAGTATGCAGAATCATCTAGATCGCTCGTTTCGAGCTACTTAATGCGAGAAACACGTTTTCTGGTGTTTTCACCACTCCACAGAACGTTTTATGTGCAGAACCGGCGACATCTTGGATTTCGTCGGGTTTCAAGCTGAGATATGCATTTTCTGCGATAATCTTGGTGAGACTTCTGTCAGAAGTATGCAGAATCATCTAGGTTGCACTTTTCGAGCTATTTAATGCGAGAAACACGTTTTCTGGTGTATTCACCACTCCACAGTACGTTTGACAAGCAGAACCGGAGATATCTTGGTTTCGAACGGGTTTCAAGCTGAGATATGCACTTTCTACGATAATCATGGTGCGACTTCTGTCAGAAGTATGCAGAATCATCGAGATCGCTCTTTTCGAGCTACTTAATGCGAGAAACACGTTATCTGGTGTTTTCGCCACTCCACAGTGCGTTTGACATGCAGAACCGGAGATATCTTGGTTACAGTCGGGATTCAAGCTGAGATATGAATTTTCTACGATAATCGTGTTGAGACTTCTATCAGAAGTATGCAGAATCATCCAGATCCCTCTTTTCGCGCTCTTTAATGCGAGAAACACTTTATCTAGTTGTTTTCACCACTCCACAGTGCGTTTGGTATGCAGAACCGGCGACATCTTGATTTTCGTGAGGTTTCAAGCTGAGATATGCATTTTCTGCGATAATATTGGTGATTCTTCTGTCAGAAGTATGCAGAATCATCGAGAACGCCCTTTTCGAGCTGTTTAATGCGAGAAACACGTTATCTGGTGTTTTCACCACTCCACAGTGCGTTTGATATGCAGTACCGGGGTCGTCTTGATTTTCGTGAGGTTTCAAGGTGAGATATGCATTTTTTGCGATAATATTGGTGAGACTTCAGTCAGAAGTATGCAGAATCATCTAGATCGCTCGTTTGGAGCTATTTAACGCGAGAAACACGTTATCTGGTGTTTTGACCACTCCACAGTGCGTTTGGTATGCAGAACCGGGGCCATCTTGATTTTCGTGAGGTTTCCAGCTGAGATATGCATTTCCTGCGATAATCTTGGTGTGTCTTCTGTCAGAAGTATGCAGAATCATCTAGATCGCTCTTTTCGAGCTATTTAATGCGAGAAACACGGTTTCTGGTGTATTCACCTCGCCACAGTACGTTTGACATGCAGAACCGGCGATATCTTGATTTTCGTGAGGTTTCCAGCTGAGATATGCATTTCCTGCGATAATCTTGGTGTGTCTTCTGTCAGAAGTATGCAGAATCATCTAGATCGCTCTTTTCGAGCTATTTAATGCGAGAAACACGGTTTCTGGTGTATTCACCTCTCCACAGTACGTTTGACATGCAGAACCGGAGATATCTTGGTTTCGGACGGGTTTCAAGCTGAGATATGCATTTTCTACGATAATCTTGGTGAGACTTCTGTCAGAAGTATGCAGAATCATCGAGATCGCTCTTTTCGAGCTACTTAAAGCGAGAAACACGTTATCTCGTGTTTTCGCCACTCCACAGTGCGTTTGACATGCAGAACCGGAGATATCTTGGTTACGGTCGGGATTCAAGCTGAGATATGCATTTTCTACGTTAATCGTGTTGAGACTTCTATCAGAAGTATGCAGAATCATCGAGATCCCTCTTTTCGAGCTCTTTAATGCGAGAAACACTTTATCTAGTTGTTTTCACCACTCCACAGTGCGTTTGATATGCAGAAACGGCGACATCTTGAATTTCGTGAGGTTTCAAGCTGAGATATGCATTTTCTGCGAAAATATTGGTGAGACTTCAGTCAGAAGTATGCAGAAACATCTAGATCGCTCGTTTCGAGCTATTTAACGCGGGAAACACGTTATCTGGTGTTTTCACCACTCCACAGTGCGTTTGATATGCAGAACCGGCTACATCTTGGCTGTCGTCGGGTATCAAGCTGAGATATGCATTTTATGCGATAATCTTGGTGAGTCTTCTGTCTGAAGTATGCAGAATCATCTAGATTGCACTTTTCGAGCTATTTAATGCGAGAAACACGTTTTCTGGTGTATTCACCACTCCACAGAGCGTTTGATATGCAGAACCGGCGATATCTTGATATTCGTGGTGTTTCTAGCTGAGATATGTCATTTTCTGCGATAATCTTGGTGAGTCTACTGTCAGATGTATGCAGAATCATCGAGATCCCTCTTTTCGAGCTATTTAGTGCGAGAAACACGTTATCTGGTGTTTTCACCACTCCACAGTGCGTTGGATATGCAGAACCGGCGACATCTTGATTTTCGTGAGGTTTCCAGCTGAGATATGCATTTTCTGCGATAATCTTGGTGAGTCTTCTGTCAGAAGCATGCAGAATCATCTAGATCGCTCTTTTCGAGCTATTTAATGCGAGAAACACGTTTTCTGGTGTATTCACCACTCCACAGTACGTTTGACATGCAGAACCGGAGATATCTTGGTTTCGGACGGGTTTCAAGCTGAGATATGCATTTTCTACGATAATCTTGGTGAGACTTCGGTCAGAAGTATGCAGAATCATCGAGATCGCTCTTTTCGAGCTACTTAATGCGAGAAACACGTTATCTGGTGTTTTCGCCACTCCACAGTGCGTTTGACATGCAGAACCGGAGATATCTTGGTTACGGTCGGGATTCAAGCTGAGATATGCATTTTCTACGTTAATCGTGTTGAGACTTCTATCAGAAGTATGCAGTATCATCGAGATCCCTCTTTTCGAGCTCTTTAATGCGAGAAACACTTTATCTAGTTGTTTTCACCACTCCACAGTGCGTTTGATATGCAGAACCGGCGACATCTTGATTTTCGTGAGGTTTCAAGCTGAGATATGCATTTTCTGCGATAATATTGGTGAGACTTCAGTCAGAAGTATGCAGAAACTTCTAGATCGATCGTTTCGAGCTATTTAACGCGTGAAACACGTTATCTGGTGTTTTCACCACTCCACAGAGCGTTTGATATGCAGAACCGGCGACATCTTGGCTTTCGTCGGTGTTCAAGCTGAGATATGCATTTTCTGCGATAATCTTGGTGAGACATCAGTCAGAAGTATGCAGAATCATCGAGAACACTCTTTTCGAGCTGTTTAATGCGAGAAACACGTTATCTGGTGTTTTCACCACTCCACAGTGCGTTTGATATGCAGAACCGGCGACATCTTGGCTTTCGTTAGGTATCAAGCTGGGATATGCATTTTCTACGATAATCTTGCTGATTCTTCTGTCAGAAAGATGCAGAATCTTCAAGAACGCTCTTTTCGAGCTACTTAATGCGAGAAACACGTTTTCTGGTATATTCACCACTCCACAGTACGTTTGACATGCAGAACCGAAGATATCTTGGTTTCGGTCGGGTTTCGAGCTGAGACATGCATTTTCTGCGATCATCTTGGTGATTCTTCTGTCAGAAGTATGCAGAATCATTGAGAACGCTCATTTCGAGCTGTTTAATGCGAGAAACACGTTATCTGGTGTTTTCACCACTCCACAGTGCGTTTGATATGCAGAACCGGGGTCATCTTGATTTTCGTGAGGTTTCAAGGTGAGATATGCATTTTTTGCGATAATATTGGTGAGACTTCAGTCAGAAGTATGCAGAATCATCTAGATCGCTCGTTTCGAGCTACTTAATGCGAGAAACAGGTTTTCTGGTGTATTCACCACTCCACAGTACGTTTGACATGCGGAACCGAAGATATCTTGGTTTCGGTTTAGTTTCAAGCTGACACATGCATTTTCTGCGATAATCTTGCTGATTCTTCTGTCAGAAGTATGCAGAATAATCGAGAACGCTCATTTCGAGCTGTTTAATGCGAGAAACACGTTATGTGGTGTTTTCACCACTCCACAGTGCGTTTGATATGCAGAACCGGCGACATCTTGGCTGTCGTCGGGTATCAAGCTGAGACATGCATTTTCTGCGATATTCTTGGTGATTCTTCTGTCAGAAGTATGCAGAATCATCGAGAACGCTCTTTTCGAGCTGTTTAATGCGAGAAACACATTATCTGGTGTTTTCACCACTCCACAGTGCGTTGGATATGCAGAACCGGCGACATCTTGATTTTCGTGAGGTTTCCAGCTGAGATAGGCATTTTCTGCGATAATCTTGGTGAGTCTACTGTCAGATGTATGCAGAATCATCGAGATCCCTCTTTTCGAGCTATTTAGTGCGAGAAACACGTTATCTGGTGTTTTCACCACTCCACAGTGCGTTTGACATGCAGAACCGGAGATATCTTGGTTACGGTCGGGATTCAAGCTGAGATATGCATTTTCTACGTTAATCGTGTTGAGACTTCTATCAGAAGTATGCAGAATCATCGAGATCCCACTTTTCGAGCTCTTTCATGCGAGAAACACTTTATCTAGTTGTTTTCACCACTCCACAGTGCGTTTGATATGTAGAACCGGCGACATCTTGATTTTCGTGAGGTTTCAAGCTGAGATATGCATTTTCTGCGATAATATTGGTGAGACTTCAGTCAGAAGTATGCAGAAACATCTAGATTGCTCTTTTCGAGCTACTTAATGCGAGAAACACGTTTTCTGGTGTATTCACCACTCCACAGTACGTTTGACATGCAGAACCGAAGATATCTTGGTTTCGGTCGGGTTTCAAGCTGGGACATGCATTTTCTGCGATAATCTTGGTGATTCTTCTGTCAGAAGTATGCAGAATCATCGAGAACGCTCGTTTCGAGCTGTTTAATGCGAGAAACACGTTATTTGGTGTTTTCACCACTCCACAGTGCGTTTGATATGCAGAACCGGGGTCATCTTGATTTTCCTGAGGTTTCAAGGTGAGATATGCATTTTTTGCGATAATATTGGTGAGTCTTCTGTCTGAAGTATGCAGAATCATCTAGATTGCACTTTTCGAGCTATTTAATGCGAGAAACACGTTTTCTGGTGTTTTCACCACTCCACAGAACGTTTTATGTGCAGTACCGGCGACATCTTGGATTTCGTCGGGTTTCAAGCTGAGATATGCATTTTCTGCGATAATCTTGGTGAATCTACTGTACAGATGTATGCAGAATCATCGAGATCCCTCTTTTCGAGCTATTTAGTGCGAGAAACACGTTATCTGGTGTTTTCACCACTCCACAGTGCGTTTGATATGCAGAACCGGCGACATCTTGATTTTCGTGAGGTTTCAAGCTGAGATATGCATTTTCTGCGATAATATTGGTGAGACTTCAGTCAGAAGTATGCAGAATCATCTAGATCGCTCGTTTCGAGCTATTTAACGCGAGAAACACGTTATCTGGTGTTTTCACCACTCCACAGTGCGTTTGATATGCAGAACCGGCGACATCTTGGCTGTCGTCGGGTATCAGGCTGAGATATGCATTTTCTACCATAATCTTGGTGAGACTTCTGGCAGAAGTATGCAGAATCATCTAGATTGCACTTTTCGAGCTATTTAATGCGAGAAACACGTTATCTGGTAGTTTTCACCACTCCACAGTGCGTTTGATATGCAGAACCGGCGACATCTTGCTTTTCGTGAGGTTTCCAGCTGACATATGCATTTTCTGCGATAATCTTGGTGAGTCTTCTGTCAGAAGCATGCAGAAACATCTAGATCGCTCTTTTCGAGCTATTTAATGCGAGAAACACGTTTTCTGGTGTATTCACCACTCCACAGAGCGTTTGATATGCAGAACCGGCGATATCTTGATATTCGTGGTGTTGCTAGCTGAGATATGCATTTTCTGCGTTAATCTTGGTGAGTCTACTGTCAGATGTATGCAGAATCATCGAGATCCCTCTTTTCGAGCTATTTAGTGCGAGAAACACGTTATCTGGTGTTTTCACCACTCCACAGTGCGTTGGATATGCAGAACCGGCGACATCTTGATTTTCGTGAGGTTTCCAGCTGAGATATGCATTTTCTGCGATAATCTTGGTGAGTCTTCTGTCAGAAGCATGTAGAATCATCGAGATCGCTCTTTTCGAGCTACTTAATGCGAGAAACACGTTATCTGGTGTATTCACCACTCCACAGTACGTTTGACATGCAGAACCGGAGATATCTTGATTTTCGTGAGGTTTCCAGCTGACATATGCATTTTCTGCGATAATCTTGGTGAGTCTTCTGTCAGAAGTATGCAGAAACATCTAGATCGCTCTTTTCGAGCTATTTAATGCGAGAAACACGTTTTCTGGTGTATTCACCACTCCACAGAGCGTTTGATATGCAGAACCGGCGATATCTTGATATTCGTGGTGTTTCTAGCTGAGAAATCCATTTTCTGCGATAATCTTGGTGAGTCTACTGTCAGATGTATGCAGAATCATCGAGATCCCTCTTTTCGAGCTATTTAGTGCGAGATACACGTTATCTGGTGTTTTCACCACTCCACAGTGCGTTGGATATGCAGAACCGGCGACATCTTGATTTTCGTGAGGTTTCCAGCTGAGATATGCATTCTCTGCGATAATCTTGGTGAGTCTACTGTCAGAAGCATGCAGAAACATCGAGATCGCTCTTTTCGAGCTACTTAAAGCGAGAAACACGTTATCTCGTGTTTTCGCCACTCCACAGTGCGTTTGACATGCAGAACCGGAGATATCTTGGTTACGGTCGGGATTCAAGCTAAGATATGCATTTTCTACGTTAATCGTGTTGAGACTTCTATCAGAAGTATGCAGAATCATCGAGATCCCTCTTTTCGAGCTCTTTAATGCGAGAAACAATTTATCTAGTTGTTTTCACCACTCCACAGTGCGTTTGATATGCAGAACCGGCGACATCTTGATTTTCGTGAGGTTTCAAGCTGAGATATGCATTTTCTGCGAAAATCTTGGTGAGTCTTCTGTCTGAAGTATGCAGAATCATCTAGATTGCACTTTTCGAGCTATTTAATGCGAGAAACACGTTTTCTGGTGTATTCACCACTCCACAGAGCGTTTGATATGCAGAACCGGCGATATCTTGATATTCGTGGTGTTTCTAGCTGAGATATGCATTTTCTGCGATAATCTTGGTGAGTCTACTGTCAGATGTATGCAGAATCATCGAGATCCCTCTTATCGAGCTATTTAGTGCGAGAAACACGTTATCTGGTGTTTTCACCACTCCACAGTGCGTTGGATATGCAGAACCTGCGACATCTTGATTTTCGTGAGGTTTCCAGCTGAGATATGCATTTTCTGCGATAATCATGGTGAGTCTTCTGTCAGAAGCATGCAGAATCATCTAGATCGCTCTATTCGAGCTATTTAATGCGAGAAACACGTTTTCTGGTGTATTCACCACTCCACAGTACGTTTGACATGCAGAACCGGAGATATCTTGGTTTCGGACGGGTTTCAAGCTGAGATATGCATTTTCTACGATAATCTTGGTGAGACTTCGGTCAGAAGTATGCAGAATCATCGAGATCGCTCTTTTCGAGCTACTTAATGCGAGAAACACGTTATCTGGTGTTTTCGCCACTCCACAGTGCGTTTGACATGCAGAACCGGAGATATCTTGGTTACGGTCGGGATTCAAGCTGAGATATGCATTTTCTACGTTAATCGTGTTGAGACTTCTATCAGAAGTATGCAGTATCATCGAGATCCCTCTTTTCGAGCTCTTTAATGCGAGAAACACTTTATCTAGTTGTTTTCACCACTCCACAGTGCGTTTGATATGCAGAACCGGCGACATCTTGATTTTCGTGAGGTTTCAAGCTGAGATATGCATTTTCTGCGATAATATTGGTGAGACTTCAGTCAGAAGTATGCAGAAACTTCTAGATCGATCGTTTCGAGCTATTTAACGCGTGAAACACGTTATCTGGTGTTTTCACCACTCCACAGAGCGTTTGATATGCAGAACCGGCGACATCTTGGCTTTCGTCGGTGTTCAAGCTGAGATATGCATTTTCTGCGATAATCTTGGTGAGACATCAGTCAGAAGTATGCAGAATCTTCGAGAACGCTCTTTTCGAGCTACTTAATGCGAGAAACACGTTTTCTGATGTATTCACCACTCCACAGTACGTTTGACATGCAGAACCGAAGATATCTTGGTTTCGGTCGGGTTTCAAGCTGAGACATGCATTTTCTGCGATAATCTTGGTGATTCTTCTGTCAGAAGTATGCAGAATCTTCGAGAACGCTCTTTTCGAGCTACTTAATGCGAGAAACACGTTTTCTGGTGTATTCACCACTCCACAGTACGTTTGACATGCAGAACCGAAGATATCTTGGTTTCGGTCGGGTTTCAAGCTGAGACATGCATTTTCTGCGATAATCTTGGTGATTCTTCTGTCAGAAGTATGCAGAATCATCGAGAACGCTCTTTTCGAGCTGTTTAATGCGAGAAACACGTTATCTGGTGTTTTCACCACTCCACATTGCGTTTGATATGCAGAACCGGCGACATCTTGGCTTTCGTTAGGTATCAAGCTGGGATATGCATTTTCTACGATAATCTTGGTGATTCTTCTGTCAGAAAGATGCAGAATCATCGAGAACGCTCATTTCGAGCTGTTTAATGCGAGAAACACGTTATCTGGTGTTTTCACCACTCCACAGTGCGTTTGATATGCAGAACCGGGGTCATCTTGATTTTCGTGAGGTTTCAAGGTGAGATATGCATTTTTTGCGATAATATTGGTGAGACTTCAGTCAGAAGTATGCAGAATCATCTAGATCGCTCGTTTCGAGCTACTTAATGCGATAAACAGGTTTTCTGGTGTTTTCCCCACTCCACAGAACGTTTTATGTGCAGAACCGGCGACATCTTGGATTTCGTCGTGTTTCAAGCTCAGATATGCATTTTCTGCGATTATCTTGGTGAGACTTCAGTCAGAAGTATGCAGAATCTTCGAGAACGCTCTTTTCGAGCTACTTAATGCGAGAAACACGTTTTCTGGTGTATTCACCACTCCACAGTACGTTTGACATGCGGAACCGAAGATATCTTGGTTTCGGTTTAGTTTCAAGCTGACACATGCATTTTCTGCGATAATCTTGCTGATTCTTCTGTCAGAAGTATGCAGAATCATCGGGATCGCTCTTTTCGAGCAATTTAATGCGAGAAACACGTTATCTGGTTGTTTTCACCACTCCACAGTGCGTTTGATATGCAGAACCGGCGACATCTTGGCTGTCGTCGGGTATCAAGCTGAGATATGCATTTTCTGCGATAATCTTGGTGAGACTTCAGTCAGAAGTATGCAGAATCATTTAGACCGCTCGTTTCGAGCTGCTTAATGCGAGAAACACGTTTTCTGGTGTTTTCACCACTCCACAGTGCGTTTGATATGCAGAACCGGCGATATCTTGGATTTCGTCGTGTTTCAAGTTGAGATATGCATTTTCTACGTCAATCTTGGTGAGACTTCTGTCAGAAGTATGCAGAATCATCGGGATCGCTCTTTTCGAGCTGTTTGATGCGAGAAACACGTTATCTGGTGTTTTCACCACTCAACAGTGCGTTTGATATGCAGAACCGGCGACATCTTGTATTTCGTCGTTTTTCAAGCTGAGATATGCATTTTCTACGATAATCTTGGTGAAACTACTGTCAGAAGTACGCAGATTCATTTAGACCGCTCGTTTCGAGCTGCTTAATGCGAGAAACACGTTTTCTGGTGTTTTCACCGCTCCACAGTGCGTTTGATATGCAGAACCGGCGACATCTTGGATTTCGTCGGGGTTCAAGCTGAGATATGCATTTTCTGCGATAATAATGGTGAGACTTCAGTCAGAAGTATGCAGAATCATCTAGATCGCTCGTTTCGAGCTATTTAATGCGAGAAACACCTTATCTGGTGTTTTCACCACTCCACAGTGCGTTTGATATGCAGAACCGGCGACATCTTGATTTTCGTGAGGTTTCCAGCTGAGATATGCATTTCCTTCGATAATCTTGGTGTGTCTTTTTGTCAGAAGTATGCAGAATCATCTAGATCGCTCTTTTCGAGCTATTTAATGCGAGAAACTCGGTTTCTGGTGTATTCACCTCTCCACAGTACGTTTGACATGCAGAACCGGAGATATCTTGGTTTCGGACCGGTTTCAAGCTGATATATGCATTTTCTACGATAATCTTGGTGATGCTTCTGCCAGAAGTATGCAGAATCTTCGAGAACGCTCTTTTCGTGCTACTTAATGCGAGAAACACGTTTTCTGGTGTTTTCACCACTCCACAGTGCATTTGATATGCAGAACAGGCGACATCTTGGCATTCGTCGGGTATCAAGCTGAGATATGCATTCTCTACGATAATCTTGGTGAGACTTCTGTCAGAAGTATGCAGAATCATCGGGATCGCTCTTTTCGAGCAATTTAATGCGAGAAACACGTTATCTGGTTGTTTTCACCACTCCACAGTGCGTTTGATATGCAGAACCGGCGACATCTTGGATTTCGTCGGGTTTCAAGTTGAGATATGCATTTTCTACGTCAATCTTGGTGAGAATTCCGTCAGAAGTATGCAGAATCATCGGGATCGCTCTTTTCGCGCTATTTAATGCGAGATACACGTTATCTGGTGTTTTCACCACTCCACAGTGCGTTTGATATGCAGAACCGGCGACATCTTGGCTTTCGTCGGGTATCAAGCTGAGATATGCATTCTCTACGATAATCTTGGTGAGACTTCTGTCAGAAGTATGCAGAATCATCGGGATCGCTCTTTTCGAGCAATTTAATGCGAGAAACACGTTATCTGGTTGTTTTCACCACTCCACAGTGCGTTTGATATGCAGAACCGGCGACATCTTGGATTTCGTCGGGTTTCAAGATGAGATATGCATTTTCTACGTCAAACTTGGTGAGAATTCTGTCAGAAGTATGCAGAATCATCGGGATCGCTCTTTTCGCGCTATTTAATGCGAGATACACGTTATCTGGTGTTTTCACCACTCCACAGAACGTTTTATGTGCAGAACCGGCGACATCTTGGATTTCGTCGTGTTTCAAGCTCAGATATGCATTTTCTGCGATTATCTTGGTGAGACTTCGGTCAGAAGTATGCAGAATCATCGAGATCGCTCTTTTCGAGCTACTTAATGCGAGAAACACGTTATCTGGTGTTTTCGCCACTCCACAGTGCGTTTGACATGCAGAACCGGCGATATCTTGATTTTCGTGAGGTTTCCAGCTGAGATATGCATTTTCTGCGATAATATTGGTGAGACTTCAGTCAGAAGTATGCAGAAACTTCTAGATCGATCGTTTCGAGCTATTTAACGCGTGAAACACGTTATCTGGTGTTTTCACCACTCCACAGAGCGTTTGATATGCAGAACCGGCGACATCTTGGCTTTCGTCGGTGTTCAAGCTGAGATATGCATTTTCTGCGATAATCTTGGTGAGACATCAGTCAGAAGTATGCAGAATCTTCGAGAACGCTCTTTTCGAGCTACTTAATGCGAGAAACACGTTTTCTGATGTATTCACCACTCCACAGTACGTTTGACATGCAGAACCGAAGATATCTTGGTTTCGGTCGGGTTTCAAGCTGAGACATGCATTTTCTGCGATAATCTTGGTGATTCTTCTGTCAGAAGTATGCAGAATCTTCGAGAACGCTCTTTTCGATCTACATAATGCGAGAAACACGTTTTCTGGTGTATTCACCACTCCACAGTACGTTTGACATGCAGAACCGAAGATATCTTGGTTTCGGTCGGGTTTCAAGCTGAGACATGCATTTTCTGCGATAATCTTGGTGATTCTTCTGTCAGAAGTATGCAGAATCATCGAGAACGCTCTTTTCGAGCTGTTTAATGCGAGAAACACGTTATCTGGTGTTTTCACCACTCCACAGTGCGTTTGATATGCAGAACCGGCGACATCTTGGCTTTCGTTAGGTATCAAGCTGGGATATGCATTTTCTACGATAATCTTGGTGATTCTTCTGTCAGAAAGATGCAGAATCTTCAAGAACGCTCTTTTCGAGCTACTTAATGCGAGAAACACGTTTTCTGGTATATTCACCACTCCACAGTACGTTTGACATGCAGAACCGAAGATATCTTGGTTTCGGTCGGGTTTCGAGCTGAGACATGCATTTTCTGCGATAATCTTGGTGATTCTTCTGTCAGAAGTATGCAGAATCATCGAAACGCTCATTTCGAGCTGTTTAATGCGAGAAACACGTTATCTGGTGTTTTCACCACTCCACAGTGCGTTTGATATGCAGAACCGGGGTCATCTTGATTTTCGTGAGGTTTCAAGGTGAGATATGCATTTTTTGCGATAATATTGGTGAGACTTCAGTCAGAAGTATGCAGAATCATCTAGATCGCTCGTTTCGAGCTACTTAATGCGAGAAACAGGTTTTCTGGTGTTTTCACCACTCCACAGAACGTTTTATGTGCAGAACCGGCGACATCTTGGATTTCGTCGGGTTTCAAGCTCAGATATGCATTTTCTGCGATTATCTTGGTGAGACTTCAGTCAGAAGTATGCAGAATCTTCGAGAACGCTCTTTTCGAGCTACTTAATGCGAGAAACACGTTTTCTGGTGTATTCACCACTCCACAGTACGTTTGACATGCGGAACCGAAGATATCTTGGTTTCGGTTTAGTTTCAAGCTGACACATGCATTTTCTGCGATAATCTTGCTGATTCTTCTGTCAGAAGTATGCAGAATCATCGAGAACTCTCATTTCGAGCTGTTTAATGCGAGAAACACGTTATCTGGTGTTTTCACCACTCCACAGTGCGTTTGATATGCAGAACCGGCGACATCTTGGCTGTCGTCGGGTATCAACTTGAGATATGCATTTTCTGCGATAATCTTGGTGAGACTTCAGTCAGAAGTATGCAGAATCATTTAGACCGCTCGTTTCGAGCTGCTTAATGCGAGAAACACGTTTTCTGGTGTTTTCACCACTCCACAGTGCGTTTGATATGCAGAACCGGCGATATCTTGGATTTCGTCGGGTTTCAAGTTGAGATATGCATTTTCTACGTCAATCTTGGTGAGACTTCTGTCAGAAGTATGCAGAATCATCTAGATCGCTCTTTTCGAGCTATTTAATGCGAGAAACTCGGTTTCTGGTGTATTCACCTCTCCACAGTACGTTTGACATGCAGAACCGGAGATATCTTGGTTTCGGACCGGTTTCAAGCTGATATATGCATTTTCTACGATAATCTTGGTGATGCTTCTGCCAGAAGTATGCAGAATCTTCGAGAACGCTCTTTTCGTGCTACTTAATGCGAGAAACACGTTTTCTGGTGTTTTCACCACTCCACAGTGCATTTGATATGCAGAACAGGCGACATCTTGGCATTCGTCGGGTATCAAGCTGAGATATGCATTCTCTACGATAATCTTGGTGAGACTTCTGTCAGAAGTATGCAGAATCATCGGGATCGCTCTTTTCGAGCAATTTAATGCGAGAAACACGTTATCTGGTTGTTTTCACCACTCCACAGTGCGTTTGATATGCAGAACCGGCGACATCTTGGCTTTCGTCGGGTTTCAAGCTGAGATATGCATTTTCTACGATAATCTTGGTGAGACTTCTGTCAGAAGTATGCAGAATCTTCGAGATCGATCTTTTCGAGCTACTTAATGCGAGAAACACGTTATCTGGTGTTTTCACCACTCCACAGTGCGTTTGGTATGCAGAACAGGCGACATCTTGGCTTTAGTCGGGTATCAAGCTGAGATATGCATTCTCTACGATAATCTTGGTGAGACTTCTGTCAGAAGTATGCAGAATCATCGGGATCGCTCTTTTCGAGCAATTTAATGCGAGAAACACGTTATCTGGTTGTTTTCACCACTCCACAGTGCGTTTGATATGCAGAACCGGCGACATCTTGGCTTTCGTCGGGTTTCAAGCTGAGATATGCATTTTGTACGATAATCTTGGTGAGACTTCTGTCAGAAGTATGCAGAATCATCTAGTTCGCTCGTTTCGAGCTATTTAATGCGAGAAACACCTTATCTGGTGTTTTCACCACTCCACAGTGCGTTTGATATGCAGAACCGGTGCCATCTTGATTTTCGTGAGGTTTCCAGCTGAGATATGCATTTCCTGCGATAATCTTGGTGTGTCTTCTGTCAGAAGTATGCAGAATCATCTAGATCGCTCTTTTCGAGCTATTTAATGCGAGAAACACGGTTTCTGGTGTATTCACCTCGCCACAGTACGTTTGACATGCAGAACCGGCGATATCTTGATTTTCGTGAGGTTTCCAGCTGAGATATGCATTTCCTGCGATAATCTTGGTGTGTCTTCTGTCAGAAGTATGCAGAATCATCTAGATCGCTCTTTTCGAGCTATTTAATGCGAGAAACACGGTTTCTGGTGTATTCACCTCTCCACAGTACGTTTGACATGCAGAACCGGAGATATCTTGGTTTCGGACCGGTTTCAAGCTGAGATATGCATTTTCTACGATAATCTTGGTGAGACTTTTGTCAGAAGTATGCAGAATCATCGAGATCGCTCTTTTTGAGCTACTTAATGCGAGAAACACGTTATCTGGTGTTTTCGCCACTCCACAGTGCGTTTGACATGCAGAACCGGAGATACCTTGGTTACGGTCGGGATTCAAGCTGAGATATGCATTTTCGATGATAATCTTGGTAATACTTCTGCCAGAAGTATGCAGAATCTTCGAGAACGCTCTTTTCGAGCTACTTAATGCGAGAAACACGTTATCTGGTGTTTTCGCCACTCCACAGTGCGTTTGACATGCAGAACCGGAGATATCTTGGTTACGGTCGGGATTCAAGCTGAGATATGCATTTTCTATGATAATCTTGGTGATACTTCTGCCAGAAGTATGCAGAATCTTCGAGAACGCTCTTTTCGAGCTACTTAATGCGAGAAACACGGTTTCTGGTGTATTCACCACTCCACAATACGTTTGACATGCAGAACCGAAGATATCTTGGTTTCGGTCGGGTTTCAAGCTGAGACATGCATTTTCTGCGATAATCTTGGTGTGTCTCCTGTCAGAAGTATGCAGAATCATCTAGATCGCTCTTTTCGAGCTATTTAATGCGAGAAACACGGTTTCTGGTGTATTCACCTCGCCACAGTACGTTTGACATGCAGAACCGGCGATATCTTGATTTTCGTGAGGTTTCCAGCTGAGATATGCATTTCCTGCGATAATCTTGGTGAGACTTCTGTCAGAAGTATGCAGAATCATCGGGATCGCTCTTTTCGAGCAATTTAATGCGAGAAACACGTTATCTGGTTGTTTTCACCACTCCACAGTGCGTTTGATATGCAGAACCGGCGACATCTTGGCTTTCGTCGGGTTTCAAGCTGAGATATGCATTTTCTACGATAATCTTGGTGAGACTTCTGTCAGAAGTATGCAGAATCTTCGAGATCGATCTTTTCGAGCTACTTAATGCGAGAAACACGTTATCTGGTGTTTTCACCACTCCACAGTGCGTTTGGTATGCAGAACAGGCGACATCTTGGCTTTAGTCGGGTATCAAGCTGAGATATGCATTCTCTACGATAATCTTGGTGAGACTTCTGTCAGAAGTATGCAGAATCATCGGGATCGCTCTTTTCGAGCAATTTAATGCGAGAAACACGTTATCTGGTTGTTTTCACCACTCCACAGTGCGTTTGATATGCAGAACCGGCGACATCTTGGCTTTCGTCGGGTTTCAAGCTGAGATATGCATTTTGTACGATAATCTTGGTGAGACTTCTGTCAGAAGTATGCAGAATCATCTAGATCGCTCTTTTCGAGCTATTTAATGCGAGAAACGCGGTTTCTGGTGTATTCACCTCTCCACAGTACGTTTGACATGCAGAACCGGAGATATCTTGGTTTCGGACCGGTTTCAAGCTGATATATGCATTTTCTACGATAATCTTGGTGATGCTTCTGCCAGAAGTATGCAGAATCTTCGAGAACGCTCTTTTCGTGCTACTTAATGCGAGAAACACGTTTTCTGGTGTTTTCACCACTCCACAGTGCATTTGATATGCAGAACAGGCGACATCTTGGCATTCGTCGGGTATCAAGCTGAGATATGCATTCTCTACGATAATCTTGGTGAGACTTCTGTCAGAAGTATGCAGAATCATCGGGATCGCTCTTTTCGAGCAATTTAATGCGAGAAACACGTTATCTGGTTGTTTTCACCACTCCACAGTGCGTTTGATATGCAGAACCGGCGACATCTTGGCTTTCGTCGGGTTTCAAGCTGAGATATGCATTTTCTACGATAATCTTGGTGAGACTTCTGTCAGAAGTATGCAGAATCTTCGAGATCGATCTTTTCGAGCTACTTAATGCGAGAAACACGTTATCTGGTGTTTTCACCACTCCACAGTGCGTTTGGTATGCAGAACAGGCGACATCTTGGCTTTAGTCGGGTATCAAGCTGAGATATGCATTCTCTACGATAATCTTGGTGAGACTTCTGTCAGAAGTATGCAGAATCATCGGGATCGCTCTTTTCGAGCAATTTAATGCGAGAAACACGTTATCTGGTTGTTTTCACCACTCCACAGTGCGTTTGATATGCAGAACCGGCGACATCTTGGCTTTCGTCGGGTTTCAAGCTGAGATATGCATTTTGTACGATAATCTTGGTGAGACTTCTGTCAGAAGTATGCAGAATCATCTAGTTCGCTCGTTTCGAGCTATTTAATGCGAGAAACACCTTATCTGGTGTTTTCACCACTCCACAGTGCGTTTGATATGCAGAACCGGTGCCATCTTGATTTTCGTGAGGTTTCCAGCTGAGATATGCATTTCCTGCGATAATCTTGGTGTGTCTTCTGTCAGAAGTATGCAGAATCATCTAGATCGCTCTTTTCGAGCTATTTAATGCGAGAAACACGGTTTCTGGTGTATTCACCTCGCCACAGTACGTTTGACATGCAGAACCGGCGATATCTTGATTTTCGTGAGGTTTCCAGCTGAGATATGCATTTCCTGCGATAATCTTGGTGTGTCTTCTGTCAGAAGTATGCAGAATCATCTAGATCGCTCTTTTCGAGCTATTTAATGCGAGAAACACGGTTTCTGGTGTATTCACCTCTCCACAGTACGTTTGACATGCAGAACCGGAGATATCTTGGTTTCGGACCGGTTTCAAGCTGAGATATGCATTTTCTACGATAATCTTGGTGAGACTTTTGTCAGAAGTATGCAGAATCATCGAGATCGCTCTTTTTGAGCTACTTAATGCGAGAAACACGTTATCTGGTGTTTTCGCCACTCCACAGTGCGTTTGACATGCAGAACCGGAGATACCTTGGTTACGGTCGGGATTCAAGCTGAGATATGCATTTTCGATGATAATCTTGGTAATACTTCTGCCAGAAGTATGCAGAATCTTCGAGAACGCTCTTTTCGAGCTACTTAATGCGAGAAACACGTTATCTGGTGTTTTCGCCACTCCACAGTGCGTTTGACATGCAGAACCGGAGATATCTTGGTTACGGTCGGGATTCAAGCTGAGATATGCATTTTCTATGATAATCTTGGTGATACTTCTGCCAGAAGTATGCAGAATCTTCGAGAACGCTCTTTTCGAGCTACTTAATGCGAGAAACACGGTTTCTGGTGTATTCACCACTCCACAATACGTTTGACATGCAGAACCGAAGATATCTTGGTTTCGGTCGGGTTTCAAGCTGAGACATGCATTTTCTGCGATAATCTTGGTGTGTCTCCTGTCAGAAGTATGCAGAATCATCTAGATCGCTCTTTTCGAGCTATTTAATGCGAGAAACACGGTTTCTGGTGTATTCACCTCGCCACAGTACGTTTGACATGCAGAACCGGCGATATCTTGATTTTCGTGAGGTTTCCAGCTGAGATATGCATTTCCTGCGATAATCTTGGTGAGACTTCTGTCAGAAGTATGCAGAATCATCGGGATCGCTCTTTTCGAGCAATTTAATGCGAGAAACACGTTATCTGGTTGTTTTCACCACTCCACAGTGCGTTTGATATGCAGAACCGGCGACATCTTGGCTTTCGTCGGGTTTCAAGCTGAGATATGCATTTTCTACGATAATCTTGGTGAGACTTCTGTCAGAAGTATGCAGAATCTTCGAGATCGATCTTTTCGAGCTACTTAATGCGAGAAACACGTTATCTGGTGTTTTCACCACTCCACAGTGCGTTTGGTATGCAGAACAGGCGACATCTTGGCTTTAGTCGGGTATCAAGCTGAGATATGCATTCTCTACGATAATCTTGGTGAGACTTCTGTCAGAAGTATGCAGAATCATCGGGATCGCTCTTTTCGAGCAATTTAATGCGAGAAACACGTTATCTGGTTGTTTTCACCACTCCACAGTGCGTTTGATATGCAGAACCGGCGACATCTTGGCTTTCGTCGGGTTTCAAGCTGAGATATGCATTTTGTACGATAATCTTGGTGAGACTTCTGTCAGAAGTATGCAGAATCATCTAGTTCGCTCGTTTCGAGCTATTTAATGCGAGAAACACCTTATCTGGTGTTTTCACCACTCCACAGTGCGTTTGATATGCAGAACCGGTGCCATCTTGATTTTCGTGAGGTTTCCAGCTGAGATATGCATTTCCTGCGATAATCTTGGTGTGTCTTCTGTCAGAAGTATGCAGAATCATCTAGATCGCTCTTTTCGAGCTATTTAATGCGAGAAACACGGTTTCTGGTGTATTCACCTCGCCACAGTACGTTTGACATGCAGAACCGGCGATATCTTGATTTTCGTGAGGTTTCCAGCTGAGATATGCATTTCCTGCGATAATCTTGGTGTGTCTTCTGTCAGAAGTATGCAGAATCATCTAGATCGCTCTTTTCGAGCTATTTAATGCGAGAAACACGGTTTCTGGTGTATTCACCTCTCCACAGTACGTTTGACATGCAGAACCGGAGATATCTTGGTTTCGGACCGGTTTCAAGCTGAGATATGCATTTTCTACGATAATCTTGGTGAGACTTTTGTCAGAAGTATGCAGAATCATCGAGATCGCTCTTTTTGAGCTACTTAATGCGAGAAACACGTTATCTGGTGTTTTCGCCACTCCACAGTGCGTTTGACATGCAGAACCGGAGATACCTTGGTTACGGTCGGGATTCAAGCTGAGATATGCATTTTCGATGATAATCTTGGTAATACTTCTGCCAGAAGTATGCAGAATCTTCGAGAACGCTCTTTTCGCGCTATTTAATGCGAGATACACGTTATCTGGTGTTTTCACCACTCCACAGAACGTTTTATGTGCAGAACCGGCGACATCTTGGATTTCGTCGTGTTTCAAGCTCAGATATGCATTTTCTGCGATTATCTTGGTGAGACTTCGGTCAGAAGTATGCAGAATCATCGAGATCGCTCTTTTCGAGCTACTTAATGCGAGAAACACGTTATCTGGTGTTTTCGCCACTCCACAGTGCGTTTGACATGCAGAACCGGCGATATCTTGATTTTCGTGAGGTTTCCAGCTGAGATATGCATTTTCTGCGATAATATTGGTGAGACTTCAGTCAGAAGTATGCAGAAACTTCTAGATCGATCGTTTCGAGCTATTTAACGCGTGAAACACGTTATCTGGTGTTTTCACCACTCCACAGAGCGTTTGATATGCAGAACCGGCGACATCTTGGCTTTCGTCGGTGTTCAAGCTGAGATATGCATTTTCTGCGATAATCTTGGTGAGACATCAGTCAGAAGTATGCAGAATCTTCGAGAACGCTCTTTTCGAGCTACTTAATGCGAGAAACACGTTTTCTGATGTATTCACCACTCCACAGTACGTTTGACATGCAGAACCGAAGATATCTTGGTTTCGGTCGGGTTTCAAGCTGAGACATGCATTTTCTGCGATAATCTTGGTGATTCTTCTGTCAGAAGTATGCAGAATCTTCGAGAACGCTCTTTTCGATCTACATAATGCGAGAAACACGTTTTCTGGTGTATTCACCACTCCACAGTACGTTTGACATGCAGAACCGAAGATATCTTGGTTTCGGTCGGGTTTCAAGCTGAGACATGCATTTTCTGCGATAATCTTGGTGATTCTTCTGTCAGAAGTATGCAGAATCATCGAGAACGCTCTTTTCGAGCTGTTTAATGCGAGAAACACGTTATCTGGTGTTTTCACCACTCCACAGTGCGTTTGATATGCAGAACCGGCGACATCTTGGCTTTCGTTAGGTATCAAGCTGGGATATGCATTTTCTACGATAATCTTGGTGATTCTTCTGTCAGAAAGATGCAGAATCTTCAAGAACGCTCTTTTCGAGCTACTTAATGCGAGAAACACGTTTTCTGGTATATTCACCACTCCACAGTACGTTTGACATGCAGAACCGAAGATATCTTGGTTTCGGTCGGGTTTCGAGCTGAGACATGCATTTTCTGCGATAATCTTGGTGATTCTTCTGTCAGAAGTATGCAGAATCATCGAAACGCTCATTTCGAGCTGTTTAATGCGAGAAACACGTTATCTGGTGTTTTCACCACTCCACAGTGCGTTTGATATGCAGAACCGGGGTCATCTTGATTTTCGTGAGGTTTCAAGGTGAGATATGCATTTTTTGCGATAATATTGGTGAGACTTCAGTCAGAAGTATGCAGAATCATCTAGATCGCTCGTTTCGAGCTACTTAATGCGAGAAACAGGTTTTCTGGTGTTTTCACCACTCCACAGAACGTTTTATGTGCAGAACCGGCGACATCTTGGATTTCGTCGGGTTTCAAGCTCAGATATGCATTTTCTGCGATTATCTTGGTGAGACTTCAGTCAGAAGTATGCAGAATCTTCGAGAACGCTCTTTTCGAGCTACTTAATGCGAGAAACACGTTTTCTGGTGTATTCACCACTCCACAGTACGTTTGACATGCGGAACCGAAGATATCTTGGTTTCGGTTTAGTTTCAAGCTGACACATGCATTTTCTGCGATAATCTTGCTGATTCTTCTGTCAGAAGTATGCAGAATCATCGAGAACTCTCATTTCGAGCTGTTTAATGCGAGAAACACGTTATCTGGTGTTTTCACCACTCCACAGTGCGTTTGATATGCAGAACCGGCGACATCTTGGCTGTCGTCGGGTATCAACTTGAGATATGCATTTTCTGCGATAATCTTGGTGAGACTTCAGTCAGAAGTATGCAGAATCATTTAGACCGCTCGTTTCGAGCTGCTTAATGCGAGAAACACGTTTTCTGGTGTTTTCACCACTCCACAGTGCGTTTGATATGCAGAACCGGCGATATCTTGGATTTCGTCGGGTTTCAAGTTGAGATATGCATTTTCTACGTCAATCTTGGTGAGACTTCTGTCAGAAGTATGCAGAATCATCTAGATCGCTCTTTTCGAGCTATTTAATGCGAGAAACTCGGTTTCTGGTGTATTCACCTCTCCACAGTACGTTTGACATGCAGAACCGGAGATATCTTGGTTTCGGACCGGTTTCAAGCTGATATATGCATTTTCTACGATAATCTTGGTGATGCTTCTGCCAGAAGTATGCAGAATCTTCGAGAACGCTCTTTTCGTGCTACTTAATGCGAGAAACACGTTTTCTGGTGTTTTCACCACTCCACAGTGCATTTGATATGCAGAACAGGCGACATCTTGGCATTCGTCGGGTATCAAGCTGAGATATGCATTCTCTACGATAATCTTGGTGAGACTTCTGTCAGAAGTATGCAGAATCATCGGGATCGCTCTTTTCGAGCAATTTAATGCGAGAAACACGTTATCTGGTTGTTTTCACCACTCCACAGTGCGTTTGATATGCAGAACCGGCGACATCTTGGCTTTCGTCGGGTTTCAAGCTGAGATATGCATTTTCTACGATAATCTTGGTGAGACTTCTGTCAGAAGTATGCAGAATCTTCGAGATCGATCTTTTCGAGCTACTTAATGCGAGAAACACGTTATCTGGTGTTTTCACCACTCCACAGTGCGTTTGGTATGCAGAACAGGCGACATCTTGGCTTTAGTCGGGTATCAAGCTGAGATATGCATTCTCTACGATAATCTTGGTGAGACTTCTGTCAGAAGTATGCAGAATCATCGGGATCGCTCTTTTCGAGCAATTTAATGCGAGAAACACGTTATCTGGTTGTTTTCACCACTCCACAGTGCGTTTGATATGCAGAACCGGCGACATCTTGGCTTTCGTCGGGTTTCAAGCTGAGATATGCATTTTGTACGATAATCTTGGTGAGACTTCTGTCAGAAGTATGCAGAATCATCTAGTTCGCTCGTTTCGAGCTATTTAATGCGAGAAACACCTTATCTGGTGTTTTCACCACTCCACAGTGCGTTTGATATGCAGAACCGGTGCCATCTTGATTTTCGTGAGGTTTCCAGCTGAGATATGCATTTCCTGCGATAATCTTGGTGTGTCTTCTGTCAGAAGTATGCAGAATCATCTAGATCGCTCTTTTCGAGCTATTTAATGCGAGAAACACGGTTTCTGGTGTATTCACCTCGCCACAGTACGTTTGACATGCAGAACCGGCGATATCTTGATTTTCGTGAGGTTTCCAGCTGAGATATGCATTTCCTGCGATAATCTTGGTGTGTCTTCTGTCAGAAGTATGCAGAATCATCTAGATCGCTCTTTTCGAGCTATTTAATGCGAGAAACACGGTTTCTGGTGTATTCACCTCTCCACAGTACGTTTGACATGCAGAACCGGAGATATCTTGGTTTCGGACCGGTTTCAAGCTGAGATATGCATTTTCTACGATAATCTTGGTGAGACTTTTGTCAGAAGTATGCAGAATCATCGAGATCGCTCTTTTTGAGCTACTTAATGCGAGAAACACGTTATCTGGTGTTTTCGCCACTCCACAGTGCGTTTGACATGCAGAACCGGAGATACCTTGGTTACGGTCGGGATTCAAGCTGAGATATGCATTTTCGATGATAATCTTGGTAATACTTCTGCCAGAAGTATGCAGAATCTTCGAGAACGCTCTTTTCGAGCTACTTAATGCGAGAAACACGTTATCTGGTGTTTTCGCCACTCCACAGTGCGTTTGACATGCAGAACCGGAGATATCTTGGTTACGGTCGGGATTCAACCTGAGATATGCATTTTCTATGATAATCTTGGTGATACTTCTGCCAGAAGTATGCAGAATCTTCGAGAACGCTCTTTTCGAGCTACTTAATGCGAGAAACACGGTTTCTGGTGTATTCACCACTCCACAATACGTTTGACATGCAGAACCGAAGATATCTTGGTTTCGGTCGGGTTTCAAGCTGAGACATGCATTTTCTGCGATAATCTTGGTGAGACTTTTGTCGGAAGTATGCAGAATCATCGAGAACGCTCTTTTCGAGCTGTTTAATGCGAGAAACACGTTATCTGGAGTTTTCACCACTCCACAGTGCGTTTGTTATGCAGAACCGGCGACATCTTGGCTTTCGTCGGGTATCAGGCTGGGATATGCATTTTCTACGATAATCTTGGTGAGACTTCTGTCAGAAGAATGCAGAATCACCGGGATCGCTCGTTTCGAGCTACTTAATGCGAGAAACTCGTTTTCTGGTGTTTTCACCACTCCACAGAACGTCTTATGTGCAGAACCGGCGACATCTTGGATTTCGTCGGGTTTCAAGCTGAGATATGCATTTTCTGCGATTATCTTGGTGAGACTTCAGTCCGAAGTATGCAGAATCATCTAGATCCCCCTTTTCGAGCTATTTAATGCGAGAAACACGTTATCTGGTATTTTCACCACTCCACAGTGCGTTTGATATGCAGAACCGGCGACATCTTGGATTTCGTCGGGTTTCAAGATGAGATATGCATTTTCTACGTCAAACTTGGTGAGAATTCTGTCAGAAGTATGCAGAATCATCGGGATCGCTCTTTTCGCGCTATTTAATGCGAGATACACGTTATCTGGTGTTTTCACCACTCCACAGTGCGTTTGTTATGCAGAACCGGCGACATCTTGGCTTTCGTCGGGTTTCAAGCTGAGATATGCATTTTCTACGATAATCTTGGTGAGACTTCTGTCAGAAGTATGCAGAATCTTCGAGATCGATCTTTTCGAGCTACTTAATGCGAGAAACACGTTATCTGGTGTTTTCACCACTCCACAGTGCGTTTGGTATGCAGAACAGGCGACATCTTGGCTTTAGTCGGGGTTCAAACTGAGATATGCATTTTCTGTGATAATATTGGTGAGACTTCAGTCAGAAGTATGCAGAATCATCTAGATCGCTCGTTTCGAGCTATTTAATGCGAGAAACACCTTATCTGGTGTTTTCACCACTCCACAGTGCGTTTGATATGCAGAACCGGCGCCATCTTGATTTTCGTGAGGTTTCCAGCTGAGATATGCATTTCCTGCGATAATCTTGGTGTGTCTTCTGTCAGAAGTATGCAGAATCATCTAGATCGCTCTTTTCGAGTTATTTAATGCGAGAAACACGGTTTCTGGTGTATTCACCTCGCCACAGTACGTTTGACATGCAGAACCGGCGATATCTTGATTTTCGTGAGGTTTCCAGCTGAGATATGCATTTCCTGCGATAATCTTGGTGTGTCTTCTGTCAGAAGTATGCAGAATCATCTAGATCGCTCTTTTCGAGCTATTTAATGCGAGAAACACGGTTTCTGGTGTATTCACCTCTCCACAGTACGTTTGACATGCAGAACCGGAGATATCTTGGTTTCGGACCGGTTTCAAGCTGAGATATGCATTTTCTACGATAATCTTGGTGAGACTTTTGTCAGAAGTATGCAGAATCATCGAGATCGCTCTTTTCGAGCTACTTAATGCGAGAAACACGTTATCTGGTGTTTTCGCCACTCCACAGTGCGTTTGACATGCAGAACCGGAGATATCTTGGTTACGGTCGGGATTCAAGCTGAGATATGCATTTTCGATGATAATCTTGGTGATACTTCCGCCAGAAGTATGCAGAATCTTCGAGAACGCTCTTTTCGAGCTACTTAATGCGAGAAACACGGTTTCTGGTGTATTCACCACTCCACAATACGTTTGACATGCAGAACCGAAGATATCTTGGTTTCGGTCGGGTTTCAAGCTGAGACATGCATTTTCTGCGATAATCTTGGTGAGACTTTTGTCGGAAGTATGCAGAATCATCGAGAACGCTCTTTTCGAGCTGTTTAATGCGAGAAACACGTTATCTGGAGTTTTCACCACTCCACAGTGCGTTTGTTATGCAGAACCGGCGACATCTTGGCTTTCGTCCGGTATCAGGCTGGGATATGCATTTTCTACGATAATCTTGGTGAGACTTCTGTCAGAAGTATGCAGAATCACCGGGATCATTCGTTTCGAGCTACTTAATGCGAGAAACTCGTTTTCTGGTATTTTCACCACTCCACAGAACGTCTTATGTGCAGAACCGGCGACATCTTGGATTTCGTCGGGTTTCAAGCTGAGATATGCATTTTCTGCGATTATCTTGGTGAGACTTCAGTCCGAAGTATGCAGAATCATCTAGATCCCCCTTTTCGAGCTATTTAATGCGAGAAACACGTTATCTGGTATTTTCACCACTCCACAGTGCGTTTGATATGCTGAACCGCCGACATCTTGGCTGTCGTCGGGTATCAAGCTGAGATATGCATTTACTGCGATAATCTTTGTGAGACTTCAGTCAGAAGTATGCAGAATCATCTAGATCGCTCTTGTCGAGCTATTTAATGCAAAAAAACAAGTTTCCTGGTGTTTTCAACATTCCACAGTGCGTTTGATATGCAGAACCGGCGATATCTTGATTTTCGTGGTGTTTCCAGCAGAGATATGCATTTACTGCGATAATCTTGGTGAGTCTTCTGTCAGAAGTATGCAGAATCATCGAGAACGCTCTTTTCGAGCTGTTTAATGCGAGAAACACGGTTTCTGGTGTATTCACCTCTCCACAGTACGTTTGACATGCAGAAGCGGAGATATCTTGGTTTCGGACCGGTTTCAAGTTGAGATATGCATTTTCTACGATAATCTTCGTGAGACTTTTGTCAGAAGTATGCAGAATCATCGAGATCGCTCTTTTCGAGCTACTTAATGCGAGAAACACGTTATCTGGTGTTTTCGCCACTCCACAGTGCGTTTGACACGCAGAACCGGAGATATCTGGGTTACGGTCGGGATTCAAGCTGAGATATGCATTTTCTATGATAATCTTGGTGATACTTCTGCCAGGAGTATGCCGAATCTTCGAGAACGCTCTTTTCGAGCTACTTAATGCGAGAAACACGGTTTCTGGTGTATTCACCACTCCACAGTACGTTTGACATGCAGAACCGAAGATATCTTGGTTTCGGACCGGTTTCAAGCTGACACATGCATTTTCTGCGATAATCTTGCTGATTCTTCTGTCAGAAGTATGCAGAATCATCGGGATCGCTCTTTTCGAGCAATTTAATGCGAGAAACACGTTATCTGGTTGTTTTCACCACTCCACAGTGCGTTTGATATGCAGAACCGGCGACATCTTGGCTGTCGTCGGGTATCAAGCTGAGATATGCATTTTCTGCGATAATCTTGGTGAGACTTCAGTCAGAAGTATGCAGAATCATTTAGACCGCTCGTTTCGAGCTGCTTAATGCGAGAAACACGTTTTCTGGTGTTTTCACCACTCCACAGTGCGTTTGATATGCAGAACCGGCGATATCTTGGATTTCGTCGTGTTTCAAGTTGAGATATGCATTTTCTACGTCAATCTTGGTGAGACTTCTGTCAGAAGTATGCAGAATCATCGGGATCGCTCTTTTCGAGCTGTTTGATGCGAGAAACACGTTATCTGGTGTTTTCACCACTCAACAGTGCGTTTGATATGCAGAACCGGCGACATCTTGTATTTCGTCGTTTTTCAAGCTGAGATATGCATTTTCTACGATAATCTTGGTGAAACTACTGTCAGAAGTACGCAGATTCATTTAGACCGCTCGTTTCGAGCTGCTTAATGCGAGAAACACGTTTTCTGGTGTTTTCACCGCTCCACAGTGCGTTTGATATGCAGAACCGGCGACATCTTGGATTTCGTCGGGGTTCAAGCTGAGATATGCATTTTCTGCGATAATAATGGTGAGACTTCAGTCAGAAGTATGCAGAATCATCTAGATCGCTCGTTTCGAGCTATTTAATGCGAGAAACACCTTATCTGGTGTTTTCACCACTCCACAGTGCGTTTGATATGCAGAACCGGCGACATCTTGATTTTCGTGAGGTTTCCAGCTGAGATATGCATTTCCTTCGATAATCTTGGTGTGTCTTTTTGTCAGAAGTATGCAGAATCATCTAGATCGCTCTTTTCGAGCTATTTAATGCGAGAAACTCGGTTTCTGGTGTATTCACCTCTCCACAGTACGTTTGACATGCAGAACCGGAGATATCTTGGTTTCGGACCGGTTTCAAGCTGATATATGCATTTTCTACGATAATCTTGGTGATGCTTCTGCCAGAAGTATGCAGAATCTTCGAGAACGCTCTTTTCGTGCTACTTAATGCGAGAAACACGTTTTCTGGTGTTTTCACCACTCCACAGTGCATTTGATATGCAGAACAGGCGACATCTTGGCATTCGTCGGGTATCAAGCTGAGATATGCATTCTCTACGATAATCTTGGTGAGACTTCTGTCAGAAGTATGCAGAATCATCGGGATCGCTCTTTTCGAGCAATTTAATGCGAGAAACACGTTATCTGGTTGTTTTCACCACTCCACAGTGCGTTTGATATGCAGAACCGGCGACATCTTGGATTTCGTCGGGTTTCAAGTTGAGATATGCATTTTCTACGTCAATCTTGGTGAGAATTCCGTCAGAAGTATGCAGAATCATCGGGATCGCTCTTTTCGCGCTATTTAATGCGAGATACACGTTATCTGGTGTTTTCACCACTCCACAGTGCGTTTGATATGCAGAACCGGCGACATCTTGGCTTTCGTCGGGTATCAAGCTGAGATATGCATTCTCTACGATAATCTTGGTGAGACTTCTGTCAGAAGTATGCAGAATCATCGGGATCGCTCTTTTCGAGCAATTTAATGCGAGAAACACGTTATCTGGTTGTTTTCACCACTCCACAGTGCGTTTGATATGCAGAACCGGCGACATCTTGGATTTCGTCGGGTTTCAAGATGAGATATGCATTTTCTACGTCAAACTTGGTGAGAATTCTGTCAGAAGTATGCAGAATCATCGGGATCGCTCTTTTCGCGCTATTTAATGCGAGATACACGTTATCTGGTGTTTTCACCACTCCACAGAACGTTTTATGTGCAGAACCGGCGACATCTTGGATTTCGTCGTGTTTCAAGCTCAGATATGCATTTTCTGCGATTATCTTGGTGAGACTTCGGTCAGAAGTATGCAGAATCATCGAGATCGCTCTTTTCGAGCTACTTAATGCGAGAAACACGTTATCTGGTGTTTTCGCCACTCCACAGTGCGTTTGACATGCAGAACCGGCGATATCTTGATTTTCGTGAGGTTTCCAGCTGAGATATGCATTTTCTGCGATAATATTGGTGAGACTTCAGTCAGAAGTATGCAGAAACTTCTAGATCGATCGTTTCGAGCTATTTAACGCGTGAAACACGTTATCTGGTGTTTTCACCACTCCACAGAGCGTTTGATATGCAGAACCGGCGACATCTTGGCTTTCGTCGGTGTTCAAGCTGAGATATGCATTTTCTGCGATAATCTTGGTGAGACATCAGTCAGAAGTATGCAGAATCTTCGAGAACGCTCTTTTCGAGCTACTTAATGCGAGAAACACGTTTTCTGATGTATTCACCACTCCACAGTACGTTTGACATGCAGAACCGAAGATATCTTGGTTTCGGTCGGGTTTCAAGCTGAGACATGCATTTTCTGCGATAATCTTGGTGATTCTTCTGTCAGAAGTATGCAGAATCTTCGAGAACGCTCTTTTCGATCTACATAATGCGAGAAACACGTTTTCTGGTGTATTCACCACTCCACAGTACGTTTGACATGCAGAACCGAAGATATCTTGGTTTCGGTCGGGTTTCAAGCTGAGACATGCATTTTCTGCGATAATCTTGGTGATTCTTCTGTCAGAAGTATGCAGAATCATCGAGAACGCTCTTTTCGAGCTGTTTAATGCGAGAAACACGTTATCTGGTGTTTTCACCACTCCACAGTGCGTTTGATATGCAGAACCGGCGACATCTTGGCTTTCGTTAGGTATCAAGCTGGGATATGCATTTTCTACGATAATCTTGGTGATTCTTCTGTCAGAAAGATGCAGAATCTTCAAGAACGCTCTTTTCGAGCTACTTAATGCGAGAAACACGTTTTCTGGTATATTCACCACTCCACAGTACGTTTGACATGCAGAACCGAAGATATCTTGGTTTCGGTCGGGTTTCGAGCTGAGACATGCATTTTCTGCGATAATCTTGGTGATTCTTCTGTCAGAAGTATGCAGAATCATCGAAACGCTCATTTCGAGCTGTTTAATGCGAGAAACACGTTATCTGGTGTTTTCACCACTCCACAGTGCGTTTGATATGCAGAACCGGGGTCATCTTGATTTTCGTGAGGTTTCAAGGTGAGATATGCATTTTTTGCGATAATATTGGTGAGACTTCAGTCAGAAGTATGCAGAATCATCTAGATCGCTCGTTTCGAGCTACTTAATGCGAGAAACAGGTTTTCTGGTGTTTTCACCACTCCACAGAACGTTTTATGTGCAGAACCGGCGACATCTTGGATTTCGTCGGGTTTCAAGCTCAGATATGCATTTTCTGCGATTATCTTGGTGAGACTTCAGTCAGAAGTATGCAGAATCTTCGAGAACGCTCTTTTCGAGCTACTTAATGCGAGAAACACGTTTTCTGGTGTATTCACCACTCCACAGTACGTTTGACATGCGGAACCGAAGATATCTTGGTTTCGGTTTAGTTTCAAGCTGACACATGCATTTTCTGCGATAATCTTGCTGATTCTTCTGTCAGAAGTATGCAGAATCATCGAGAACTCTCATTTCGAGCTGTTTAATGCGAGAAACACGTTATCTGGTGTTTTCACCACTCCACAGTGCGTTTGATATGCAGAACCGGCGACATCTTGGCTGTCGTCGGGTATCAAGCTGAGATATGCATTTTCTGCGATAATCTTGGTGAGACTTCAGTCAGAAGTATGCAGAATCATTTAGACCGCTCGTTTCGAGCTGCTTAATGCGAGAAACACGTTTTCTGGTGTTTTCACCACTCCACAGTGCGTTTGATATGCAGAACCGGCGATATCTTGGATTTCGTCGGGTTTCAAGTTGAGATATGCATTTTCTACGTCAATCTTGGTGAGACTTCTGTCAGAAGTATGCAGAATCATCTAGATCGCTCTTTTCGAGCTATTTAATGCGAGAAACTCGGTTTCTGGTGTATTCACCTCTCCACAGTACGTTTGACATGCAGAACCGGAGATATCTTGGTTTCGGACCGGTTTCAAGCTGATATATGCATTTTCTACGATAATCTTGGTGATGCTTCTGCCAGAAGTATGCAGAATCTTCGAGAACGCTCTTTTCGTGCTACTTAATGCGAGAAACACGTTTTCTGGTGTTTTCACCACTCCACAGTGCATTTGATATGCAGAACAGGCGACATCTTGGCATTCGTCGGGTATCAAGCTGAGATATGCATTCTCTACGATAATCTTGGTGAGACTTCTGTCAGAAGTATGCAGAATCATCGGGATCGCTCTTTTCGAGCAATTTAATGCGAGAAACACGTTATCTGGTTGTTTTCACCACTCCACAGTGCGTTTGATATGCAGAACCGGCGACATCTTGGCTTTCGTCGGGTTTCAAGCTGAGATATGCATTTTGTACGATAATCTTGGTGAGACTTCTGTCAGAAGTATGCAGAATCATCTAGTTCGCTCGTTTCGAGCTATTTAATGCGAGAAACACCTTATCTGGTGTTTTCACCACTCCACAGTGCGTTTGATATGCAGAACCGGTGCCATCTTGATTTTCGTGAGGTTTCCAGCTGAGATATGCATTTCCTGCGATAATCTTGGTGTGTCTTCTGTCAGAAGTATGCAGAATCATCTAGATCGCTCTTTTCGAGCTATTTAATGCGAGAAACACGGTTTCTGGTGTATTCACCTCGCCACAGTACGTTTGACATGCAGAACCGGCGATATCTTGATTTTCGTGAGGTTTCCAGCTGAGATATGCATTTCCTGCGATAATCTTGGTGTGTCTTCTGTCAGAAGTATGCAGAATCATCTAGATCGCTCTTTTCGAGCTATTTAATGCGAGAAACACGGTTTCTGGTGTATTCACCTCTCCACAGTACGTTTGACATGCAGAACCGGAGATATCTTGGTTTCGGACCGGTTTCAAGCTGAGATATGCATTTTCTACGATAATCTTGGTGAGACTTTTGTCAGAAGTATGCAGAATCATCGAGATCGCTCTTTTTGAGCTACTTAATGCGAGAAACACGTTATCTGGTGTTTTCGCCACTCCACAGTGCGTTTGACATGCAGAACCGGAGATACCTTGGTTACGGTCGGGATTCAAGCTGAGATATGCATTTTCGATGATAATCTTGGTAATACTTCTGCCAGAAGTATGCAGAATCTTCGAGAACGCTCTTTTCGAGCTACTTAATGCGAGAAACACGTTATCTGGTGTTTTCGCCACTCCACAGTGCGTTTGACATGCAGAACCGGAGATATCTTGGTTACGGTCGGGATTCAAGC